>JAOUQZ010000024.1:3613256-3635573 GCA_028564935.1 Neosilurus hyrtlii
TCAGTAAAGTGTCTGTAAAGTCCGTAAAGTGGCAAAGTGTCTCTGTGCAACAATCAGTTGAGGTGGAAGTTTTTTGTGTGTGTTTGTGGGGAGAGTCTACAGTGTCCAGGTACCATTGTTTTGGTTCAGGGCCCGAATGGACAGTGTAATTATGTATTTTAGTATCTTGGGATTTCTGCAGTTCACATTTTCTCACATTTGGTGGCCAGGGGGGATTTACTGTATCCTTTTCTAATTTTGACTGTTCTTTGTATTCTTTTTCATACTTAAAATAGAATTTGAAAGGGTTCTATCACGGCTCTGAGAGACATCATATATCATAATCCCTCTAGTGAGTTCTGGGTCTGCACTCGGGGCCTCCTCCCAGTTGAATGTGCCTGGAAATCCTTTAAAGGGAAGCTACCAGGAGGCATCCTAATCAGATGGCCGGACCACCTCGGCTGACTTTTTATGATGCAAAGGAGCAGCAGCTCTACCCCGCACTCCCTTCAGACGTCTGAGCTCCTTACCATATTTTTAAGGCTGAGCCCAGATATCCTCATTTTAGCCCTTTTGTATCCATCTGTGTTTTGCATATTCCTTCATTCAGTTCATCACGGAGAGGCTGAAGCTTATCTCAGTTAAATTTGGGCAAAGGCAGGGTACACCTTGAACAGCATGCCAGTCCATCTCACAATCGGCAGGTAAAAAAACACACACAACCGTTCACACCTAGGGGCAATCTATGTGTCTGTGTGTCCTAATGTACATATTTATGGACTATAAGAGGACACCAGAGTACCCAGAGGGAGCCTATGCAGACAGGGGAACATGCAAACCCCACAAAGTTATGGCCTGGCTGAGCCTGGACCTCAAACCCAGGACCATCTTGTTGTGAGAAGGATGTGCTAACCACCCTGCTACCGAGCCACCCTGTGTGTTGAGTATGATGTAGGTCATTGCCATGTCCCTTTGTCCTTTTGTCAGGATGTCCCGCCAGTGTGTCACATGACTTACACTCTTTAAAACATGGGTGACACTACCTGGGGTAGTGTCTGATTGTCTCTTTAAGGTATAAACAGATAAAAGCCTTTTGGACATGTATGGAGCGTAGTTACCCATATTCTTCTGTGCCTCAGCATGTGCTTCCTTTATCTCTTTTAATTCTTTTTTAAAAGAGACGGCCTGTTCTTCCTTCTCGGTTTTCAGCATCTAAAATGAGACAGACATAAATTTTATTGAAACATCAGTATGTAATATAACGTTCTACTAATTTGTCACCAGACATGGCTTGGCCCCGTTTACTTGATAAACACACAATCAATGTTCAGCATAAACTTTCTGTTATCAATCTGTAATTTCTGTAGTGATGTTTCCTTTCATGTGTCATGACCTCTCTTGTGTATTTGTGTACTGAACACACAAAGGAATATGTAGTAAATGATTTAAATCACAGCTCATCTGAATCTGGTTGGGTTGTAGTGTGTGTGTGTGTTTGTGTGTGTGTGGGTGTGTGAAATCAACCTAAGAATCGATACGAAAGTCCCGACCTCGATTTGTTTTTTCAGAGTTCCTATCTGCTGCATGTAGTTCTGCCTTATTTTGTTCATCGCCTTGCTGTGTTCCATTTCCTTCTCGTTCATCCTGTATTCCTGCTCCAACTTCAGCCACTGGTTTTGGGACTCGAGCTCCGATATAGCCTGATCCTGGAAGAAGGGGGGGTTTTCCACACAAAAATACATTTCAGAGGCTGGAGATCAGCGCAAAGTTTCAGGGAGACACGTTTTATCCTGCAGCTTTATTGGCACAACCATTTAGTACTTTCCATACTTCATTAATCAAATAATGAACGCTAGTGTTAACACTTCGTTCACTATATTGCTAAAATGGGCGGCATAGTGGTTAGCACGTCCACCTCACAGCAAGAAGGTCCTGTGGAGTTTGCATGTTCTCCCTGTGCTTGCGTGGGTTTCCTCTGGGTACTCCGGTTTCCTCCCACAGTCCAAAGACATGCACATTAGGCTAATTAGGTGTGCCAAATTGTCCCTAGGTGAGGATGTGAGGGTAAATGGTTGTGTGTTTTGGCCCTGCGATGGTCTGGCAAGCTGTAAACAGGTGTACCCCATATAGCTGAGATAGGCTCCAGCCTCTCTGCGACTCTAATAGGATTTAGTGGTTCAACAAATGAGGGAACGACTGAGTGAGTGAGAGAGTGAGCTACGTTTTCTCTTTTGGAAGCAAAATATGCATTTTTTTTTTTTTACATTTTTAATTTCTCAATAATGCATGAAATCTGATATTTTTTCAAAAACACACCCTGTTTTAACTTACCTCAACTTACCTCAACATACCCATGACACTTTCATGACTGTTTGAATATGCGTCATGTGACATACATACAGTGACATCCATCCCAAGTATCACAAGATTATAATATGAATTATTTTTTTCTTGCATCAATCTTAGGAACGTTCTCCCCGTGCTTGCATTGGGTTTCCTCTGGGTATTCCGGTTTCCTCCCACAGTCCAAAACATGCACAGTAGGCTGATTGGCAGTTTCAAATTTCCACCTAGATGTGTTAGTGAGTGTGAATGGTTGTATGTGTGTTGGCCCTGCAATGTTGTTCAGGATGTACGCTGCCTTCGCCCAGATTCGGCTGAGATGAGCACCAGCCTCCCCGCCACCCTAATTAGGATTAAGCAGCTTAGAAAATGAATGGAACCCCCCCCAGTATGTACAGTACATACAGTATTTCAGATGTGAACGCAACTACACAGCTTTCCTTATTCCTCACTTTCATTCATGATGATAAAATTTCAGATGTCTCTCTGTCTGATCAATTTTGTCACAAAATCTGTCATGCTAAATTTATAAAATCATGCACCATGACTTTAAATTAAAAAAGCAGAAATACTGTCATGATGGCAGACTTCCAGAATAGTGGCATTGTGTAAAAGGACCCATTTGTGCCTTTCCAAATTCCAATATTCAGATTCAGCTCCATCCCTAATAAATAGAGTACAGAGCCCGCAATCTTCAAACCATCAGAGCGTTTTAGCATTTTTGGCCAAAACTGTAGTGTACTGTACTGTATGTTTCAATGCAAACCACAAGCATTTGTTAATGCACTTGACCTCCTTGTTGCGTGGTCATATTTACCTTTTCCTCCAAATATGACTTTGCATAGAGAACTTCTTCTGCATAGTCTACATCTGTTACCCTTTCGAGTGTTCGTCCATGCTCGTTAGTGATCAACCAGATGAATATTGAGCCATCTTGTGAGGTAGTCAGGAGATACTGGTCACTAGCCGTGACAGCCATCTGCACAATCACAGGAAAAAATATTGAATTGGAAAGAATTGAGGGAAAAAAATAATGAAGGCAACAGGAACAGATATAAGCATCATTATTACCTCTTGGTGGGGGAGGATATGTATGTATTCACCAGCATGTTCATTTATTTGCTTGTTTGTCCGTTAGCAGCATTACACAAAAACTAATGAACCGATTTTTACCAAACTTGGTAGAGGAATGGGGTATGGGTCTGGCAAGAACCAGTAAAATTTTGGTGCAGTTTATTATAGACTTTTTAACAATTATGCAAAAAATACTGATTTGATTTGAAGGCGGGGCCTGAGACTGGAAAGAACCCATTACATTTTGGTGGCAGCTTTGTGGTACTGGGGCTTGAGCCTCTGCCCTTTGGATCAGTAACCCAAAGCCTTAACCACTGAGTCACTACTACCCTGTCATCACGCCCATAGACCACATACATACATACCTTAGTGATGGGAGCAGAATGGGCCTCATGTTCTACAAACGTTTCAAAGGGGTAGCCGTAGACCCGGACAGAACCAGCAGCGGTTCCAGTGAAGATTGTTTGGCCAGAACTGGTCAAGGAGATGGCTGTGTAGTTCATGTGGGCTGAGTGTGTAGGTGCTGAATGCCCCTTATCTGTTGTTGTTTTTAATTCAGTCTAAATGCAAACAAAAACATATAGAAATCAATCAAATTGTGTCATTTTGTTCATATCATATACTGAAGGCAGAAACGCCATCTTTCCCTTTCTCCACAGCAAAATGTTCATATGATGGGTGTTTTGTGAACTTACCCCAAAATCGTTTATTTCCACAATATGGGTGTGGTCTGCAGCGAAGACGCTCTCGAAACTAGGTGAGAAAATGATATCCATGTATATATTATCCGTGTTGCCCTGAGTCAGGTAATCACCAGTCAGAATGTCCCAAATGTATATGCCGCCATCCAGGCCACATGACACCAGACGACGGTCATCATAGCTCCATCTTACTAGCTGCACCTGAAGGATCAGAACATTTCATTGATATTTATTAATGCCAATAATCATTTGCTTAATCCTTATAGGGTCACGCAGAGGCCGGAGCCTATCTGTGCTAAAACTGGGCATAGGCGAGGTACACCCTGAACAGCTCGCCAGACCAACACAGGGCAACACACACACAACCATTCACACTTACACCAAGGGGCAAGTTGGAACAGTCAGTTAGCCTAATGTGCATGTCTTTGGACAGTGGGAGGAAACCGGAGTACCCGGAATGAACACAAGCAAGTACGAGACTCTACCGTAGTGTAATAATCACTTTTTTTCACCAACACCTTCAGCACACAGACCCTGTGGTGGTAAAATGTTCTGAACCACAATTTGTACTGACCCTTCTCAGGTGGCCTCTCAGGTCCCGTTTTTCCTGCGTTCTGAGGTTGTAAAGGTAGATCATGTTTTTGCAGACAGCAGCGAACAGGTTGGCATCGTTGTTGAACACACACTGTAGAAACACACACTTTATTCAATTCATTCATAAATTTACTAAACCGCTTAATCCTACTAGGGTCGCGAGGAGGCTGCATTCTATCACTTCCTAATTCAATTCTATTAATACTGGGTGAACACAGGGCCAACACACACACACACACACACACAGACAAAACCATTCACAATTTGAAAATAGCCATTTAGCCTACTGTGCATTTCTTCAGACTGTGGGAGGAAACCAGAGTACCCAGAGGAAACCCACATAAACACAGGAAGAACATGCAAACTGAATATAGAAATGAACTCGCATTGAAATTGGAACCCAGGACCTTCTGGCTGTGAGGTCTCTATTCACACTTTAAAAAAGACCCTCCACTTTCTAAACATCTCTATAAAGTGATGTTAGTGAGGACCCACCTCAGTGCAGTCAGTTATGGGGAACTTATTGACAAAGCGGATTTTTCCATTTGCTAGTTTCATGAGGCAGACTTCAGTGGCGAAGCCCACCAGGATGGCCAGGCCGTTCGGGTGCATCGACACGGAGAGTGGTTCATTATCAAACAGCTTAAAATGCTCGAGAGACCTGCAAGGCAGCAAAATCATCATCACCCTCAATATTTTGGTATCCATGTTTGGTATCCATGTTTGACAATAATTATTATGCTGATTAATATAAAAATACTCAATAATTTCGGCATTCTTGAGTACCATGTCTTCACGTCATTCACAAAATATTTAGTAGGGGAATTGGACGGAATCCAAACAGCATTGTTTTTAGCTAAGCCTCAGGATGTGTGTATTCTCTAAGCATTGCGTAATCCAGTGAAGTGAGACTTTCCAGATAGGTGATGTAAATAAAATGCCTTATATGCTTTAAGCTTATTGTGTCAAAAAAAAAAAAATTTTTAAATAAAAAAAAAACCAAAAAAAAAACCAACAAAAATCAAAAACCCATCAGGCTGGATAAAAAAATTCCTGATTTCTCATCAGCGCCTGCACCTGGAAATTGGCATCACATCTCATTGACGGCTGTTGCATCAACCTGGATTGGAACTTGTGATCTCTGGGCTGATAGATCTTGTCGACGCGCCACTCGGAACCCATACTACATCTATTTTTATTCTTATTATTAATTTCTTTTTTCAAAAATCACACTGAAAACCTCGGAAAACGCCTGACAACTTAAAAATGACACAGAACGTGATTCCGGTGTTAGATGCTGTGATTGTGATGTTGAGATCGGTTTAGTTCTGTTTGAAATAGTTCTATTTTCTGAAGATTTTCGGAACGGCGAGGCTGCTGTTCTACAGACAGTTACAGAGTTTAATGCATGTTGAATGTACTGGTGGATGTAAAAGACTAGTCATCTAGGGTGAACCGTATAGCTTCAGTCACTTCAACTACATTTAGCTTTAAAAGCTTCTGGGCTTCGACAGTCACTTCATTTCTCTATTAAAAATAAAAAAGGCTTGCCACATTTAGATTTTCAAAAAGTTCTAATGAGAAACCGGGAATTTTTTCATCTGGCCTTAACAGGTCCTACATGTTCTTGTAGTTCCAAATGTGCACGGTGAAGTCCTTTGAGCAGGTGGCGATTAGGGGTTTTGATGGGCAGAGGGACAGACCGGTGATGCTATCCGAGTGTAGAGAGTGAAGCAGATATTCAAACTGGGCTTCCTTATAAAAAAAACAGCAACAAGAACATAAATCAGTATACATTCCATCAAGCAGCTTTCATCATGACTGTATCCATAACATCGCTCACTGCCCTGTTACCTCTCCAATGTTGGCAAAGTCGAAGTTGATCTGGTAAAGTTGGCCTTGGTCTGTGCTAATGCCGAGCGTGTTCTCTTCTGGAGTAATGCACATTGTGGCTATCGCCTGATTGGGATTTGCCTCCTCAGGAATCTGCAGATCAAAAGGCGAATAGGCCTTTTTTAATGCTTATACACACATTGGTGCTCATCACATTCAGAACATCATCACACCTGAGGTGTACAGCTGTATTTGAGAGAGATTAAAGCTTTTACACTTTACAAACATGCTTTTCCACTACTGGCATATCAGATATTGTGATTAGTTCTACAAGTTCAATATTATCGTCCCCTTGCTCTTCTGCTAACGCTTTGTGATGTGTTTATTCATTCAATTTTTGAACCGCTTAATCCTTAATAATTAGGGTCATGGGGAGGACTCTGGGCGAGGGCAGAGTACACCCTGGACAGTTCGGCAGGCTATCGCAGGGCAGAAACATGTTGATGCAACTCAATGGCCTACATTACATGCCTATCACCATAGACAGTGAGAGACATGGCTGGACTTTGATAACCCAGTTAGCTGCACTGGGGGACAGAAATGACAAGCCAGTGATAGTGGGGCTTGAACCCCCGACCTTTCCAGCACCCATGGAAAGTGTTGGAAAGTGTTGACAGAACCAAATGAAGCATCTTGGGAAAGATCCTTAACCATAAACTTTTACATTTACCTCACTCCCCCCCTTTTGCCTTAGGGTCGAGTGTAGGCTGGTGCCTATCTCAGCCGACACTGGGCGTGAACAGCTTGCCAGACCATCGTCTTTGGACTGTGGGAGGAAACTGGAGAACCCGGGGGAAACCCACGCAAGCACGGGGAGAACATGTAAACTCCACACAGAAACGCATGAGCCCAGGAATCAAACCCAGGACCTTTTTGCTGTGAGGGCGACATGCTTACCACTACACCACCATGCCACCCCTACGTTTACCTCACTTGTCAACTGGTTTACAGCTCAAACATTTCTGCGGAATGGTAAATAATAATTACTTACTCGTATTTCCATGTTCATCTTGTAGCTATCTTTGTTTTTTGTTTCCTTATAGAGACAAACAAACCCCTGTCCAGCCGAACAGGCAAAGCCTTTAGAAAATGGCGTGATGGTGGTGACAGGTGATGCTGAGGTCAAAGACGTATGCAAGCCTGTCTTCTGCACTTGACTGTTGAAAGTGTAGAACAATACAATTTTGGGGGGGGGGAAATCAATAGAAAAAAATGATGTCCTTTCTTGTATGCTGTGATGTGATGCAAGCATTATAAAAATAAAACAGATCATCAAAACAATTAAGAGGCTGTTGGAGATCTCTGGATCTCTCCTCTTATTATTGTTACCTGTCATATGGTGTCTCCAGCTGAAGAATGGTTTTGGACTTCAGCATTAATAGTTTTCCTGACTCTGTTCCTGCAACAATGCAGTGCCCAGACATCCACGCGTGGCACAGGACATTCTCGTTCTCTACGTCATAAGCTGTGGCCTGTTTCAGGGTGTCGAATTTCATTTCAATGACCTTGAAGACACGGTTTCCGCTCAAGCATATCTGTGAGTCGTCCTCAGGGTTAAAGCTGACCTGGGTCATTGTACACAGATATGAAAGTTATCAAGGGACAATTCTTTTTTTTTTTTTTATGTATGTATGTACAGTACTACCAATTCTGGATTAAATGATATTTATAGTTTCCACCTGACTGATTTCGCCAATCTTCGTCGAGTTCAGAGTAAAGATGACCTTGTTTTGTTTCCAATCCCAGCAGTCAAGGGTCCACAAGGGTGCCGCGCTCTGGGCCAGTAGGTATTTTGAATCAGGAGAAAAAGCAATGCAGACAAGCTCATCACAACCTTTCAAAACTTGTATCTTGTTGCACTCGTCCTTTAGATCAAAAATGCTGATGTTGGTGTCCAGTGCACACTTCCCTGACACGGCCAGGTAGCGCCGGTTGCGGCTTAAAGCAAGGATCTGTATACCAGTTTTTTCTGTTACACCTGTAAGGTAATGTGTGAGTAGGTTTGCTCATTTACTGCAATACTGATTACATGGTTAGGGCGATTTTTAAAAAGGTCCAATAAGAAATTAAGCTCTCAGAGGGCTTACTGTAAAGGAACTTGATCGAATCCTGATGGATGGCGTAGCTGACACAATGGTTTCCACTTGGGAAAATCACTGTATCCTGATCCACAAACAACAAGTTGTTCTTCACTGATTGGTTCACACCAAAGGTGTGATAAGGCCGGATTTGTGCTGCAGTTACAGCACCAGTCACCACTGATGTTTGAGTAAGGAATGTAGTGTCGGTCTGAAATGAGAAATAGAAACAAATGAGTTCTTTGAACACGACTTGAAAAAAATTGTACAAGGGTTTTTTTTAGTAAATTTTTTACAAATTAATTTATTTACAGAACCTTTTTAAAATGTATTTAGTCAACCTATCAGATCCATGTACTTGCCTGTATCAGACATACACAATTGTAGAGCGAAAACCCAATAAATGGCACAAAACCCTTGTTTAAAACATCCACAGTATCATTATATCAACTTAAAGTATCAGTATCAACTTAATAGGAGCACCTCCACCCCACAGCAAGAAGGTCGTGGTGGAATGTTGAGGGAACTATTCAATTCGGTGATTTAATTCAGTGAGCCTGACGCACATTCATTCATTCATTCATTCATTTTCTAATCCGCTTAATCCTAATTAGGGTCACAAGGAGGCTGGCGCCTATCTTCGCCGACTCTGGGCGAAGGCGGCGTACATCCTGGACAGCTGGCCAGGCCATCGCAGGGCACCTGAGGCACCTAATTGTTTAAATATATGCTACATGGAAACAGTAGCACAAAAAAGCACACTATGTGGAAACATAATGAAGCAAACAACAATAAAATTTTAATAGTTTATACTTGCATATTTTAACCATAAAAGGAGACTGGTCATGTGAGCTCTGCTCTTTCAGATGAGTTAGTAATGCGGCCTTCCCACTATAACGGACTGAAGAAACAAACGTCAACGAACTGCTAAAGTGCAGTTTGATTTAGAACAAACTAACAACATAGGAAACGAAATCAAAACAAAATCAAAACGGATTCACGGGTGTTTTAGGCCTCTTTCTCCTTAATTTAATTTTTTAGCATGATAATGATGACTTTGCCTGCTCCAGTACCCATGATAAACTGTGAGTGTCTGTCGCTTTGATTCATGCATTATCCACTTGGAATAAACATTTATAATCCTGAGATCAGATTGCACCATTCCCATGTAGGGTATACTATTGGTAATGATATACTGATTATGTGCAAATTGACAAATAATCTCATAGTTAAACCAAATTAAAAAAAAAAAAACCTTAATAAGACAATACTGACTACTTGGACATCGGCTCTGACTTACTCATAAGAAATAATTTTTAACTTTTTTCTCCAAAATTATTTTTGACTTTAGATTCACAATACACTCTCCCTTACACTTTCCAAAAAAAAATAAATCTGGCAGATGTTTATTGGCCTTATAGACTTCCATACTTACCAGAACACTGCTAGTATCCATTTCTGTTTTGCAAATTTTTACTCTCTTTTAGCCCTTTTATAACTATAACTGCTGCTTATGACATATGACAATGGGTGGGTGCCCCCTTCCAGGGGCCGGACTACATGTCCCTCTGTTTCGTTGTCTCTCTGTCATGATGTGATGCCAGTGTGTGTCATGAGCTACAAACTTTGTGATGTTTCATGTCTGATAATGTGACATCATTACCTGAGGATTGACCTACACAGTCTATGACACCATCAACCCCTACATAATCTGTGACATTATCACCTACTGAACACACAGTGAGAATGTCACAAAATGGGGCGCTACCACCCCAGGACATTCCACCTGCAGAGCTTCATGTACTGCTTCTGGTTTGGGGTTCCATGTAGTGGGTTCTATGGGATCCAGACTCTGAGTCCTTCTGTCTGTTTGTCTGTCTCTCTGTCTTTGAGATAGAGTGGAGCACTACCACCCTGGGACATCCCACCTTTGGAGCTTAACGCCTTGCTTCTAGTCTGCTTGACAATCAGTAAAATCATTTTTTGAGCTGAAACATTGCTTTAGGGAACAAACGTTGTGCCGAATTTCTTTTATCCGGTAAAATGTTTTAAAATGTAAAATTTGTTTTTATAAAATAAGAAAGCGTGCAACGGAGTGCAGTGGCGCAGGTTCAACCACAGCACTGGACTGCAACTTCCAGCACATGCTGTGGTGGCAGCGTAGGGCAGTCATCATATGGAGGTGGGTTCTGACAGCGATTCAGCACAGTTGTAAACTGTGTTGGACTGCAGTGTCATTGTCTCGATGTTCGCCATCAGCCGGCACTTGCTAATTTAGAACTTGTAATAAAATTTCACCATGGTTCTCAAAACCATATAACACCATCTAAGTACGTTGTACCTGCTGTTTTTTCACCTTCCTCAATCTTTCTGAACCGTGTTTAAAACTGGCTAGTGTTCACACAGTGATTACACTGTATTCTTGAAGTGGTGTTGTGGTTCAGCACAGTTAAAACATGTAGCAGTCACACTACAGCCACGTTGAGGTCCACTATAAAAAGCTACAGCCAGAAGCTGAGGCCAAAAACGTGACAGTGCTCAAGGTAGCAGGAACGAGTAGGGCACAGAAATGCCCTTGCCGAGCCCAGGACTTGGACCCAAGACCTTCTTGCTATGAGGCAGATGTGCTAACCACTATGCCATCATGCCACCCTCACAATTTATGCATTAAGTTTATTCCATAACAATGATTCACAAACATGTACAGTTATTTACAATTTATCTACCATTTTTATTAGCCTGAGCAATAAAATAAAATACAATAAAACACTTGAGAATCAATAAACAATGTGAACAGAACTCTAGGAACATGCATTCTTCATTTATTTTCTAACCCGCTTAATCCTAATCAGGGTGGCGGGGAGGCTGGCGCCCATCTCAGCCCACTCTGGGTAAAGGTGGGGTACACCCCGGACAGCTCGCGAGGCCATTGCAGGGCCAACACCCAGAACCATTCACACTCACTCTTACACTTAGGGGTGATTTGAAACAGTCAGTTAGCCTACTGTGCATGTTTTTGGACTGTGGAAAGAGACCGGAGTACCCGGAGGAAACCTACGCAAGCACGGGGAGAACATGCAAACTCCACACAGAAACACCCTGAGCATGGGAATCGAACCCAGGCGCTCTTGCTGTGAGGCGGACGTGCTAATCACCACACAACCATGCCACCCCTCAAGGAATGTATTTTTCATAAAACTTTTGTCAAGTAAATAAAAGAATGACATGACACTTCACCAACATTACTGTAATATACTGTAAGTAAGTTTATTGGGATCTTAGCAGCTTTGGTTGATTTATTCCCTGGGATTGTCTCCAGTCCCATCAGTATTTCTTTTCCATGTTCATCTTTCCACGCTCCTATGATGGTCTCGTGCATCCCAGCATATTTCCAATCAACTTCTGCCACTACCTGTCTTGGGTATCTAGTCAGAATCAGGTTATGTAGCACAATCTGGCTGCTTGGACTTGTAGAGTTGGTAGCAATCATGTAAACCTGGAACACGCAAACGCAAAACTGATGTATTTAGAGCCAGGAATGAGTCAGTATGAAACTGGAAAGTATCAAACATGAAAAATGGCAAAAACAGAAGAAGCATGATAATTAAAAATGTCGATAACAAGCACATTGTTAGCTTGAAACAGATTTTTACCTGTGAGCAAGGACACCAAAAGCATTCTCCACAACTCTTCTTGGCCTTCATAGTCTGTAGTTAAGCATTCTCTCTTGACAGGATATGTTTCTGTGAGGGTACGGCTTCATCAACCGGGCCCACACTTCAAGGGCATCATCTCCCACAGCTGCATAAGGAACAGGCTTTGTGTTTTGAGGAGGTGGCTCAGGTTCTGGAACTCTTGCTTGTCTGTTGTCTAAGACTTTAAATAAGCTAAGAGCCATGCGGTGGCCTGGTCAGCTGTCCATGGTGTACCCCGCCCTCGCCCCGAGTCGGCTGATATGGGCGTCAGCCTCCAGGCAACCCTGATTAGAATTAGGCGGTTTAGAAAATGAATGAATGAATGGATGGATGATCTCTAAAGACGACCCAACATCTGCGTCCATCAAGGCCAGTAGAACAACAGCCAATAGGACTCCCTTGTTGGGTTTAAAAGATGGACCCTTCATTAGCAGGACATTTTATTGCCATGCGCTTACCATCGAGGGCTCCAAGGCAGTTTTGAAACCGCCAAGAGTATTTGGTCACTCCATTCTATGATTCTAGGGCCTTTGAATAAGAGTACTACTGGATGATGGCCCCACAAGTTTGCCCCATGTGAGGCAGGCTTAAAGCAGATACCCAGAACCAGGCCTTCACTTTTTTGCTAGTAATAGCGGCATACCTTAAGAATCATTTATGATACATTTTTTATATGTGTGTCAGTTGTCGCATGGCTGCAATGCTGTGGTTATCATGATCTGTCGCCACCTCTCCTTGTTGGCCGTAGCACAAACTGCTTCAGCCAGACTCAAACCCGTTGACTCTGTGATGTCCTAGAACTATGATGTCGGGGGCCTGCCTCTCTTACTTTTTCCGTTTAGTTTGCCAGTGATGATAGTTCTCTCTAGCCCTCCTGGACGACACAGCTGACCAAAGAATTGATGTTTTAGCTTCAAGCTGTTTTTCCGAAGCAATAATCCATGGCCGATAAAATGTATACAAACAAAATAATAACTATTTCCTCTTAAATTAGCGGTTTTGAGCCCTGCTGTTAGTGAAGTAACCTTTGACCTTGTGACATAACAGTGTGAACCACGTACCTCCACCATTGTGATTTATGATAAACCGCAATATAAACAGCTCTACAATCCCAACAGATATGTTGTGCTTTAGGTGGCATGCCTGTAAAGTGCATGGTTGGTGGGTTTTGCAACACCACAGCAGATTGTCCATGGGACGTGAAAATATGGACTAAAATATAAGAGCAAACTGTGCCAGTATGAAATGGTATGCTCTGAAGATTGTTAATGTTGGTAAATTCATGAAAGAGGTTGTTTTTTTTTTGTTTTATTTGCACTTTCGTAATCGCTTTTGGGGTTGCACTGTATGTAAAAAAGGTCTGAAGATTAATGAATAAAATAATGCTTTATGTAAATCAAGTGTCTTTTTAATCATCACAAAAAACGATCTGCTACAATCGTTTTGTCACACGAGTAAATTATGCATAAAATTGTTTATTAACAAATTTTTAAAAAGAGCAGGAATTAGTATGTCATCCTTCTTTTTCTGCAGGAACTCTTGAGGAGTGTGCAGAGATTGTTTTGGGGTGTGATGTACTCGGGCACACTGGGTAAGCCAGACATCACACAGCAGCTCAGACCACTGAAGGAAACCCTCATTTTTTTGACCACACACCATTTAGCAGCTTTGAGATCATAATATTCCACTTCCTTGATGAAATCAGAATCGTTACTTCCTCCAACAACGTACAGGCGATCGTCCATCACCCCAGTGCTGAAGTTGATACGCCGGGTCATCATATCTGGAATTTTCCTCCATAAGTTGGTCTGAGGATTATACACCTCTGCACTACATAGAGAAACAAAGGAAACCTCTCCACCAACAACATAAAGCTCTCCCCCGTACGCGTTCACACGCAGTGAACTCCTTCTCTTGCCCATGTCGGGGATAAAAGTCCACTGGCCCAACTGAGGACTGTAATATTCTGCAGTGGATAGATTGTTCTCCCTTCCAAACCCTCCAAACCCTCCAAACCCTCCACACACGTACACCTTGCCATTCAATGCCGCAGCACCTGCTTGAGTCCTTTGTTGCTGCATCGGTGCTATTATGTTCCACTGATCAGTCTCAGGATTGTACCTCTCGACTGTATCCAGGGAACTGTAGCCAACAGTTCCTCCCATTGCATAGATCTGACCATCCAGCACACACACGGCTACGTGACTCCGACGGTGGTGCATGGGGCTCACCTTAGTCCATGTTCTGGTCACTGGTTCAAACGTTTGAACAGTGTTTAAGAAAATGCCACTAATGTCAAATCCGCCTATGCAGTACACAAAGCCATTCAGAAACACTGTCCCATAATAATTTTGTGGAGTCATATCGCTGCATTCCACATGAACCCAGCGATCTGCTCGGGAATCATATGCTTCGATGACATGAGTGGTTTCATTTCTCAAGACACCCATGGCCAGTAGAATGGCAGTAAACAGGCGGGGTTTAGTCAGATAAGGTCTGAGGCGCTTGTTCAGCAGAACGCTTCTGATGACTGGACTAAACGTCTCATCTTGGGTCAATAGCTTCTCTACTTTATTCAAGTAATCACGTGTCAGTAGTCCCATACGCACCTTGGGCACTAACACTCCTATCTGTGCCTTGCGCTCCTGCAGTGCATGACCGGTCCACTTTAAGATGGCGTCAAACACCACGTTTTCTTTTTTGACGTTGAGATTATCGTTTTCAATGATCTCACTCAGCTGCTCAACCGTCAGGTCCAGGAACTCGTCAGAGATGCACACTATCTCCTCAAAGTTGTACAAGATCATTTGGAAGGCCTGCTGCTTCAACTTCTCCAAGGAGTAGAGGTGAGCAAAATGCCAGATACCAACGCAGGTCTCCGGACGCAGCTGAGCATTCAAGACTTCATGGGCCTTGTTCACCAAGTCATTGACCTCCAAATGATCAGCGGCGATCAGCAGCTCGCGCACGTTCCCCTCAGAGATGGTTATGTTTTGCCCATACACATGTTCAATGATCAGCTCCATGATGTGAGCAGAAACACCAGGAACGCTGAACACTTGATGATCTGGGGGATAACGGTTGAAGAGAGTCCTGAAGTACGCACTGCACCCACACAGGATGATCTTATGAGCATGAAACTCAACGCCGTCGGCTGTGATCAGTGCATCACAGAGCTTCTTCTGTGGAAGGTAATCAGAGAATACATTTCTGGATTTTAGTACTGTTAATATTATTATATTTTAATCTTTCTTGAGAAGGAACTCGGACTCAGGCCGGGTAACGTGACATGAAATATAATATGAAATATATATAATTTATATAAAATATAAAATGTAATAAAATAGCGTTACTCGTAAGTCTGTTAAATCCACTTCATATCAGAATACGCATACTTGCTTATAATATATATAATAATTATACGCAGAATTGTTTATAAAGAAGAGAACTTTAACCCTGATAAAACAGAGACAGCACGTACCTCAGAGCGCAGCTCACTGAATATGTTGCAGGCCATCGCTCCCAGGTTCTCCATTTTTTTTTCTTCGTTCATTAGCTTGTGTCTACTCTAGTGTATCTGTGTACATGTGAGTTTGCAGGTTGCAGGCCAAGTTTTTATAGTCAGCATAGTAACAAGTTACAAAAAGATACTCCATGTTCTGATTCTAATTCAGTCAGCCTTTGTGACATCATCACAGTGTGTAGCTCAATCAAGGAGGGGTTGATGATGTCACAATGTGTAGGTCAATCATAGGTGATGTCACAAAGAGGGCAGGAGGTCCATGATGTCACAGAGTGTTTAGGTCAATCAACTCCCTCACTTTGGATGGGTTAAAATGCAGAAGCCAAATTTCCCTTGCGGGATTAATTCAGTATATCAAAAATCAATCAACCAATAAATAAATAATTTGCTGAACCTTAGTCCTTACTAGGGTCGCAGGAAGCCTGGAGCCCATCTGAGCTCACAAATTCATCGCAGGACAACACACACACACACAACCATTTACACTCGCACTCACACATAGGGGCAATTTGGAACAGCCAATTAGCATAATGTGCATGTCTTTGGAATGTGAGAGGAAACCGGAGTACCCAGAGGAAACCCACGCAAGCACAGGAAGACCATGCAAACTCCACCCTCATCGAGCAAAGGACTCGAACCCAGGGCCTTCTTGCTGTGAGGTGGATGTGCTACATACTTGAGATACAACATACTTGTTATCCATTTGTAGTTCTGTTTAATGTCCAAGTTCCTATTGTCACTTATTTTTAACCCTCGGCTTTACTAAGCCAAAGGGGTAATGCGATAGCCTTTGGCGTCTGTCTGCCTGCCTGTCCATCCCTCCGTCCGTCCGTGTATCTATTACAGCCCATATAAAATCCATATCATGATCGCCAATCGAAAGCTTCTCCAGATCTTTTCCAGTCTTCCCCAGATTTGTGTCAGCCATGCATCATGATGTGATGCAGAATGCTTTCAAAAAGCAGCTTGATATGTTAATTATTAATGGAGACATTACGTAGTTAATGATTATTTATAAATTTGCCAGCAAATCCTTCAGGTGGTCCTACACCAGGCCTCCATGTGTTGACAAAATTGTTCTTTTTTTAATTACAAAGGCAGGGGGACTCCTGTATGGTGTAGGGGGACAAATATTACATAGCTGCTTCCCCCCATAAATGCCAGGGGTGACCCCTCTGTGATGGAGGGGAGGCATGGATTACATAACTGCCTCCTCTCACAAAAGCCATGCAGGGGGAGGGGGGCATGCATAGTGGTTAGGCAATGATACATGCATTCAAAGTTTTACATTTGATGACAGCCGAGGGGTTCACTGTGCATCACATGGTGTTTTTAAGTCCGTGATGTCAGTCATGTTCGTTATAATTTCAGTCATCTGGCAGTTGGTTGGCAGGGAACGTCTCAGAGATCTTCCGGTCATATGCAAATTCCATGCAAAAGCTCTAAAATTGTGTGTCGATTTAAAATATAAATAAAGAGATAAATGAATAAAATAGTAGGTGGGAAAAAACAGAGTTCAGAAAATGTCGTTGGAGCTTTAAGAAAATCATATATTTTTCAAATATAATAAATTTCCACAGATAAGTATACACAGGTGTATTAAAAGTATAGCAGCACATTCATAGCACAGAATATAGCTACAGATGTCATGGTAGCAAAGCAGAGAAAAAAAACACACAGGTTTCATCTTTCAAGATAGACGGAATTTACTGATTCTGTCGGACGATAGTGATTTTATTCCCGTGTCACACATTTCTTTTGTTTCAATAAGCAGCAAGCAATCATTCATTGCAACATTCGTGATACAGGACAGGGTGGATTGTCTTCGAGTTATTCTTATGCAAGTTTTATACACTCCCCGGCTAAAAAGAAAAACGAAAAAAAAAAAAAAAACCTTTCATATTCTGTTGGACCATCTTTAAACTTGATCACTGCGACCCTTTGAAATAACAATAAAACCTACAACACACATAATTATACAATGAAGTTATCAATCAATTGCTTCTGAATACAATACAGTGCTGCACAGTACTCTGGGTGGAAAGAAGTACTTTATTTTTTCATGATTAAATTCAACCTTCAGTCAAAAATGTACAGTGTCAGTATTTATGGAAAGACAAATTTGACAAAAGTTTAAAAGAAGAAGGTAGGAGCTCCTGAGTGGCGCATGGGCAAGGTGCGTGACTATCAACCCGGAGATCGTAAGTTTGAATCCGGGTTGATGTCGCAGCCATCCGTGACCGAGAGTCCATGGGAGCTAAGTGGCCGAGCTCTCACGGGAGGGAGGGATGGCATACACTCACTTCTCTGTCACTCACAGCGAACACCAGCCAATCATGGGTGTCTCTGAGCTCATTTGTACGAGGGGCGAATAGCGCTTTCCCTCCGAGCGTGTTAGGACGTCCCGTGGTAGCATCGCATGCCACAGAGGGGGCATGTGCATGCTTACACCCCTCCCTGGTTGGTGGTAAGATAAGGAGGGCAGTACTTGATAGGTTGGAGTCGGATACAACTAAAAATGTGCAGTGAAAATAGGGGAAAATCAAAAAAAAAAAAAAGAAGGTAGGAGTATTCTGTAAAATATTTTAGATTTTATGTTCTTTTATTTTATTTTATAGTTTGTTTGGGTTTTGTTTTTTTTTTCTTAAAAGGAATAACCTTACAGTGGTTTAGCAAGTGTTGTTCATTCGTGCATTAATTGGCCGATCTGCTTGATAGTACTAGTGTCGCGAGAAGGCTGGAGCCTATCTCAGCCGACACTGAGCAAGGCGGAGTACACCTTGAACAGCTTGCTAGTCCATTACAGGGTTAACACACTCAACCCTTCACACACACTCACCTCTAAGGGCAATTTGGAACAGCCAATTAGCCTAATGTTCATGTCTTTGGACATGGGGAGAACATGCAACCCCCACACAGAAGAAGTTCTGCTGACAGGAAGCATCTTGTTAATGAGAGAGATCAAAGAATAGCCAGACGGGTTTGAGATGACAGGGAGGCTATGGTAACTCAAATAAACACTCTTTACAACCGTGGTAAGCAGAAAAGCATCTGAGAATGCATAACATTTGAGCTCCTTATCTCTGTGTGTGTGTGTGTGTGTGTGTTAGAGAGAGAGAGAGAGAAAGAGAGAGAGAGATGATATACAAGCTGCACTATAGGTACATGCCGTTGATGAGGTAATCGGATTCCTCAGTAGTGAGCGGCAGAGCTTTCTTCCTCCTGTGACGTCGGACCCGCAGCCTGCAGCCCACCATCAGCAAAAGCAGAGCACTAATAATTACTCCCAGAACCAGGGCCAGGATCGCACCTACACACACACACACACACACACACACACACACACACACACACACACACACACATTGCATCATTAATGAGTAATTAGTAATATTATTAAAGGGGAATGAAACCCAAATTTAATAAAAGTACTGATTACTGATCCCAAGGTTGGGGGTTCAAGCCCCACTATCAATCTGCTGTCCCCCCAGTGCAGCTAATTGGGTTATCAAATACCAGCCATGTCTCTCACTGTCTGTGGTGAGAGGCATGTAAAAGAACCATTGCTGATTTTCGACAAGAATGGCATGGCGAGCTGTCCAGGGTGTACTCTGCCCTTGCCCAGAGTCGGCTGAGATGGGCGCCAGCCTCCCCGGGACCCTAATTAGGATTAAGCGGTTCAGAAAATGAATGAATGAATATAATCTATATATCATAATCCTCAAACGGGAGTGCCATTGTACACGTGACTCACGTAAAAGAAGCTGTAAACACCTAAGTGTTGTGCATTTAAATGCACTGAGCTACGTACCATGCATTCATGTATACGTAATATACATGAACATGTATAGCAGAAGCTTGTTTGATGTGTATGTAAATGGAATGTAGTATTATGTGCACATGTGCCCAGCTTTATTTTATTCAGAAGTTCACCAGTTATATCTGATTTGTTAGTTTAATATCTGTATAGTGTTATATTTGCCGTTATCTTGCCTTATTATTGAACCTGACATTTCCACGTCCTTTTCTTGTAACAAGAGAGAAGGCTTTCATTTTCTTTAAAGATATCATGCATAATAGTGACTGTACTATTATAATCTATTGTCTGTTAAACAGGTACTATTTAATTTTAATATATTCTTATAAAAGAATATTTTGTAATGAGATCTAACCTTTAATAATTTAAAACTAAAAGACAACAAGGACAACTGAACTCATATGCCTGGTTATTTCCAGTGCTGGTATTTGTATTACTCATATATTTTTAACTAACTTGCTAAAGTATGATTTGCTAAAGGCTTGCGAAATGCTCACTGTGATGGCTCATACTAAGTTGGATTTATTTACTGAAAAACATTATGCATTATTAAGACAATAAACACACAAACCTGACTCTGGCGGTGAGTGTCCACTGAGTTCTGTATGAGCTTTAGTTACTGGCTGAGCATTATGGGACAGTGATGTGGGGTTCTTGGATTTGGCTTCGGAGCTGGGTGACCTGAAAGCTACACACACGATGAGATGATGCAGATTATAAAGTGTTTCCATAACAGTGTCATGTGATTAAAAGGTACAGGAAATTCATTACAGTGGGCGAATATAGGCAACAAGATGCAAGTAAGGGGCTGAAGAGGGTGGCAGGGTGGGCCACTCACTTCAGCATGGGGGCTGGAAAAAGTGGGCCACCCACCTTTAAAAATTAATGAATTACATGGGGCAGTGGGGGCCCGGTGGTAGGGTGCTGGATTACTCATCCCAAGGTTGGGGGTCCAAGCCCCACTATAAACGGGATGTCATTGCTGTCCCCCCAGTGCAGCTAACTGTGTTATCAAAGGCCGGCCATGTCTCACAATGTCTGTGGTGAGAGGCATGTAAAAGAACAATAGGCTCATAGCCGTCAGTGTGTTTCTGGCCTTGTGAGCTGTCCAGGTTGTACTCTGCCCTTACCTAGAGATGGCTGAAATGGGCGCCAGTCTCCCAGCGACCCTAATTGGGAATAAGCTGTTCAGAAAATGAATGAATTGCACAATGAATGAAGTACCCAACAGATGCCTCTATGTCAGCATGGCGATCAGTAGTTTCAGGATGATTTGTAACCAGTAGATGGCATCTTGATCCGTTTTTAATCCAGATTCTTTCAAAAAATGTACATTTTTTCCCAATATCAACCCAACCTTTGATGTGTTTATCACAGTGCATTCATATCATTTAGTTCACAGCTCAAAAACCCAATGAGATTAGCTGTACCTCTTTAATAATAAATGACATCACAGATACTGCATCTACATCAGACTCCAAGCACACCGATCTCGTTTAGTGATCTAAAACATCCGATTGTTCCCGAGTCATTTGTTCTAAATGTAAAGTAAAAGAACTATTCAATCGGAAACAGCCCGTGTGGAAGTGCAGTACCTGTGTTAGTGGGTGTGGTGGGAGGAGGTGCTGCAGTGGCCTGATGATCACCTGGAGATGAAACACATTTATACCTTCATCATTCATGTATTTATCAGTGATCCAGTTCACATCACATCTTTTATTATTACTAATTGCCCCTAATGGCCATTGTCACAGCAACAACGTAACTTTTTTTTTTAATTGAAATTTATCCCTGAGGAGCAAGAGAGGAAGCATTTGGAGGGATTTGCTCACCAGGTTTCTGGATGCACTCGTCTGCACAGTCAGCCTGCTGCAGGAAGTTGTTGTGGTTCCCTTTGCAGCCGCTGTAAAGGAAGTGTTTACACTCTCCAGCTGTGGGGTCATAGTACCAGCGTGGGAAAACGCCTTTACACGGACCGACCACAGGGGGCATCATGCAGGGATCTAGAGCATGAGATAGAGAAGAGGGGAGGAGATGTAATAACGTCTGATGTAAGCCTCGGTTTAATCAGCTTTCTGTACTGCCACAGAATTTTCAGTGTCACAGGTCTCAGTGTAAATGATGATATTTGTATATATAGTCTTTTACTTAGTTGCCAAATCAATTAAACTTGTTTTTAGGATCCCGGGAGGCTAAAGTGTATCTCAGCCGACACTGGGTGAAAGCAGGGTACTCCCTGAACAGCTTGCCAAACCAATAGAGGGCAACACACACATACACACAGACACACACACACACACACACACACACACACACACACACAAACAAACGCACACCCATTCACACTCACATCCACACCTAGGGGCAATTTGGAACAGTGTAGCCTAATGTGCATCTTTGGACCCTGAAAGGAAACCAGAGTACCCGGAGGACACCCTAGTAAGCACGGGGAGAACATGCAAAGTCCACACAAAAACGCCTGAGCCCGGGACTCAAACCATACACTTAAACTATTAAATAAATAAATATATATATATATATAGGATCTTGAGTCGATTTTCCGTAGAACAGTGCTTGATACGTTGAAGTAGAGCTAAATATATTGTATGTGGGAAAAAAT
>JAOUQZ010000024.1:3635673-3657091 GCA_028564935.1 Neosilurus hyrtlii
AGAGAGAGAGAGAGAGAGAGAGAGAAAGAGAGAGAGAGAGAGAGAGAGAGAGAGAGAGAGAGAGAGATAGTTGTAGGTTTGAGAGACAGAAAATATACTGGAGGAAGGTGGGGGATATTAGTATCAAGCCTGTAGTTGGCCTTTGCTACAGGTTGCAGCTCTGAGACTGGCAGAGGATCAGGTAACAAGACACAGAGGAGCTTTGTTTCCAAAAAAGCAACAAAGCAACAAAGAAAAGAAAGAGAAAGAGAGAGAAAAGTATAGAAAGAGATGGGAAGTCTTCTCTGAAACTCCTATTAGATTAAAGCTTCTCGCTTGCTAAACCTTAAATGTTAACATAAGATTTAATATCAGTGCTGTCTCTTTACTAGCTGTAGGTCTGTTGTGAGGTCTGTGCTGTTGTTACCTTGGTTAACTGTGGGCTGTTTTAGTTGTTTAGGCTTTACAGGGGTTTCAGTGTTCCGTGTTCCTGAAGGGATCATGGCTCGACCCTCTGCTTCTCTGGCTTCTCCATTCACAGATGAAGCACTCACTGTGTGAGTCACCGTTTTGCGGTCTCCATCAACTAAATAAGAAGAAAAACAGTATACAGTATACGACAGTTTAGTCACATTATCATTCCTTGTTAAATACCTGGTAAGATTGTAATATGTTTTTCGGAAAGAAACCATTCATTCATTCATTTTCTAAGCCACTTAATCCGAATTAGGGTCACGGAGAGATTGGCCCCCATTTTATCCGACTCTGGGTGAAAGTGGGGTGCACCCTGAACAGCTAACCAGCCCGTAACAGGGCCAACACACATACAGCCATTCACACACACACACACACACTCACACCGATGGGCAATTTGGAACAGTCAGTTAGCCTACTGTGCATGTTTTTTGAACTGAAGGAACCGGAGTACACGGAGGAAACCCATGTAAGCACGGGGAGAACATGCAAACTTCACACAGAAAGTACACAGCACCCCCTGCTGGGCCTGCTGCAATATGGCATGTCCAAAAAAAATCCTCCTATCTCACAATGTTAAGCAATTCTTTAAAAAACTCCTGGATCCAGGAGTTACACATTCACACACAAGCAAAGGGTAAAAGCTAGAAGATTACAGAGAAAAACTCACAGTTGCTGCAGAAGTCTTCATCTGAGCGATCAGGACAGTGCTGTTTGCCGTCGCAGGCATAGCTAATATCTATACAGCAGCCATCGTCGCACATGAACTGGTATGGCGAGCAATGATGAGTACATACTGCAAGAAAAAGAAGAGCAATAAGGTGTGGCACAGAGTCACACACAGAGAGAGAAAGAGAGAGAGAGAGAGACAGAGATATACATATATTAATTTATTTTTTTTTTTACCTTCTGTGTGGTGTTCAGGTGCCAGCACAGTGACAGAGACGTTATCTGAACTCCTCTGTCCAATGGTATCAGTGACAGTCATCTGGAAAGTATAAATCCCCTCTCTGAGTCCACTCAGCTTCAGCAGACCCGGGTGGGTCACCTGTGTAAAACACCAAAAAACCCTTAGTACATCCTAACTAGATAAATGTCTGGACACTAAGTTAAATATTCATCGCTGTGTGAACGTATCACTCGAGAGTGCATCACCTAGAGCATGCACTCATTCACTGAAATAGAAAAAATATATTTAAAATCAGGTTTGTAGTCAAGAAGAATTGCATCAGAGGTGCACCGGGTATTGTGTACGTTTCTGTGCATTCATTAGAGAAAAATATATCGAGACCAAGACCACACCCATGCTGCAACACGGCTGTTGTTGTCCTACTGAGCAGGTGGGCAGAAAAGGAGCTTGCAGACGCTCTCTCACGCACACATCAGTCTGTCAAACTATTTTTGTGAACAGTGGGTGAGTAATCAAGGAGGCTTTCTCACTGCTGACTCACTGTGATGCCTTAATTTAGCACCTGTTATTATCTACTCTAAAGCCACTGCTTTTCTTTTCCATTTAATTACCATTTAATTTGTCAACATTATCCTTATTCTGATTTGGGAAAAAAGGCTGTACAGCAGCTATATCTTTCTTGGATTTTCTTTGTGTCGGACCTACACAAAATAGTTGAAATTTGGTAAAGCGAAATAATTAAAAAAAAAATTTTAACTCAAAAAAATGGTGCATGCATATGTATTCACTCTTTGGTATGAGATCAGGTGAAATCACCTACAGAAGTCACATAATCAGGAAAATAAGGTCCACCTGTATACAATCTAAGTGTCACGTGATTTCAATATATATACACCTGTTCTGAAAGGCCCCAGAGTCTGCAACACCACTAGTCAAGAGGCACCACCCAGCAAGTGACACCATGAAGATCAAGGAGCTCTTCAACCAAGTTGTGGAGAAGTACAAATAGCCAGGATTGAGTAGTAACAAATATCCAAAAGCTTGAAAATCCTTCAGAGCAACTTTAAATCCATCATGACAAAATCAAAAGAATATGGCACCACCTCAAACCTG
The DNA here is from genome assembly GCA_028564935.1 of Neosilurus hyrtlii. Classification (NCBI taxonomy): domain Eukaryota; kingdom Metazoa; phylum Chordata; class Actinopteri; order Siluriformes; family Plotosidae; genus Neosilurus; species Neosilurus hyrtlii. Next base: position 3,638,150 of record JAOUQZ010000024.1, read on the forward strand.
CCTAGAGACAACCGTCCACCAGAACTCACAGACTGGGCAGGGATGGCAAGAAACTGCAGCCTTTTGATTACTCTTCTAGCCCATTGGGGGCAGCCATGCCCTAAAGAATAGAGAAGTGGGTTTGGAAGCTAAAAGTCGCTGGTTCGATTCCCGAACCAGAGGGAAAAATGTGTGGTGATGGGGAGTGAGCTGCACCTTGCTTTCCTTCAACTTCATGGATGAAGTGCCCTTGAGCAAAGCACCTAACCCCTAACTGCTCTCCGGGCACCGCAATGTGTGGCAACCCACTGCTCCGAGTGTGTGTGTGTGTGTGCTCAGTGATTACGAGTGGTTGTGCTCACTTTGGATGGGTTAAATGCAGAGGCAATAATCTCCCATGAGGGATTAATACAATATATCAAAAAAAAAAAAAACACGTCATGCCATCTGGCACCAGCAACCATGCCACTGTCACCCTCTCTGAGATCACATCCTACCTTATAGTGATGGCTGATATGAACATTAAAGGCAATCGGTCACCCTGACACTGCATGAGCAGTGGACACGCCTTACTTGACTGCAGCGTATACTTACCAAAGTGAAGTACCTACACAGGTCATCTAGAAATCATGCAGTGCACGTGTTGCTCTATGTAACTCCACCCATCTACCCAAGGTCAGTCCGCCTTCCATATATGGTAAAGGATACTGGTTCACATTATTGGATTTTTCCTTATAGGGAAACAATCACTAAGCTTAATAAAAATATTGTCGGTGTGGACGGCTTTAGGTACCCAGGTCGTAAAAAACACTCTTTTCATTCTATTCATCAATTGAATCGACAGATTTTTTTATTTTTTATTTGTTTGTGACTGATAATCTTTAAATGGAGCTCTTGGCTAATAATTTCATGTTTTGTGCTGAAGCCACATTGTAGTGCAATTGTGTGTCAAGGCAAGACTTAATGGTGCGGGCTTCAATTCCAACCCGATACAAAAAAAAATTCTAATTCAGCTAATATCTCCTTACAGTCTGTTACCTGTGTGCTACCAGTGATTTGTGGGTGAAGCTTCTTAAGAAGCACTGAAGGGAGACATTTTTATATAATCTGAGTCATCCAGTTGCACAACTGAGTGTCTATACCTTCATGCTGATTGACGGATCCCCTTTAACGAGAGCCCATTCGTAACGTACGACGCCATGGTCATCCATGCTGTCCCTACCATCCAGTATGGCCCAGTCCGTAGGCAGCTGGATCACTACGTCCATTCCAGCATCACTTCGTGGAGGTTCGTCCATCTCTTAAAAAAAGAACAGCAAAGATTATACAAGATACCAGAGTTCTACACCAAGATATACAGCAGCTCAGTCTTTTCGATATCAGCGCACATAAATAAACTGGCATCCCAGTATGTATTGGTCACAGTACGAACTGAAATGTTTCAAGATGATAATTATGAGTTTGTGAAATGTGTTTGAAGAACTTATATGTATGCTCTGAGTGACATGTTTACTGAAGGTAATGATCCACTAATTAATAATCTGGCACTTTGAATATAATAACAACGGAATTGTGTACCAGACCTAATAAAACCACTTTACTCTCCTCATTATATATAAAAGAAATGCGTGGAGGCTTACAGCTGTAACTGATTAACTACATTTCCTGACCAAAGAGAGAGAGAGAGAGAGAGAGGGAGAGGGAGAGAGAGAGAAAGAGCAACTAACATTCTTTTATTCATTTTCTAAGCCGCTTAATCCTAATTAGGGTCACTGGGAGGTTGGAGCCCATCTCAGCCGATGGGCAAAGGCAGGGTATTCACATTTGACGTGTTTTACTTACTCTCACACCAAGGGGCAATTTAGAACAGATCAGCCTACAGTTCTTGGAATGAGGGAGGAAACCAGAGTACCCGGAAGAAACCCACAAAAGCATGGGGGGGGGGTATGCAAAGAGCCCAGGAATTGAACCTGGGACCTTCTTGCTGTGAGGCGAACATGCTAACCACTGTGCCACCGCGCCGCAGGGTCTAACATTCCACATTATATTTTGAATTATAACCATGGGACGGTGTGGTGGCATAGTGGTTACCACGTCCACCTCACAGCAAAAAGGGGACCTTTAAAATAGGTCCTGGGTTCGGGTTCCAGTCCTGGCTTGGGCGTTTCTCTTTGGAGTTTGCATGCTCTCCCCGGATACTCCAGATTTCTTCCCACAGTCCACAGACATGCACGTTAGGCTAAGGGGCTGTTCCAAATTGACCCGTGGTGTGAGTGTGAATGGTTGTGCGTGTCAGCCCTGCAATGGTCTGGTGAGCTGTTCAGGCTGTACCTTGCCTTCACCTGGTGTTGGCTGATCAGACTTCCTGCAACCCAAACTGGAATCCAGTGAGTGATTATAACCAATTATAACCACCCTCCCCAAGTATCACATAAACACTCCCTGCTCCTTATCTGTGTGTGTGTGTGTGTGTGTGTGTGTGTGTGTGTGTGTGTGTGTGTTAGTTGTTGCTCTAGAACCTCTAGAACCACAGTACTAATCCACCATGACCTTCAGGAGCATCTGAACATTAGAGAATGATCTCAAGGCACCAACCACACAGTCTGCTGGTGGATCTCCAAGAAATCCTGGTAGCTACCTCGCATCGACGAGTCGCCATCTTCCTCTTCGTCTGGTGGCCTCCTGTGTCGCTCCCTCGACGCGCTGACGTTACGCGCTACCCGAGTGAAGGTGCTGAAACCCCGCTGGGGCGAAAAGGCGCAGACGTTCGCGCCGCCGTACGTGCAGTTGAACAGGTAGCAGCGCAGAGCACCGCCGCTGTCCAGGTGCTGCTGCTGCTGCTGCTCCTGCTGCTCCTGAACGATGGCCGTGGTGCAGCGAGGCTCGGCGCAGCAGGTGCGCACGCAGTCCCCGCGGCTGTACACGCGGCCCGGAGCCGACAGGAAGGTGGCGCCGCGCTCGATGGAGGCCACGGCGCGGATGATGCGCTCCTCCGCCGCGTCGAAGTCGCTCAGGCGACACGCATCACTCGCGTCCTCTGCGCTCTGATACGAGTCCTGATCCTGCTGCAGCTGCTTGCGGAACTCCTCCAGCAGCTCCTCGACACCGGACAGTTTCGATTTCAGATCGGAAATCTGTGAGCTGTGAACGAAGCCTGCGCCGGCCAGGCACAACAGCACAAAGCCCAGCTGATGATGGAGGCGCGCCGGTGATAACCACAGCATGTTTGATCTGGTGTGATCCTGTGTTGTTTTATATTCTCGGCTAGAAATAAATCACGGTGATATTCCTGGTCAAATAACAGATCAGCATGATCTATTCGGGATCAAAACAAATCTGCATTTCCGGCTCAAGCTCGCAGGTGCGCCGCTTTTGTCCTCGACCAGGATGCTGGTGATGAGAGTCACGAATCGGCTCTTTTTCCCCCTCCACCCCACACTCATTTAGAAGAGTCGACTCCAACAGAACGACTCGAACGGCTCTGTTACATAGAACAGGCTTGTAGAACATTTTAGGACCATGAACCATGAAATCTCTTGCTTGGACCGCTTAATCCTACTAGGGCCACAGATTGGCTGGAGCCTATCTCAGCCAGTACTGATTGACCACGTTACACCTTAAACAGCCTGCCAGACCATCACAGGGCCAACACACACAACCGTCCACACTCACATCCACACCGCAGGGCAGATCGGAACAGCCAGTTGCCCTAATGCGTATTTTGGACTGTGGGAGGAAACCGGAGAACCCGGTGAAAACCCACACAAGTACTGGGAGGACATGCAAACTCCACACAGAAACGCTCTCGCCGAGCCCAAGACTCAAACCCAGGACCTCCTTGCCCTGAGGCGGGCATGCTAACCACTACGCCACCATGATGCATCAACTCACGATGGTTATTTTACTGGGAAAATGAAATGCAAACATGGAGAGAATATGCATCTCCATACCTGAGGTCAGATGAGATTGCTGCCATACTTTTTTTCTGACTCAAACATGTGCAAAATGTGAATAACTGAATGTCTTTGAAGTTAGAAATATTTCAATAAAGCTTCATTTAAAAAGGAAAACACTAATATATTCCAGACAGGGACTACTCCATGGCCACAGTTGTAGTTCAATGTGGCTTTTAACCTGAGCCTAGTGGCTCATCAGGCTGGTGCTTATCCCTGGTTTCTGTAGCATGAAGCGACTAAGAGTTCAACTCCTCCTGGATCGCAGGTTACCTTCCCAATATGTTTTACTGGTACCCATTTATACTGCTTTTGTGGACAGAGGCACACTTGTGGTTAAGACCTTGCCCCAGGGTCTTAGCACGGTGGGGGTCCAACGGGATTCGAACCTATGACCTCTCGATCGTGAGCCTGGCATCCTAACCGCTACACCACAGGCCCCGCTAGTTTCATGTGTAACTAACACTAAATAAAGCACACCAAAGCAGACCAGACTGTTTTAGAGCTGTAAATATCCAGTCCATCTCAGGGTCAGCACGCACACAACCATTCAGACTCACATCTAGGGGCAATTTGAAATATACAATTAGCCTAATGTGCATGCCTTTGGATTGTGGGAGGAACCCTGGAGGAGCCTGAAGGAAACCCACACAAGTGCAGGGAGAACATGCAAACTGTCCCAAATTTCCTGTGTGTGTGTGTGTGTGTGTGTGTGTGTGTGAATGGTTGAGTGTGTTAGCCCTGCGATGGTCTGGCGAGTTGTTCAGGGTGTACCCCACTTTCGTGCAGTGTTCGCTGAGATGGGCACCAGGCATCCTGGTGTGAGTAATGAACTTTATGCAGTCTAACATGCACATTACAGTCCAATCTGGCAACCCGAGTAAGACAAAGCAGCCGGATATGATTGACGTCATACCCCTTTCTTCAGCTTCTGGCTGAAGCCCAAATGGCTGAGAAATACATATTTAAAGTGCATGAATAACTACATTTATAGTAATTAGTCTACGTTTTATGCTGTATAGGCCACTGAGTAGACTTTCTATCCTTGTAAATAGTTTATTCTTTCATGCATTACCCAGAATCCACCACTTGAGGTCATTAGAGTAACTGAATTGATGATTTAAAAAAATAATGTCACAGTGCTTGAAGTCAACTTGAAGATCTGGAAGCAGAGGAGAGTGTGTAGATGAGGAGGTGAGAGAGATGGACAGATTAAAGCACTAAAATCCTGCTGCATCCCTTTCTTTAGGTAGTAATAAAGCAGTCATAAGTCCCACTGATATTACAGTAATAGGTATTTGGTGGGAAATGTAGGAAACCATTCCGTAAAATGAAAACAAAGCAACAGTGGTAGGTTCAGTGGTTAGCACAGTGGCCTCATTGCAAAGAATGTTCTGGGTTTGAATCTCGGCCAAAGGCCTTTTTGTGTGGATGTCTTGTCTGAGCTTGTGTGGGTTTATTCCAGGTTCTTTGGTTTCCTCCCACAGTCCAAAGACACTGAGATTAGGTCAACTGTCAAGTCTTAATTGTACACTTGTGTCATTTTGTTAACCGCGCGATAGCTTGGAGACCTGTTCGAGTGTACGCTGCATTTCCCCCAAAGTCAGCTGGCACTGGCTCTAGCTTCCCCCACGGCCCTGACAAATAAGCGGAATACATAATGGATGGATGAATTGATGTATAGATGAATGTATAGACAAACCAACATTTAAGACAATAGAACAAAATGTTTTCATAAATCAGACATTTTTCATGATTACAGATTACACCCATCCATCCATTTGCTGACCTGTTTAATCCTATCAGGGCCACAGGGAGGCTGGAGCTTATCTCAGCTGACTCTATATGAAAGCACGGTACACCCTGAACAGCTCGTCAGACCATCGCTGGGCAACCCGTACTCAACACTTACACCCAGGAGCCACATGAAACAGATCGATTAGGTTAATGTGCATGTCTTAGACTGCAGGAAATCCATGCAAGCACAGGACCTCAACGCAGGACCTTTCTTGCACTTACATTTACAAAACCATTAAACTTTAACGGTAGGCGAAGCTATCAGCTATCAATGATATGATTTTGCCTAGGAGTTAAAGCTGAGAGCTTTGCAAAATGCAAAATGCAAAATGCATGCATAAAACACCAAAAAAAGGGGGGGGACCCATCTTCCTTTTGCAAAGCATGATTGTAAGATTGGTTGGTGGTTTCCTGCTGGTGTTTTATGAATGCATTTTGAACACTGCTGAGCTGCTGGGTCTGTTTTCATTGAAGTCAGCAAGAGGAACACTTTAGAACTTAAATAACCTCCAATATAAATAGAATGCACGTCTAAAAATTGAAAAATACACGAACAGAAGGGCAGAATAGTTGCTACTGTAGGAGCATTATTTTAGCAGTTAGACTCATTCCCTCCCTACACGCTCACGTCACCGCCCCGCCTTCAGTGTCCGCCCCCTTCGTGTATATATATATATTGTGTGTGTGTGTGTGTGTGTGTGTGTGTGTGTGTGTGTCAGTCAGATAACAGTGGAAACGGGGCAGGGTCCAGCACAGGCACAGCAAAGCACACAGCAGACGTCGGGGAACGATTTCACAACTTGTTTTGTTGTTCTTAGTCGCGTCTTATCAGTTGTTTTTGTTATGGTTTAGTCGTTATGCAAACAAGGACCCGCTTTGTTCTTCCGCTCATCCTGTCCGTATTCACTCGGGGAGGAGTTTCGCAGAGGACGCGCGTGAAGTTTTGGGAAACTATGCGTGCGCGTCGTAGGAGAGAAGTGCGCGCGTGAAGAAGTGCGCGCGACTCGCCGATCGGGTCGTGACTCCCGTATCAGCGCGCCGCTGCCCACGACGGCGCGCGCTCTCATAATTAGTTTATTCCCTTCTGCGCTTTTTATGTGTGTTTAATTAGAAATCAATAATAAATAATAATAAGAGGAGGAGGAGGAATGCATCCGAGGAGGATACCGGCGCGCGAAGGGACGACTTTAAAACACGCGGGGATCAGGGTTCAAAAGTGAAGAAGACGACGACGAGGAGGAGGAGATCATGATGATGATGATGATGAACTCAGATCGGGAGGATGGTCCGTGTCTCCAGGCGCCGGAATGCGCAGACGGTGCGCGCGGAGGAAGCGTCTCGTGCCTTCACGCAGACGGAGACGGCGCCTCGGTCCCTGCGGCCGGCGACTTCTGGAACGAGCCCGCGGTGGTGAGCGGCGCCAGCGCGGGGAGCGGGATGAGTGGCGGCTGCCCGGATGGAGGCGGTAGCGGTGGAGGATGTGTCAGTGGAACGTCGACGGCGAGAAACGCGTGCAGAAGCCGCGCCGCGAGCGTCGCGTACGTGCTGAACTCGGAGTCGGGCCCGGCTGAGAGCGCGGCTCTGCAGTGCCTGAAGGATGCGTGCGACGCAGCCGGCTGCCGGCTGGATATCGTCCTCTTCGGCAAGCTGGACTTCGGAGAGGTGGCTGTTCTCGACCAGTTCTACAACGCAGGTGGGTCACGGAGCCACAGGGCTGGGATTCGAACGCAGGATCAGGATCCGGGATCCCCTGTCTTGCAGAAATGTGTCCTGGTTTTCCCTGCATGCACTGATCGGACTGATCTGTTCAACCATTCCGACACTTAATCATCAGTTAAATGTTATTGTTTACAGTAACAATCACCTGTTGATTTCAGCTTCCAGAAATAGGAATTATTATAGTGTGTTGTAATCTTTTAAGACTTCCTGTTAAACGAGCACATGGTAGTCTGTTACAGGTCCTCTGCAACAATCTAACCTTTTTTTTCCTAATTAAGCCCCAGAATAAATGTCATGACACCATTTCCTTAGGGTCATGGGGAGGCTGGCACTCATCTCAGCCGACTCTGGGCAAAGGCAGGGTACCCCCTGGACAGCTCGCCACTCACACCGTGGGACAATTTAGAACAACCAGCTGGCATACTGTGAAAAGAAACCACAAGCACGGGGAGAACATTCACACAGAAACGCCCGAGCTGGGAACCCAGGCCTTTTTGCTGTGAGGCGAACGTGCTAATCACTGCGCCACCGTTCCGCCACGATTGCATAACCTATTAAAGAACAATAAGATAGAAGTCTTGCTGTTATTAAACCTTCAGTTTTTTATTCAGTAATCCTAAATTAGGTCTTCACAGTGGTGCAGTGCTTAGCAAGAAGGTCCTGGGTTCGGCTCGGGCGTTTCGGTGTGGAGTTTGCATGTTCTCTCTGTGCTTGTGTGAGTTTCCTCCAGGTACTCCGGTTTCCTCCTACAGTCCAAAGACGTGCACATTGGGCTAATAAGCTGTCCCAGATTGACCCTAGGTGTGAGTGTGTCTTGGCCCTGAGTTGGTTTGTCCAGCTGTTCAGGATGTACCTCACATGAGATGGGCACAAGCCTCTAACAGGACTAAGCGGTTCGGCAAATGAGTGAGTGAGTGAGTGAGTAGTAATTAAAGGACTACTGCTAATTATAGGGTAGTGGTTAGCACGTCTGCCACTCCGCAAGAAGGTCTTGGGTTCAAGTCCTGGGCTTGGTGGAGTTTGCATGCTCTGTTGCATTGTGCGTTGTGTTAGTTTCCCCTGGGTGCTCTGGTTTCCTCCTACGATCCGAAGACATGCATGCTAGGCAAAATGGATGCTCCAAATCACCCCTAGACGTGAATGTTAGTTATTTTACAGGGGGTACACATCAAAACATCTGTTGTTGGAATGGGATCAGGTGTACTCATTCTTGGTTGGTATCAATTCCTGCAGCCACACTGGTCTTCTGCAGGTAAGCAACAGAGCGTGCAGTACACACTGATTTAAGCATTGCTTAATCTCAAGGATCTCAGATCAAATGTGGTGCGTTTAACTGTTTCCACTCATTATTTCATGATCAAGCTCTTTATTAGCCAGATAAAATTAGGAAATACTTACTGTCCTTTGTGATGTAATGGAGGACAGATTTCTGCTGCAGTTTCTGCACATGACATTTGTCACATGACATGTGGTGAGACATTTGCGGCTTTACTTCACAGCCTTTGGCTTTGGTTGATTTTCCCGGGACTTTGTTCGAAAGCAGCCACGATAACAGTTCTTGTATCATTTTATTTACAAAAATGAAGGTCTCACATAAGGTCTTGCTTCATCCATGTACTTTGGAATTGGCTGTTTGATACACTATCAGTAATCGACAGAAGTATCTATGTGCAGCGTGGTGCAATCACTCAGCCGTTTCAAGCATTTGCCAAAATGCTCCTGCTTTTAGGGTCGCGGGGAACCTGGAGCTTATCTCAGCTGAGACGGCGAATGCAGGGTACGCCCGGAACAGCTCACAAGACCATTGCAAGGCAACACACAAACAACGCTTCACATGCACACCCCTAGGGGCAATTTGGAACAGCCAGTTAACATAATATGCATTTCTTTGGACTGTGGGAGGAAACTGGAGTACCCAGAGGAAACCTATACAAGCACGGGAAGAACATAAAAATGCCACACAGAAATGCCCGAGCTGAGTCCGGGAGTCGAACCCAGGACCTTCTTGCTGTAAGGCGGACGTGCAAACCACTATGCCAATGTGCTGCCCACGATGCAATCATGTGGTACTTATCCAGTTGACTTGCATTGCATGAAGTCTTGCTGATTAAACCTGTCCCAAATTCAACCTGCTTAATTCAGAAGATGGCTAATGGGTTCATTGAAGTTGGAAATGTTTCTGATAGTCCAGCAAATCTCATGAGCCTATTGAAGCTGTTGGCTTTTTCTATTCTGAAAGCACTAATTAGAAGCTCCCCAACCCTTTGAGTCTTCAAACCACAGAGGGATCCCAAATGCTCTCACTCACTAACTGCCTAATCCAATTAGGGTGACCAGACAATCACAGGGTCAACACACACATTCAAATCTAGGGGCAATTTGGAATAGTCATGTAACCTAATATGCATGTTTTTGGACTGTGGGAGAAAACCAGAGTACCACACAGAAACACCGAGCCCGGGACTCGTACCCAGGACCTCCTTGCTGTGAGGCAGACGTGCTAACCACTATGCCATAGTAGTACAGATTTTGGCACTATATTGGCACTATATTGGCTTGTTGCCTATAGCACATGAGTGTATTGTCCATTTCTTATGAATGACTAAGTGACTAGATGTGGAGGGGAACTTGAGAAGTTAACCCCAGCTCTCAAGCATCATTAGTTTAAGAACAAAATGAAAAGAGATTCAATTTATTTGTGACCAGTGGGATGAAATTGGTTAATTGGTGCATACTTTTAAAACCTGTCTTAAAACAGGTAGAACTTGACACAGTGTTTCTGGCACCAGCAAGTATAGTCGTTCTTCTTGCCTAACTTGAATGCCTGAAATGCCCTTAAAACACCAAGGGAGTCATTGAAGACATTAGACTTTATCTGTGCATGAGTGGAAAATGGGGCACACAGTGGGTTCGAGTCCCACACTTGTTAAGGGTGTTTCTGTGTGAAGTTTGCATGCTCTCCCTGCGTTTCTTCTGTGTGCTCTGGTTTTCTCCCACAGTCCAAAGATGTGCACATTAGGCTAACTGGCTGTTTCAAATTGCTGAGATATGAATGGTTGGGTGCTGAGCTGACCCTGCAATGGAAGGGCGAGCTGTCCGGGATATTTTGAGTGAGTGTGAATGGTTGTGTGTTGCCCTGCGATGGTCTGGCGAGTTTCGCCCAGTGTCAGCTGAGATAGGCACCAGCCTCCCCTCGAGTGAGCGAGCGAGTGAGTGTATATACTGTTGGGAACTTTTTCCTTGCCTTGTCGAAGCAGAAACCAGGAGACGTTGGGATATCTTTCAAACAGAAGTTACTCTTTATTGAGAACTCATTGTAGGTTGCTGTAGTCATCCAAGTCTGACTTAAGGCTCAGCACTGTAGAATTTATTACATAGAGGTGGAGACAATCTAAACAAAGCATGCAAATGCAGTACAGGAATCAGCCCGGTAAGAGAACCTCCCTAGCCCTGATCTTATCAGCATAACAGTGTCATTCAAATGTATAGGTGCTAATTCAATTTCCTGACGGTGTCACCCAGACCTTCACATTGTCGTACAGACAAAGACAGCCTGGCCTTGAAATTAGCATTCACCTTTAGCTTAAGGTCAGAAAATACATACAGACAAAATGTTAACGTCTCAGACACCTGGGTTGCCAGACTTGATGTCCTCAAAATTTAAAACCCAATATACATAACTCTTTCAATTTTATATACTGTTACGTTGGAACCTAGATTTAACCTTTTATAAATTTGTAATCCAACAATATATGTAAGTGACATAAAATAAAATGCCAGAAGAAAAGAAAGAGCTTGAGAATATCGCTGTGGGACTTTCCCCCAGTCCCACGTCTTTTTATGCTCAAGGTCAGCGAATGTGTATAAAATGTCACAGAGTGGAATTAAGAAGCGTTCTCACGTTACCTGAGTTCATGAGCAGAGCAGACCTGAACATACCGAGAGGAGTCTGCTGGCGTAGATTATGGCTGTATAGGGTTAAACATTGACATGAAAAGATTGTAATACAGAAGTACATGTCACCACACTGTACAGTATATTCAGGGGCATTGTGCTTATACTCTGCTTGGGTGATGTGAATGTATTCTAAAGCTGAAAGGATCTATGTTCTATGAGTTTTGCGGGGTCATCATTAAAATGGAAGTGATTGTGTGATCTAATAATGGCACTGTGGTGATTACATGGACAGTTCTTGTTGTTTTGGTTTATTTTTGACTGTGGAAAAGAAAAAGGCAGGTAGCTGAGCAGTTAAAGCTGCCATTTGTATTTTTAGCTCCCGCCCTTCGAAAGATATAGGAATGGGTTCCGTCCATCAGTCTGTCTGTTTGTCTGTCAAACTTCAGTTTCCGGACATTAACTTGCTGCATACTGAAGCTGGGGCTTTCAGACTTGGTATGCTTGTTCTGTATTGGTACATTATGAAATGGTCCTTTCGGCAGTAGCGTCTGAACCGCTGTGGTCTATTTGGTGGTTTTTCTAGGTATATAATAATCATAGAAGTTCAAATATATCTGCTAAAACCATGTTTTGAAACACTGTTTCTTGTGGCTCAGCTGTTTGAAGCATGCTTCTGTTTAAATATTTCAGGCCCTGAAACAAGCTCCACCCCCAACTCAAAAAGAGCTTCTGTAGATTCTTCTCATAAGCCAACTTGGCAAAGGGAAAACATATTTTATAGTAGATGATTAGCATGTCCGCCTCACAGTAAGAGAAGTTCCGGGCTCGGGTGTTTCGATGTTCTCCCCGTGCTTGTCTGGGTTTCCTCCGGGTACTCATTTCTTTCCACAGTCCACAGATATGCATACTAGGCTAATTGGCTGTTCCAAATCGCCCCTTGGTGTGAGTGTGAATGGTTGTGTGTGTGCTGGCCCTGCGATGGTATGGCGAGCTGTTCAGGGTGTACCTTGCCTTGACTCAGCGTCGGCTGAGATAGGCTCCAGTCTCCCTACGACTCGGATTAAGCGGTTCAGCAAATGAGTAAGTGAGTGATGAGGTTTGGTAGGTGGAACAAAGATAGCTTGCTGGATTTTTTCATTCCAGTTTTGATCAACTTTACACGCAGCTCCTTTAAATTATATCCCTGGCAATTTTAGAGAGTGCGGTACTTAGGCAAGGCTCTAAACTCTCAAACATTTAAGCTTGGAAAGAGTTCTATCTGGTTAGATAAAAAGCTTTTCCTAATGAATAACTATGAAGAAATGAATGCTATTCGCCGAGTATATTAGAGCACGTCTGCTCCTCTGCTGGCGTTGCTTCTTGCAGACATTTGGAGCACTCCGAAAGCTTGTGACTGAGATTCCTGCAGGATGACAGCGGGATGGCAGAGGTACACAGAGGCACATCCAAAACCGAATTGTTACTGGATCTATTCCCAAACACAGTCCTGCACACAGCTGTACTTCTGTTACCTCACTGAAACACAAAACAAACCTTGAGGAAATGTTTCTTTACAGGGCATTGTGAATTTGGGATTTATGGACAAAGACCCTAAAAATGTCCATTTTCGCAGTAAAATAAAAGAGTTGATGAATCACGGCCTTAGAGCAAGGAGGTCCTGGGTTTGAGTCTTGGGCACAGCAAGAGCCTTTCTGTGTGGAGTTTGCATGTTCTCCCAGTACTTGTGTGGGTTTCCTCCGGGTTCTCTGGTTTCCCTCCACAGTCCAAATACGTACACATTATGCTAATTAGCTGTTCCAAATTGTCCCTAGGTGTGAGTGTTAAAGGTTATATGTGTGTGTTGCCGTGTGATGGACTAGCGAGCTGTACAGGGTGTACCCCACCTTCACCCAGTGTTGGCTGACATAGGCTCCAGCCTCACTGCGACCATAGTAGGATTTAGTGGTTTGTTAAACATCATAGAATAATCTCCCAGAGATAGGTACTGATAGAAGAACTGCTCCTGTGCTCATAAAGACTGTCCTGTAGTGTTTGTTTTTACTCTGCGTCACTTACTGTAATGATTTATGATTATCCCATCATATCCAGTGTTATCCAGAAGAGGACAGGTTCCCTTTCGAGTCTGGTTCCCAGCAAGGCTTCTTCCTCATTTCATTTTAGCGGGTATTTCCTTACCTTATCAGTACATCTAGATTTCTGTTGTGATATTTATGTTGTGACAATACCTATCATGGACCACAAATATCAACCAGTCGGCCATGCAGTAAGCTCATACTGCTTGTCCAACTATAGTTTGGGGTTTGGGGGCGTGGCTTCAGCATGAACTTAAAAAACGAGGTTGGTGTTAATTGTTATTCACTCTCTCATTTGCTAAACCACTTTAGAGGTGGCTCAGTGGTTAAAGCTCTACGTTGTTAATCTGAAAGTTAGCAGTTCAAGCCCTAGTATCACCAAGCTTTTGGGCCCTTGAACAGGGCCCTTAACCCTCAATTGCTCGGTTGTATAAGAAAATGTGGGTCACTCTGGATAAAGGTGTCTGGGCAAAGGTGAGGTACAGCTCCCAGACCATCGCAGGGCAACACACACAACCATTCACAATTACATCCACACCTAGGGGCAATTTGGAACAGCCAGTTAGTCTAATGTGCATGTCTTTGGGCTGTGGGAGGACACTGGAGTACCCGGAGGAAACCCATGCAAGCACAGGGAGAACATGCCAACTCCACACAGAAACCGAGCCCAAAACTCTATCCCACGACCTTCTTGCTATGAGGTGGACGTGATAACCATTATGTCACTGTGCTGCCACTAGTAATTATTATTTTAAATATAAAAACGAACAACTAGTTTAAACAAACGTCTGCTAAGTTAATTCAGTTCATTATTTCAAACAGATAGGTTAGAAAAATACAGGAAAGGAAACTTTTCGACTGTTCGAGGGTTAAGGCGCATTGGTGAGAGTGTGATAATATTACCAGCTGTGGACTTGGCCACCGCTTGCTGATGTTCTCCAGAATTCTGGTTCCCTGTCCTGATCTGACTCCCTCACTCTTTAACCAACATGAATGTAAACAGGATTTAAAATTCAGCACAGTGTATTTAATCATGGGTGGTACTTGATGTAGAGGTCAGCACGTCCACCCCGCAGTAAGAAGGTCCTGGGTTCGAGGCCCGGCCTTGGGTTCTGTGTGGAGTTTACATGTTTTCCCTGTGCTTGCGTGGGTTTCTTCCGGGTACTCCAGTTCCCTCCTTCAGTTAAAAGGCGTGCAAATTGGGCTAACTGGTTATTCCAAATCACCCCTAGGTGTGAGTGTGAATGGTTATGTCTGTGTTGGCCCTGCGTTAGACTGATGACTTGTTCAGGGTGTACCCCTCTTCGCCCAGAGTTGTCTGAGACAAACTCCAGCCTCCCACATGATAATAAATCCAGCTGAATGCGTATTTTTTTGCAGTGCAGCTCAGGCAAGGCCAGGCTGGTGTAACACAAAGTGTCATCTACCTACCTGTGCATACACATGACCTTACATGATAAGGTAGTGATACGAGTAAGAGTACACCACTCCTCCCTCCGTGAGAGCACTGACAATTTTGCTCTCTTGGACTCTCGGCAACAGATGGAAGTCAAACTCGTGATCTTTTGACGACGGGAGTTCTTTCTGTTGAAAATGTCCTTGCAGTCTGACACTAAGTTAATGATGATCTGGTACATGGTTTCTGAGGTCACTGTGGTCTGTGAAGAACCATGCAAGTAGATGTGGTTCATTGCAATATCAGTGGACTGTAGAGCCGCACTCTTTAAGGCAGATGAGTCACGGTTTAAGAGGAGATGTTATGTATTCATGCATGATTCTGTGATCTCGCTCCTACACAGTGCTGGGTTTGGTTAGTACCACATGCTATGCTTCAATTTTTTTTCCATCCTGCACCCACCTAATAAACACACGCATATACAAGCTTCCTGTTTGTGCTTATGTCCACTCTGTTTTTATACATTGCCCCGTGTTGATACTGTGACGGATGTGGACGATGACTCCACAGACCAGCCTGCAGTCCTTCTTTGATCCGTGAGAAATAACTGTTATTTACTTGCACAATATTGAAGAACATCGCAAAGCTGTTATGTTTTTGAGTCTCTTTGGTTAGAAGGCGTGAGTTTATAAGGATTCAAGTATACAGCTGCGTCCACACAGGAATCGAATGCAAAGTCAGGGGTTGCAAGGTGAAATTTTCTTAAGTGATGTGAAGTGGGCGCGTACAGAGTTTGACTGAGCTGAACTTTCATGCATCGCTGTTCGAGCGATAACCAACCAGAGCTTAAAAATACAGTTGATTGACAGATGTCACCAAGCACTTTCCTCAAAACGTTTTCCGTAGCGAAACAACAAACACACGTTTAATGATTTTGCTACCAAGCCAACCAGAGCTGCCCGCGAGCGAGATTTGCTTGTCGTTTATCACTTCCTGTGTGGATGCCGTTTAAGGCAAATTGCTAATTTAAATATGTGTAATACTTTATTTATTATCGATTCCTATAGCAACTCTTCACTCAGAGGATTTAGAACCTGTATGATGGATCATTTTTTTAAAATATATTTCCAAGCAACAGTCATTGGGCTTGGGTGTTTTTCCGGTTTCCTCCCACAGTCCAAAGGCATGCACATTAGGTTAATTGGCCGGTACAGATTGCACCTAGGTGTGAGTGTGAATGGTTGTGAGTGTTGGCCCTGCCATGGTCTGGCAAGCTGTTCAGGGTGTACCCCATTTTCACCCAGTGTTTGGCTGACCCAGTGTGACCCTAGTAGGGTTAAAAGGCTCAGCAAATGAGTAAATGGCATGTGTATTGAGGATCCTCAAGCATTTTTGGAGGAAATCCCCAGTGTTAGTGTCAGTAGTAGCTTAAAACTTTAAAACCAAGTTTTTTTTACTTTAAGTTAAAGAACAGAAACTGTTTTTTTCTATTTTATAATTATCAAGCTATTGTGTGGGATTTCTCAAAAGTACGTTTTGCCCTGTTTTCGCCTGCACTGCTTGCTTGATCGCCTGCTCACACCCACAATCCTTCCAAATTAGATAGAGCTTACACTGTATGATGAGCAAAAAAAATCTTTTCGTGTACCTAATGTGTTGGTGGAAGTCACATGATCAAGATTCTCATTGTGTGCGAGGATTGCACAATGCAGTATCTAATACCGAGGGACTTTGTGAATTAAATGACAATACGTGGCTGCGTCACCACTCTTTCCAGGTTTGATCTTCTTAAGAGAAGCTTCAGGATAGTAGTTTCTAGAAGCTGGAAGAGTTCTAGAAGAACAACTTGATGAAGACATTTTTTTTTAAGGAAAAGAAATGCATAGCATGGCAGCAGAATTATTTAAAAAAGGTCGAAGGAATACAGCTCCGGAGAGGGATGGAAGTCAGATTGAAGGCGTTGCCAATGTTTATGGCAGTCAGAACAATTTCTCAGCCAGGAAACAGGAAGCCGTAAGGGCAGATGATGTCGTCATGAGAAGTGCAGAAGCAAATGTTATTGGCTGTCTATAGGTCCCTGTTGTTTGGGTTTACTCCAAGGCTCTACAAACCACCCACCTAAACGTAAAGTTTTGTTGTCATACCTCTGCCAGCAGTGTGTGTGCACTGTCAGGTCAGATCAGATCTGCTGTGTGACATGCTACAACTGTTGCGTGATGCAAACACTATGCACACAGACACTATGTACTTTGTACACCACATAAAGTTGTAGTAAATAGCTGCAGGCCAGTAAGAGTATGCAGCTCAGCTACACGCCCGTATAAACACAAGGCAGGAGTTATAAGGTGCACCGTTTGCTAATGCTGAGCGTTTCGTTTATCCTGGCACAGACTAGAGAAATCGGGGTCAAGAGGATCTACACAAGCACAAGCTGTAAAGCCCTCTACAAAGAGACTGTGTAAGAGAGAACAAAGAGAGGAAGAGAGCATACTGCCCAAGAATTGTGCAACATCTACACACAACATCTATATTGGTTTTTGATCAGGTGTGGTTCCTGTCTCCATTGGCACAGAGTGTGAGAAGATGTAATATCATTGTTTTGCTCACTGCTCCTTGAATATTCATGGACAAAGCATACCTAAAGTCTAAAGAAATACATAAAGATTCACGCTGAAAGATACTATTGGGTGCTTGGTGCAATGTTTTACCACCAGGTGCAATACTGCATTTTAGGGAACCTAAGACTTGGTCTCACATAGCAGGATTTACTTGATGGTAAACGACGGTAGACAATCTTCTGCCTTCTGGGGGTCAATGGCCATTATCCAGTAAGTGTTCTTTGCACATCCATCAGAATACGGGACAGACGGAAGCTAGCTTGAGAACCCAGAATGTGTGGCTTCCATTTACCGAAAGTTTGGTTGTGGTAAAAAATTGCCATGGGTCACATGCCCATAGCATAGTTTAACCGTTGCAACCTCGTGAGCCATCCATGGCCTACCATATGTACATGGAACAGTGACTGCTATGTATGCATCGCTGTTACTGCCAATAGGATTGACAGCTGCGACGGGTCCAGGTTGCGGGGGCAAGGGCCTCGAGTGGGAAGCCCAGACACTTCACTCCTTGGCTACTGCCACTAACTCCAGTAAGGATTCCGAGGTGTTTCCAATCCAGCTAAGAGATATTGTCTGTCCAGCGTGTCTTGGATCTGTCACAGGGTCTCCTCCGGAATGGACATGCGTGAAACACCTCCCCAGGAAGGCATCCGGAGAGAAAGAAAAAAAAGGAACTGACCCTAGGAACTCCGGGGCATAAGCCCTGGTCGGGTCACTATATCAGAGTAGTCCATAGTGAATGGTCAGCGTAAGAGGGGTTCAGTGACCTCTGATGATGAGGAAAAACAAGAATCATGTTACTCAGAGGGACAACAGGGCCCCACCTTGGAGCCTGGAGAAGGGGCCAGCTCCTGGTGGCTGGGCCTGCACCCATGAGGACGAGTTTAACCCGAAGCAGAGGCAAGGGGCATCTTTTACTGAGCCCACCATGCCACAAGAGAAGCCATGGGGTCCAGTGCAGTGTGGATTGGGTGAAAGACAAAGGTGGGGGCCTTAGTGGTCTGATCTCTGGCTAGGGAAGCTGGCGCTGGATAGAATTTTTTTTTTTTTATTGTTAAAAGCAAAACTTTTTAGAAAGTGGCTTTTTAGTGAGGTTGCACTGGGTGCAAGGTGGGATGCCATTCCAACACTGGGTACCCACACCTCTAGACACCCACTCACACTTGAAGGCAATTAATTGTTATCAGTTTTCCTACATGCATGTTTTTAGACAGTAGGAGGAAACCAGAGAGCTCAGAGGAAACCCAAGACAGTAATCTGAGCTGAGCACCTGCAGCTGTGGGGCAGCAAACTATGGTTGCAGTGAAATAACTAGTGCAGCCCGAGACAATTAAAACGTTCATTACGGTAAGAATGACGGTGAAGGAAACAGCATGTGATGGCAGAGACTTAGTCTGTGGGATTTGCAGTCTACTTGAGGTGCCTGCTCCGGTTTCCTGATCAGCAACAGCAGAGCTCTCTCTCTCTCTCTCTCTCTCTCTCTCTCTCTCTCTCTCTCTCTCTCTCTCTCT
>JAOUQZ010000024.1:3669240-3694044 GCA_028564935.1 Neosilurus hyrtlii
ACACACACACACACACACACACACACACACACATACACACACACACACACACACACACACACACACACACACAATCATTCACACTCACACTGGGGCAATTTGGAACAGCCAATCAGCCTAATGTGCATGTCTTTGAACTGTGGGAGGAAACTGGAGTACCCAGAGGAAACCCATCCAAGCACTAATTTTCACTGAGCGCCACATCACAAAATCTCACCAAGGACCGAATAATCACTGAACATCCATCAAAAAGGGCATGAAATGAAACCTGCATGAAAAAATGTCAGTTAAGGTATTTGTTCTCTTTTCCTTTTTTTTAAATCTTTCTTGAGTCATGAATGAGGTTAAAATAAGTTGCTGCCAACTAGTGGAAGGATGATGAATTACGTTTCATGGTAATGGTTGACGCAAAGAATGTATGATATTCTTATTCTTTAAAAGATATTGAGGGCCACATAAAATTAGTTGACGGGCTAGATTTGGCCCACGGGTCTTAAGTTTGACACCTGTGCACTAGGACAACATGAAATCTCCACATAGAAATGACTGGAACTTGAATCTAGGACCTTGTTTAATAATCATAATAATAATAATAGTAATAATCTTTATATTAAGGACTATAGACACATTCGTATCTAGCTCTTGACTAGTGCCTTAAAGGGACAATATGAAACATTTAAATGTTTTTCTATATCTGTAACAGTTATATATCTTTAAATACATATCCTAGATACCTTAGATTTGCAGTATTGACATGTAATAGAGCTTCCTACATTCTTAACTTCAGGTTTCTGCTCATATATTTCTGGCCCAGAAACTAGCTCCACTACAGCTCTGACACATTTCTATAGATAGATATTCTTACAACACAGACGGTGGTCAAAGCATCTCTGTAAGAGGTATAACCGTGCTATAAAACTGACACCCCACTCCTTTAAGCAGTGTTGATTGTCTTTAAATCCTTTCCGAATCCCCTGTTTAGAGCATCATGTCTGAATCCTTCCAGCAGCTACTCTGACACCGTGTGTTATCACATGACTCACGCCAACGCCTGGTAACCTTTCCTGTCACTTTTGGCATTGCAGCATTTTCATCCACCAAGAACACTTTGCTTTCACATTAGAAATGCAGAATATCAGTTTGTGCCTCAGGTCAAAAATCGCATTTATAGCCAGCACATAAAATGTTGCAAAGGTTCATAAATATCATTTCACCCCTCATTCTTTCTCTTGCCTTTAAACAAACCCCACCACCCCCGCCCCCCATCTGTCTCGCTCTCCCTACACAAAATTAATCTGGATTTGGTGGGTAGAGTTCGATGCTGAGCCAACCTCTGTGCATTACATAACCCTTTATCTTCTCCCATTTGTATCACTTCATTAGTGCTTAATCTCTGCTAAGCAGCTGTCAGCTGACTGACAGAACAGAGCTCGCAGTTCAAACATCTATTCATACTGCTAATGCACATACTGGGGATCATCTGCCGCTGCTTGAGACCTGGTTTGCTATCAGTTGTCGGCCTTCTTTGCCAGCAGTTTACAAATTCAGCAATTTGTTGCCAGCATTTGGGAGGAAAGCTTTCTTCAGAATGATCACAGAGATATTTTACAAGGCAGAGAGATGTGTAATACTGTCAGATGTAGAGCAGATCAGGTGCTTCGACTATTCTTAAACAATACAAGAAATTACAATGTCCTTAATGATATGCAGCATTCTTTTTTTTTTTCCATGCAAACAAACCTGTTAAAAGTAAAAAAAAATTTTTTTCTCTTTTATTGCCAACTAGAACATCTTAAACATCTAAATCTCAATAAAATATATTTATTGTTAATTAAAGATACAATTTTTTTCCGTTCATATTCTCGTTCTCCTTCCTCTTTCCGCTCCTCCAATTAGGGGTCACCACAGCAGATCATCCTTCTCCATTTCACTTTGTCCTCTGCATCCCTTTCTGTCTCAAATCACCTGCATGTCCTCCATCACTACATCCATAAACCACCTCCCTCTTCTCCTACCAGGCAGTATCATCCGCAACATTCTTTCACCAATATACCCTTGTTTTTCCTATGCACGTGCCCTAACCAACTCCGTCTGGCCTCTCTCACCTAATCCCCAAACACTCGTACACCCTGTGCTGTCCACTGAACATATTCACTTCTCAATCTGTCCATGTTTGTCGCTCCCAGAGAAAATTGCAGCCTCGTCATCTCTACTACTTCTAGCTCCACCTCCTGTCTTTTTTTTTTTTTTTTTTTTAGCTCTACCGTCTCCAAACCGTGCAGCACAGCTGGCCTCACTACTGTCTTATAAATCTTTTCCCCTCCACTTTTACAGATACCCTTCTATCACAAATCACTCCAGCTTCTCCTCCACCCGTTCCACCCTGCCTGCACTCTCTTCTTCCCTTCTCTACAACAGTCTCTATTACCTTCATCGTCACTCCTCTTTGCAGCTGCACTCTTCCGTCACCCTCCCTCTCATTCTCGCACATGTACTCTGTCTTACTCCTCCTGACTTTCATTCTTCTTCTCTCCAGTGCGATACCCCCACCTCCCACCCCCCCAGACTCATCTCTACCTGTTCCCTCCTCTCACTACAGATCACAGTGTCATCCGCAAACACCGTAGTCCATGCAGACTCTTTACTGACCTCATCGGTCAACCTGTCCATGGCCACTGCGAACAAGAAAGGGCTCAGAGTTGGTTCAATCCCACCTCCATTTTGGACCAGACCATCATTCTGTCTGCACACCTCACTACTATCACACTGTCCTCATACACATCCTGTACAACCCTCACATACTTCTCTGCTGTTTTGGCATGCTCATGCAGTACCATAACTCCTCTCTTGGCACTCCTAGACTCTTGGCAAGTCCACAAACATGCAGTGCAACTCCTTCTGACCTCCCCAGTACTTCTCCTTCAACATTCTTAACACAAATGTGGTTCTTCTACAGCATGAAACCATACTGCTGTTCACAGATCACCACCTCTGCTCTCGACCGGGATTCCTCTACTCTTTTCCATTACCTTATGGTGCGACTCTGCACCTCCCTTGTTTTTGGAAATTGGTAAAAGAACCCTTCTTCTTCACTTCTCTCACCTTCCAAGATTTTGTTGAACAGTCTGGTTAAAAACTCCCCTGCCATCTCACCCAAACATCTCCGTGCCTCCACTGGTGTATCATCTGGACAAACCGCCTTTCCAGTCTTCCTCGTCTTCATATCTGCCCTCACTTCATCCTTATTAATCCCACACACTTCTCTTCACATCCTTTAACTGTCTCTCTTATTTTTTTCTTATTCATCAGCTTCTTCAAATGCTCTCCACCTTCCCAGCACACTCTCCTCACTTGTCAGCACATTATTATGTGCATCCTTTATCACCCTAGCTTGCATTGCATCTTTCCCTGCTTGATTCCTCTGCCTGGCCAGTCATAATTAGTCCTTTCTATCTTCCTGTTCAGCTTCTCATACAATTTATTATATACCTATCACTTAGCTTTTCTCACCTCCCTCTTAACCCTGCACCGCAATCCTGTGTGCCCCTTTCTACTTTCTTCATTTCTCCGAGCGCCCCGCTTCTTTTTTGCTAATATCCTCCCCGCAATGCTTTCCTGAGCCTCCTCGTTCCACCAAGTCTCTTTACCCCCCTTTTGTCTATCCAGATGTCACCCCAATGCCTGTTTTCCTCCTTTGTGGGGCACGGGGTCGGAGTGGTCAGCATGTCCGCCTCACAGCAAGAAGAGCACATTCTGGGGTTCGAGTCCCATGCTAGGGTGCTTCTGTGCAGATTTTGCATGTTGTCCCTGTGCTTGCGTGGGTTTCCTCTGGGCACTCTGGTTTCCTCCCACAGTCCAAAGACATGCACATTAGGGTAACTGGCTGTTCTGATTTGTCCCAAGGTGTGGATGTGAGTGTGAATGGTGTGTGAATGGTGTGTGGGGTGTAGCCCGACTTCGCTTGGTGTCGACAGTAGGCCCAGCCTCCCAGCGACCCTAGTAGTAGGGTTACGCGGTTCAGAAAATGTGTCTTCCTCCTTTAACTTCCACTATCTGATATTTGTTTCACTTCTCCTTTTCTCCACCACTAAATTCTTCAGACCATCGTCCGATACTGCGTAACAACACCACCCCTTGTCACCACCTTACAGTCACTAATTTCCTTGAGGTTATATTTCCTGCATAGGACATAATCCACCAGCATGCACCTTCCCTCACTCTTATATGTCACACTCTGTTCCTCTCTTAACTATTACTTTTAGTTTTCTGGTTTGATGGAGAACTGTTATGTATTGCGGAGAATATTTTTTTGGATTTTGGGAAAAAAAGTTTTTTTTAAGAGGAACAGTTTTATACCAAGCCCCATGTCCTAAGACGTAAAACTTGAATCCATCCATCTGCTTCTCTGGGATTTAAAGAATCCACAACTTGATCAAATCAGCCCCTTCAGATGCTTGTGTTAGAAAGGTGGGAGTGGAAGAGACGCATCGTGACTTCTTATGTGCTAAGAAGTTTCTCAGGAGGAAATCATGCGAAAAACAGAAATACCTTGTTGTGAGTTTGGCTAAAAATAGTGGGTGAAGAAGCATACACTTGCTCAGAGCTGTTTTATTTAAGTTAGTTGCGAGCAAAACATTCTTGGTGGTTTAGATGGATTTAGAACAATAATAGTTGTTGACTCATGCTTTGATTAGGATGACATTATGTGCAATTCAGTCTAGCACCTTGATCCCTACCTGATATTTTAACTACTCCTGGAGAATTCTGGGCCAACCAAGACATTTAGAGCATCTGGCAGCCGCTCTTATCCAGAGCGACTTACAATTATAATTTTTATACAACTGAGCAATTGAGGGTTAAGGACCTCGCTCAAGGGCCCAACAGTGGTGATAGTGGTGATCGAACCGCTGACCTTCGGATCATTAACCCATCGCGTCAACCACTAAGCCACCACCGCCCGAGAGTTTTTGTTCGTTTGTGTTTTCAGCACTGCCCTATCACAATGCTAACACTAACATGATATCAGTGGTGGCTTTGTGGTAAACGCGCCGGCTTACTAACGAGTAGATCAGCTGTTCAAGTCCCATTACCATGAAGCTGCCACTGTTGGGCCCTTGAGCAAGTCCCTTAACCCTCAACTGCTCAGTTATGTAAATAAGATTTAAAAAAATAACACATAAGTCACAATGGATAAGGGTGTCTGCAAAATTCTGTAAATGTAAATATCAAGTGCTGTAGTAGGGCGGCACCGTGGTGTAGCGGTTAGCATGTCTGTCTCACAGCAAGACGATCCTGGGTTTGAGTCCTGGGCTCGAGCGTTTCTGTGTGGAGTTTGCATGATCTCCCTGTGCTTGTGTGGGTTTCCTCCAGGTACGCCGCTTTCCTCCTAATGTCTGAAGATATGCACCTTAGGCTAATTGGCTGTTTCAAATTGCCCCTAGGTGTAGATGTGAGTGTTGGTTTGACAAGGTGTGTCCCGCCTTCTCCGTGTGTCTCCTGACATAGGCGCCAGCCTCCTCATGACTCTAATATATGATTGAGTGTCTTGGTAAACGAGCGAGTGAGTGAAATGCTGTAGTAAACATGCTTTATGGTGTTTGTGGTGCCCTGACAGCCAGTACTTCCGAGAGACCATTCTGAACGAGATCCGCAAAGCACGGGAGCTGTACACAGGGGTGGAGCTTGCAGGAGAGTTGGGGCGGATCCAGCAGCGATTGGACAATGTGGAGTGCCTGTCCGTCGATGTCGTGATCAACCTGCTCTTATCATATAGAGACATACAGGTGAGTTTGTCAGGTTTCACCATATATCAGGCTATTGCTATTGTTGGTGAATGTTTCTCTTATTCTACATCATCATCAGTAAAGACAGCCAGAGTCGTAGCAGGTATTTCTTTCCTGGTGGAACTGGTGTTTTTGAGATGACCCTAAGCTCATCCACAATGCACAAGGTCTTATGAAATGACTTAAGTGTCACCACCATTATCAAAGCACCAAGGGGAAAAATTTTGGTATTGATTGGTGTTTAATGCACCAATGTGGGACCAGTGGCGTAGTGGTTATGGTGACGTAGGGTCACGATTGAGGGATCATGGGTTTGAATCCCCATTGAACCCCCATCGTGCTAAGATCCTTGGGCAAGGTCTTAACTCTGTTAAGTGTGCCTCTGTCCACCCAGCAGTATAAATCGGTACCAGTAAAAATACTGGGATGGTAACCTGCGATGGACTAGCGTCCCATCCAGGAGGAGTTGAACTCCTAGTCGCTTCACGCTACAGAAACCAGGCATAAGCACGGGCCTGATGAGCCACTAGGCTCGGGTGTAAAAGCCCAACAGACTTACCTAATGCACCAATAGAATTAATACCAATCCTTTTTTGGCTTGTCCCAGCACCTTACAAAAAAAACATAAAATCCTTTTAACACTTCGCCCATTTTTAGGTCTGCCTACCAAAATTTACTAGTCAAAATCAATTGTATTACAATATACCAGTTACTCTTCAAATCAGAACTCGAAGTCCTCGCTTGGAGCAGCTGAAATGCACAGGGGGTCAAGTTTCTCTGAACTGAAATGAGACTCTTGTCTGAGTGTAAATGTTTAATAAGCTTTGGGTCTCCAGGGACTCCCGCTCTCAGCATTTGGCTTGCTGTCTTCTACAAGCAAACACAATCTGATCTAACAAAGGCTCCCAAATTTCAGTCTAAACACGCAAGAGAGTCCAGTGTCACAAAGGACGCCGGTCCAGTTTTAATGAACCTAGTGGAGATTCAATGGTAGAGAAGGTTTAACATAATCAAATCGAACAAAGTTAGACGCAATATAATCCAATAAAGATGGTCAAAATCTAATCTAATACTCACCCATTACACTGCCTAATCCTTCTAGGGTTGCAGGTATGTTGGGGCCTCAGATCTCAGGTCTACTTTGGGATACACCCTGAACAGCTTGCCAGTCCATCACAGGGCCAGCTCACAGAAACCATTCACGCTCCCACTGAGGGGCAATTTGGAACAGCCAACTAGCCTAATGTGAATGTCTCTGGACTGTAGGAGGAAACCCACGCAAGCATGGAAAGAACATGCAAACAGAAATGCCCTTGCCAAACCCAGGACTCGTAAAAAGGACTCACTCTGCTTTAAAGAATTATACATTTTTTAATGATGAAATCGGTAGAATTGAAACAAACAAACAAGCAATAAACATAGTTCATTCATTCATTTCTGAACCGCTTATTTCTAATTAGGGTTGCGGGGAGGCTGGCGCCCATCTCAGCCGACTCTGGGCAAGGTACACCCTGGACAGCTCGCCAGGCCATCGCAGCACTAAACATAGTTCAATGTGCTAAAATTAACACTCAAACAGATATGTGGCACAGTCTAATGATAAATAATGCAGTTCAGAAATAAAGCTATTAAAGCTTTATTAAAGCTTTTTTTCATTTCGGACACCAATGGAGCACCAAAGAATGATTCCTAATCCAAAAACCTCCACAGTTCTTCAGGAAGCATTTGAGTGCACATGCTGGACAGCCTGTTTGGCTTCCACCTCCCATTTATGGTCTTTTTACTGGCTATGCTTTCTCTGCTCTGATTGGTTGGCTCCGTGCTCAGTGCACTGGAAGGCACACCTGAACGGGGCAATAGGGGAAGGCCAGCTAATCAGATGGACCAGCAAGCCATGATGTACTATTGTGCCCCCCCCCCCCGAAAAAAAACGTGAAAACCTTGTTCATGGACAGCTTAAACAGCCCAGAGGGAAATCTTAAAAATGCATTATTCTCATTATTTAACACTCTGGCATCGTCGAACATGGTATTAAACACTGTGAAAGCAGTTATGGGTTAAAAAAAGTGTAATATCTCCTTTTTAAGCTGTGATGACGAACATGAATATAAAAGGTAAGTATATCATTTTTTCTTCCCTACCCCTAGCATATGTCACCTCTTCCCTCATCAATAAATAATAATAATATCAACATACGGCATATGATGAAGGCTGAGTGAATTATTTATATTGGTTTTGTGCTATTATACTGGCTCAAGGGTATGATACAGGAGTGTTTCATTAATAATGAAGTGTGTTGGGAGTGACATAACCGTCTCTCATTGCTCATCGCTGAAGTATGACCAGCTGTATAATCCGGGATGTTTATAAAGAAATCTAAGCTTGGATTTGGTTAAGCGAGATATTTAAAGGTGTTGTAAAAGTACACATTGAGCATTTTTTGTACTTATACTAAATTCACTGGGTGGCACCACGGCGTAGTGATTAGCACGCCTGCCTCACAGAATGAAAGTTCGGGGTTCGTGTCCTGAGCTCAGCAGGGGCGTTTCTGTGTGGAGTTTGCAGTATTCTCCCCATACTTGTGAGGGTTTTCTCCAAGTACTCTGGTTTCCTCCAACCATCCAAAGACATGCATGTTAGGCTAACTGGCTGTACTAAATGGCTTGTAGGTGTGAGTGGGAATAGTTGTGTGAGTTGATTCTACAATAGTCTGGTGAGCTGTTCAAGGCGCACCTCACCTTCGCCCAATGCCAGCTGAGATGTTGCTCCCCGCAACCCTAGTAGGATTAAGCGGTTCAGCAAATGAGTGAGTGCAAAATATAGTTGATTAGACAAGACATGTTTAGCATCCTATGGCAGCCTATATATATATATATATATAATTTATTTATTTGTTTTTAATTATTTATTGGAACACTACAGCTGCTAGTAATGCAATCACAGCTAACATGGGAGTCTGACTGTTATTCACTAATACATTCATTCATTCATTCATTTTCTGAACCGCTTAATCCTAATTAGGGTCAAGGGGGAGGCTGGCACCCATCTCAGCCGACTCTGGGCGAGGGCAGAGTACACCCTGGACAGCTCGCCAGGCCTTCACAGGTCAGAAACATGCTGACGGCTATGCAGCTACTCTTGACGAAAATCAGCAATGGTTCTTTTACATGTCTCACTACATAGACAGTGAGAGACATGGCCGGCCTTTGATAACCCAGTTAGAAGCACTGGGGGTCTTCACTAATATTTATTCATTAATTTTCTAAGCTGCTTAATCCTTATTAGGGTCGCAGACTCCACACAGAAATGTCTAAGAACGGGAATCGAACCCAGGCCTTTTTCCGGTGAGGCAGACGTGTTAACCACCGCATCACCGTGCCACCCACTAACAGCTATATACCAATTTTAATCAAATTTGTACATAATCTTACATTTAATCTTTTTTATGTTGGGAGGTGGAGCTAATGGCATTGAATGGCACCGGGTTACACTAAATATTTACTTTAATATATACTATAATATTTGACCTATCCAAGATGGCTGCAATAATGTCAGCTACATGCTAAAGAAAAGGATATTTAATTTAATGGTAAATGCTTTATTGTGATTTATTGATTAAAGTTTTATTTATCTGTAGGATTATGAGTCCATTGTGAAGTTGGTGGAGACTCTAGAAAAGCTTCCGACATTTGACGCCATTGCCAACCCTCATGTGAAATTCCACTACGCCTTTGCACTAAACAGGTGATGTGTGTGTGTGTGTGTTTGAGTTACTGTGTGAGAATGACTTTCCTTCAGATATTTCTATGATTCACAGGCTTCGCTGTTTATTTGAATGCCATATTATTGTTTTATTTATAAAGCATTGATGTGATGTGTTCCTGTCGGGAACCCAATCATGACTCGTGGGCAGGTCAATATTTTTTTCCTTTGTATTCGCTGTATTATTAATATTTTTTTTAAATAAACTCATCCCACTTATTGAATGCATTACAACACTTTCCTCCATTCAAGCACCAGCAGAAAGATAGCAGCATGTTAGCTGAAGAGAGATTTAATTGCACTGTGAAAAGAGGCAGTCAAGAGAATTTAAGCCCTCAGAGGGACAGAA
Source organism: Neosilurus hyrtlii (assembly GCA_028564935.1). NCBI lineage: Eukaryota > Metazoa > Chordata > Actinopteri > Siluriformes > Plotosidae > Neosilurus > Neosilurus hyrtlii. Next base: position 3,679,135 of record JAOUQZ010000024.1, read on the forward strand.
TTCTCTGGTAATTGCCGCCCTGGGGACGGTTGATCTTGTCACGCCTTGGAGCCAGTGTGTGTCATTCACAGGGGAGATGTGAGGATGTTAAAACCATGGCAATGCCATTTAATTCTAGTTTGCAGCTGATTGAAGCTCTGTGATGAAGAATATGAGATTGAACTGGGTTTGAGCTCCTGTAACTATATAGCCGCATGTGTAGGTGCACATGTGGGATGATCTGTACAGAGAAGAGATGAAAATGAGGCCACTACTTGACTCTTGTTCTTGTCTCCTGGCATCAGTTGTTCCAATCTTTTCTCTCGTTTTTGGTATTTTTTCCCCTTCTACTTATTCATTTGCATATTATTGTTTTCTCTCTTCATTCAGCCGACGTCTCTCTTCTACCTACCTATGTTTCTCTCTATTTTCTTTTTCTTCCTTCAGGCTAGTTTTCATCTTTGAACTTTTTTCAAACTCTTTCTTTTTTTTTTAAATTCATTCTCATCTTTCACTTTGTCTATCTCTGTCCATAGCGTTTGCATTAAGTCTTGCATGAATAATTAATTATTATGTATTTATTAAGTCATTGGTTAGCTGTAGCGGCACGGTGGCATCGGGGTTAGCATGTCCGCCTCACAGCAAGAAGGTCATGGTTTCGAGCCCCAGGCTCGGCAAGAGCATTCCTATGTGGAGTTTGCATGTTCTTCCCATGCAGGGTAGGGTTTCTTCCGGGTACTCCGGTTTCCTCTCACCGTCCAAAGACTTGCACATTAGGTTAATTGACTGTTACGTGTTACCCCTAGGTGTGAACGAGAATGGTTGTGTGTGTTGGCCCTGTGATGGTCTGCCTTCGCCCAGTGTCGGCTGAGTTAGGCTTCAGCCTCCCCGCGACCGTAATAGGATTAAGTGATTTGGCAAGTGAGTAAGTGTTTACCTGTAGCTGTAAGTTAATGCTGAGTTAAAGTGTTTAATATCAGTGACTATTTGCAGAAATGGCCACACCCTAAGAACAAAATAAAAAGGAAATTTCATTTAAATGTAATAAGAGCCTTTTCAGTTAATTATTTAAATGAGCAAACCCACTGATGAGCAAACTGTACATTAGCAATATTATAACCAGGAAGTAGTTCGAAACTTTGTGAAACCAAGCATGTAACTCATTTCTAGACACTAGTTTGCTAAAGCATTACTGTCATATTAGCACTCACTCACTGACTCACTCACATTGCATGGCAACACACACACAAACTTAGGGGCAATGTGAAACAGCCAGTTAGCCTAATGTGCATGTCTTTGTATTGTGGGAGGAAACCAAGGTACCCAGAGGAAACCCATGCAAACACCGGGAGAACATGCAAACTACACCACACATCTGTCATATTGACAGCATAGCAAATTATTAGCTTTGAAGCGGAATTAGTATATACTGCACAGAGGAATTGATTGCTCAGCTATTTCGGGATTAAAAAACATTATTCAGGGTGGATAATGCTTGAATCAAAATGACGGACACTTTCAGTTTGGTCACTTGGAGCAAGCGGAGTCTTCATTACTATGCTGTGAATTGGAAAAATAAACAAAAAAAAATCTCATTTTAGTTTGTTTTCCTTGTGTTGTTGTGTAGTATATACTAAAACATCTGGTTATGTTTCTGTGTAGTATGTATCAGTCTCTAAATGAAAAGGCTGAACAGACTCCGTTAGCTACAAAGTACTAGTTCAGCTGTTTCAGTTAGCTCATTTTAGTTTGCTTTTCTTTATGTTTCTGTATAGTATATACTAAAAATCTTAAAGAAAGTTAGAGAAATGCCATTTTACAGCTCTGCACCTGCTCGCACGTGGACTCTGAGCTCACCTGGGTCCATCATGTTTAAAAGATGTAAGAAATAAACTATGAAGTCTGGTTTTAGTTTGCTTTTTGCCTACATTCCTGTGTAGTATATACTTAAACAATTACTCACCTCAGACTTGGCGGATATCGCTGAACTGAATAATCCGCTTGACGTTTCTTCTGAGGGAGTATTGAGTGACATCCACTTTGCCTGCTGTGCATGAGGGTTAATTCTCCAGTGACTAAAGTGACCCTAATAAGAAAAGATGTGCTTGAACGAGAGAAGAATGTGAACTCTAGACATGTAATGGGTCAATATGTGTGTTTTCTTTCCTGTCCGCTTTTCTCACTTGGCTCCGTATTCACTTCATTTATTTGTTCTTATTCAGTCTGGTTGAAAGACTGGAATCCACCATTTGCAGTGTTATTCATTCATTCATTCATTTTCCGAACCACTTATTACTAATTAGGGTCACGGGGAGGCTGGCGCCCATCAACTCTGGACAGCTCGCCAGGCCATCGCAGGGCCAACCATCACACAACCATTCACACTCACACTCACATGATTTGGAACAGCCACTTAGCCTACTGTGCATGTTTTTGGACTGTGGGAGGAAACCAGAATACCCAGAGGAAACCCACGCAAGCACAGGGAGAACATGCAAACTCCACACAGAAATGCCCGAGCTGGGAATCGAACCCAGGACCTTCTCGGTGTGAGGCGGATGTGCTAACCACTACGCCACCGTGCCACCCCTGCAGTGTTATTCGATTACCATATTTGGAATAAACAAATAATGCTATGGCTGCTATTTACAATCCCATGCTCTGTTTAAACTCTTTATAGAAATGTTTACGATGTGCTTGATGTTTCTGGTGCTGATGTGGCAGTCGTGTCTGCAATTTCCTGTTGTTTGATTTGAAGTCAATGGGCAACTTTGATTGTAGAGCAATAGTGCAGTTAAATGTGGGTCGGGGGGGGTGTAAGTAGAGTGGACAGAAGAGGAGGTGAAGTAGCTGAACTTTAGGACTAAATCACTGATGTAGATGGAGATGAATGAAGGGATCAATTCCCATTGGCGTCACTATCAGCGGGTAGTCAAGCACAATCAGGGGTGACGTAGGAAACCACTGGTAAACAAAGTGAAAATAGACTGACGTGTCTAAGATAACTTCATGGCAAAGAAGATCTTGGACTCTACTGATGCCTGATGACTTTAATTACCCTGTAAATCTTAATAGTGGTTCATGGTAGATACCATACCCCACCCACCCCCCTCCTTAAATTGCATGCAAGGTAATGAAGGGCAACATCATAATGTGACGCTTAGGTTCTGTTTACTAACCAGCTCCTTGATGTCACATTGACGCACCTCATCTGTTTTTTGATTTTACAACAATCCACTTGGAACATTTAATTTAAAGTACCCAGTATATCTTATGGTTATCTCTGTGATTGCATGGTAATATCGTTTTAGAGAGGAAACATGGAAATCTTTTTTAAGGATTTATATTTATCTAGGTTTTTTTTGTATCTGTTTAAGTGCTACAGTCCTGGTTTAACGTAGTGGTTAGAATATTAGAATGACAGCAAGAAGTTCCTGGGTTTAAGTCTCAGGCTCAGGCTTTTTTATGCGAAGTCTGCCTATTTTCCCTGCGCTTGTGTGGGTTCCCTCTGGGTACTCCAGTTTCCTCCCACAGTTCCAAGTTGCCCCTTGGCGTAGATGTGAGTGTGAATGGTTGTGTGTGCGTTGGAGAGCTGTTCAGGGTGTACCCCCCCTTCTCCCAGTATCAGCCGAGACCCTGATAGTGGGATTAAGCTGTTCGGCAAATGACTGAGTGAGAGATGAGGATATACTGTGCCTTTTAATATTTTGGGATTTCTGCAACTGATATTTGTCTTCTAACTAAATCGTGAGAAGTGTTTTAAACACCTACCACTTCATACTGGGAAATAGATTTTTTTTCGGGTTTAATTTCATGTTTTAATTAATGATTTTGACCCATGAGGCTGAACCCTTCCCTATCTCCTGTATTTAGAAGAAACCAACCTGGAGACAGACAGCGAGCTCTGGATATCATGCTGCCGCTGGTGGAGTCTGAAGAACAGGTGGCCTCGGACATTTACTGCTTGGTGGGTCGCATCTATAAAGATATGTTCCAGGACTCGCACTTCACCGACACTCAGAGCCGAGACAGCAGCATAGAATGGTGAATATTGGTGTAATACTGTATGTGTCTTGTGTTCATTTCACATAACAGATATCGAGGCAATCCGTATGCTTGATAAAGAAAAGTTGCGCTATATTTTGGGGGATTTTTAGGAAAACAGAAATTGAGAGACAGGAAGTGAGTTGAAGAGACTTTCGTTATTATGGGACAGAAAATTTGTAGACTCTTCAAATAAAGGCAATATACTGCACATTTGTCATAAACTTGTGCAGGCTTCTAATCTTTATAATTTTAAAATATCTACCATAGCACTCTTGAATTCTTGGATTTTATTGGCTGGGTATTTGCCACAAGTAATCTATTCTACTGATTTTTATTTCTGCAAGAGACGTTAGCGGTATGTTTCTTATCTTGTGAAAAAAAAGGTCTGTTTTTTAATTTCCAGTAAATTCCAATGATTTAAAACAGGTATCGTGACACAGTTTATAATAAAGTTATAATACTTCAGTTTAGTCAAATGTTTTCAGGGTTTTTTTTTAGAAAGGTAATACATTTCTGTGAGATCTTTAAATAAATTATGGGTTTAAGTTACTTCTTGGGCTAAATAATTTAACAAATAGCTTAATTATGCAGAAAATAATGTTAAATTTTTCTCTTACCCCAATTAGGTACAGGAGAGGGTTTGAATCGGAGCCCACTTTGCACTCAGGTATAAACTACGCTGTGCTTTTGCTGGCTGCCGGTCACCAGTTTGATTCTTCATTCGAGCTTCGTAAAGTAGGTAGGAAAACACACACAAAACATACAGTAATCTACCTTTGCTGGCAGGAAACAAACAAAAAAAATGTCGCCATTTCCTGTTATAGTGATTCAGGTGACATGAAGCAAATTAAACTGATATATTTATGTGTGAAGTTGTTATAATGTGATTTAAATGTTTAAAGGTCATAGACCCAAAGCTGCACAGCCTGGCCAGGCTTTAAGGTTCATGGGTTCATTTGGTTGGTTTCTGTAAACTTCACTTTCTCGACAGTGCAATGTTTGAATTACAGAATATGAAAAGGAAATTTCTCACACAGCTTGAAAAACAGGAAGAGCACCTAGAACATTTTCAGCCGAGATGAGCAAAAATAATTACAAAGATGAAAGAAACAGTACCAGTTAAAATATCTGACTTACAATCTGTCACATTAAATTGCCAGCAACTGATAAAGAAATCAGAATATATATATATATAAATAAACATAATGTACAAGAATTACATTGTTTTTCATTCTTCATCGATGTTTATTCATTTTTAAAGTCGTATTGTAAATTAAATCGTATTGAATCGGAACGTGTATTGTGTAGTGGGTGATCATAATAAAACATGTTATTTAGTAATCAGTGCTTTAAAATAATTTCCATGATACCGCAGCCATCCACAACCGGGAGTCCTCTCACGTGAGGGAGGGATGGCATACACTCCCCTGCCATGCACAGCGATCACCAGCCAATCCATGCGCGCTCATTCGTACAAAAGGGGCGGATAGTGCTTTCCCTCCGAGTGCATTAGGCCTCTTCAAAATCATACACAGCACTTCGTAAAAATGTGGGTGGCAGCATGACGTGTCACCGAGGGGATATGTGCATGCTTATGGCCCTCCCTGGTTGGTTGGTGGCGGTCGTATGTGATAGGGAGGGAAATGAATATGACTAAAATCAGGGGAGAAAAAAAGGGGGGGTAAATAAATAAAGATTATTTTCGAGGATTGCGTCAAGAATTTTTATGTTTATAAAAATGGCTGGTTTTCTCATGAGCCAAGCTTCATTAAAAGAGTTACATTTCGCACAAAATATTAAAGTTTAAAAAAACTTTTAACATAATGTCACAGACCCTTAGCGACTCCCGCTTCATTGCCAGCTCTTCCAGTATTATAAGGCGGAAGAACTGTGGTGTGCACACACTTCCCAGAAGGCTTGGCGGGCAGAGTAAAATTCCTGGGGATCAGTCATACGTGCTGGTGATTAGCTTCTGATTAACAGACTATAGAAACATGCCCAGGACGCTAGAGTGGGGCGGAGCATACGACATATTCATGGACTCTTACTGCATGCATGTATATTCATTCTCAAGCCTTTTATTCTCATGTGCTTACTCGGTTCAGCTCAGTGCTTTCTTGAATTTCTAGTTCCCTTGGTTCGTTAACCATATGATGAATCTGGTTCTTTATTAAACAAGTTTTCAGTTCCGCATCCCTGCCTCCATCCTTCACTTCAGCCGTACAGTGGCATAAATGCAAAATAGAAACGTATCAGCACGTGCAACATGGCTTAGAATGAACATAACATAACATCATTATAAAAGTTTGTGGCAAAAATGATGGAAGGATTGTATTTGGAAATACAAAGAGCCTTCACCACTTTACTTTTACCCTTGGGATATTCTCTAAGACAGCACTTGATTATCTTGAAACTCAAGTTGAACAGCCTGTCAGGCGTATTGCAGAATCCAGCATCGGTGCTTAAAATAAAGCTGTCATCTGTGTTGTCGGCCCACTGCATAATTGCACACAGTGAAATTTTGTCAGTGAATAAAATGCATAATGGAGCTCTTTACTTCTTCAGCTTCCGTTCCAGCAGCTTAAATGGGGGAATAAGCTAAATGTAGTGCAGGCAGGTCTGAAAGGCTGATGAAATGCTTACAAATATTAATATGAGTTTGGAATAAAAGAAACAGTATAGACACCCGTCTGTCTCTCGAACAACTGTCAAAAACTCATCAGCATCCGATGCTACTTTTCAGTGGTTTAATGATTATTTAATGAATAATTAGAATGTGTTTCAGGGCATTTACTTGCCGTGTCATGAAGCTGGGGCTTTCAAACTTGGTATGCTAGTGCATAGGTATGAAGTGCTAGGATGAGTTTGTGTGTGGGTGACCTTGACCTACTTTTCAAGGTCACAGAGGCAAAACTGTATATTAGGTTTCCAGACATTTATCTGCCGCGTGCTGAAGCCGGGGCTTTAGAACTTGCTATGCTCGTTCTGTATCGGCATATTATGAAATGGTCCTTTTAGCGGGAGCGTCTGGACCCCTGTGGTCTATTTTTCATTTTAATAAATTGTTTATAGAAGGAAATTTAGAGACTGTAGGCTTAGAGGACATTTCAATAACACAAGAGTCTAATTAGTGGTTTATTTATTTCACGTCACATCACATGACCCGAGTATTTATTATACGCAGGAGTACTATATGCCTCTAATTTTCTATATTACGCTCTCCGAGAAAAAGGTTTTTACGTTTTTCCTGTTTAGAATTTTTTTTCGAAGAATAACACGGTTCCCACGTATGCCGGAGAGGCGGACAGACGTACGCTATAGGTTTTTCTTGAGGTCCCAAAAGCAACCCGATGGCTAGACGCTTTTTACTTATCAACAGTGCTCCGCTAATATGGTTTGTAGTGTATATTAATCTATAATATCATGAACTATCACTAAAAGGTAGTTCAGATCCAAAATAAAAACTTCCCTGAGCTCTCTATTATACACTCATCGATCAACAGTTGGTTTGTACGACCTTTTCCAAAACAGCAACACAGACTGATGACGTTTACGTGGATCGGCGCTATTAAAAGAGAAGACGTAGGAAGGGATAGAATAAAGAGTGCAATTCATCAAAGCACTACAGAACAAACACAGGTCCTAAGTGTGTATGTGTAATGTCTGTGTGTATGTGTTTGTATTTTATAGATATTAAAACAACATAAAATAGAGATTCGGTTAATATTTTTTGTTATGACTGTTGTAGGGAGACGTAACAGACAGGAATCTTTGTAATGTTTTGATGTTGTTGTAGGTGTGAAGTTGAGCAGTCTGCTTGGAAAGAAAGGCAGTCTGGATAAGCTACAGAGTTACTGGGATGTGGGCTTCTTCCTGGGCGCTAGCGTTCTAGCCTGCGACAACATCCGCGTACTACACGCCTCTGAGAAGCTCTTCAAACTCAAAGCCCCTGTCTGGTATGTGAAAACACATATACTGTGTGTGTGTTGTGTGTTTGTGTTAATGTTGTGTGCGTAACGTGACCCTAATAGGATTAAGCGGTCGGGGTGCACAGGTCTGCTCTAGCCTGCCTTTTGCAAACCAGTTTAGTCGCAACCAAACCAGCAAAGCAAACCAGTCTGCCCATTTTCCTTTGACCTCAGTCATTAACAGGACGTTTCCACCAGCAGGACTGCTGCGCGCTGGGCGGTTCTTTGTTTCTGTGTGGGTTTTTTTCCCGACAGAATTCTGAGTAAACTCCAGAGACTGTTGTGTGTAAAACTCTCCGGAAATTTGCAGTTCCTGAAATCCAATTAGTCCATCTGGCACCGTCAACATAGACAAAGCCAGAGATGTAACTGACAGTGTTATCACGTCTACATTACCAAGTGTTGTCGGTTAGTAAAGTTATGGTAGGGAGGCTGGAGCCTATCTCAGCCCACACTGGGCGAAGCCGGAGTACACCCTGAACAGCTCGCCAAACCATTGCAGGGCCAACACACACAACACACACACACACCCAGGGGCAATGTGTAACAGCCAGTTCATGTCTTTGAACTGTAGGGCAGTGGTGGCTCAGTGGTTAAGGTTACTGATCTTATGGTTCGGGTTCGATCCCCAGTACCACCACTGTTGGGCCCTTGAGCAAGGCCCTTCATCCTCAATAGCTCAGTTGTACAAAAAAATAATAATAATTGTAACTGTTATTGCTCTGGCTAAGAGTATCCACCAAATGCTGTAAATGTAGGAGAAAACCGGAGTACCTGGAGGAAACCCATGCAAAACTCTGATATGTGAAAGAAACATACAGGGGATGAAACTGCAGAGAAATTTCTGGAGGAATTGTTGGCTGGTGAGAGAGGCAGACAAGTTAAAGATAGCTTGGGATTTTGTTCACTTGTCATTTGTCTCACAGTTCTTGGCTGCAGTGCAGAGTGAATGTGAAGAGGAACTATTTGTACTTGCCACTTTTTTTGTAATAAAGATTTGATTATATTGGAGATCTTAGTGCATCGATTACATAACCTCACTGCATGTGTTATGTCATATTTTAATAATGATAACATTAATTATAAATAATAAAAAAACACTGGTTTGTGTGTCTGTATGTGTGTGTGTGTGTTTTAGGTACCTCTGCTCTCTGGTTGAGACCATTCTAATCTATCAGCACTTTAAGAAACCTTCGACTGAGCTGCCAGGACCTAAACAGGAACTAGTGGATTTTTGGATGGACTTCCTAGTAGAGGCTACCAAAAAGGACGTATCATCTGTTCGCTTTCCTGTACGGAACACATACATGTTCACACACACACACACACACACATACATACAAACATACACATCTCTCTGCGTTCACCTAAAATACGCTCAAGAAGTCTGTGGTTTTTTCCAAATTCATTCGTTTTCATATTAGTTCCTGTCGTCACATGTAATATTCTAATGATGTATTCTTTCGCTCAGAGAAGTGGGACGCGGTAACTCCTCTGTCCTGAAGACAGGGCAGGAGGTGTAGTGGTTAGGGTGCCAGGCTCATGATTGATAGGTTGTGGGTTCAAATCCCTGCTAGATCCCCACCCTATTAAGACTCCTGGCTGAGTTGATGGCATCTGTTTATACCTTTTGTTAGTTATTAATAAGTGAATGCATGAAATATTTACTTGATTTGTTTATTTCTGACAGGTTTTGATCCTGGAACCCACTAAAGTCTACCAGCCATCTTACCTGTCAATCAACAATGATGTGGAACAAAACACGCTCTCCATTTGGCATGTAGCTCCTGATGATAAAGTGAGCATTCGCATTCACTCAGCAACTTATTCACTCACTCAATCATTCATTCACTCATTCATTCACTCACACATTCATTTACTCATTCATTCATTCACTTATTCATTCACTCATTCATTCATTCACTCACACATTCATTTACTCATTCATTTACTCACTCATTCATTCACTCACACATTAATTTACTCATTCATTCACTTATTCATTTACTCATTTATTCACTTATTCATTCACTCACTCACTCAATCATTCATTCACTCACACATTCATTTACTCATTCATTCACTTATTCATTTACTCATTTATTCACTTATTCATTCACTCACTCAATCATTCATTCACTCATTCATTCATTCACTTATTCATTCACACATTCATTCACTCATTCATTCATTTATTCACTCATTCATTCACTCATTCACTCACTCATTCACCCACGCATTCATTCACTCATTCATTAACTCATTCACTCATTCATTCACGCATTCATTCACACATTCATTCACTCATTCAATCACTCATTCACTCATTCACTTACTCATTTATTAACTTGTTCACTCACTCATTCATTCACTCATTCATTCATTCATTCATTCATTCATTTACTCACTTATTCACTCACTCACTCACTCATTTATTTACTCACTTATTAATTCTCTTTCTCTGTCTGTATCTGTCTCTCTCTCTCTCTCTGTCTCTTTCTCTCTGACTCTTGCTCTCTCTTTCTTTCTCTTCCTCTTTGTCTAATTTCTTGCTGTAATTGTTTTTCTTTAAACAGGAAGAAATAAGTTTGACCATGTGGGTATTATGATAGTAGTTCCTCTCTATTTTGTTTGTTTCCTTTACAAGTTCTTTTGTATTGTCAATCATTTTGCCTTTAATTAAAACACACACACATACACACACACACACACACACACACACACACACACACACACACACACACACACACACACACTCTCTCTCTCTCTCTCTCTCTCCCTCTCTCTCACACACACACACACACACACACATACTTTTCCATGTGGGCCTCATTATATAATGTTATCATTGTTTGTCTTCCTCCTCCCTTCATTATTTTATGCGAAAGAACACACGCACACACACGCACATACATACACACACGCAAATGCATACACACATTTATAAACTACATTATAACATAACATCTCTCTCTCTCTCTCTCTCAGAATAAGGGGATCCATGAGTGGAATTTCAGTGCTACATCAGTGCGAGGCGTGAGGTGAGTCTCCTCCCACCTTAAAGTTCAAACGAGACCCAAGTCAAACCATGACCAATTTGATCCAATTGAAAATCCAATTTGGTCTCTCTCGAGCTGTCGCGGGCTATCAAAATGTGTCTTAACAACCCACTGTAAATGTACGCTGTGACCCAGCGAATTACACCTTCATCTTGCGTACAATAAAAAATCAATACCCAAATATTTAATATGCTCTATTTATCCCACAAGAGAAATTTTGGTTCTGCATTTAACCCATCCAAAGTGAGCACACACATGTAAACATTGAGCACACACTCTCGGAGCACTGCATCCCCTGGAGAGCAGTTGTGGGTAGGGTGCCTTGCTCAAGGGCACTTCAGCCATGAAGGTAGAGGAAGGGAAGGAGCAGCTCACTCCCCCACCGCCACCACCCATGTTTCCTGCTGGTTTGGGAATCGAATCAGCGACCTTTTGTACCCAGATCCGCTTCTCTAACCATTAGGCTACGGCTTCCCCCGCAATAGCATTATAAGATCTCAACCAATGAGATCATAGAGAAACTAGCCAATCACAGATAAATGAGCACGTACGTCCTCAAACACCCTTGTTTCACCTCCGCGAAAAATTACAAATTAAAACATTGTGTAATTAATTAACATTATCATTAAGAAGTATATGCGCGTATGTGAAATAAACACTCTTATTACTAGTATTTTTAATGCTAAACAGCCAATGCTAGCGATTTTACTTCTAATTTTTATCAAATGCTACATTCTTGTAACAAAAAAGTAGAAGGATTTTTATCAGGTGTATTTGAAGATGGGGGTGCAGTGGTTAGCACACCTGCCTCACAGCAAGAAGGTCATGGGGTTGAGGCTCCTGCGCAGCGAGGATGTTGGTGTGTTTAGTTTGCATGTTCAGGGCTGTGGTTAAGACTCTGGGTTACTGATCCATATGGGGGGTTCAAGACTCACTCCAACCAATCTGTCACTGTTGGGCCTTTGAGCAAGGCCCTTAACCAAAAATGCAGTTATATAAATTAGATAAAAATCAAATGATGTCACTCTGTATGATGTCACAACCCTGTGCTTGTGCTTGAGTAGCTGTGTGTGTTTGTTGGCCGTGTGATGGACTAGCGAGGTGTTATTTAGCATATAATATACTTAGGTGGCACAGTGGTGCAGTGGTTAGCACGTCCACCTCACAGCAAGAAGGTCCCGGGTTCGATTCCCAGGCTCAGGGAGTTTGCATGTTCCTCGTGTGCTTGCATGGGTTTCCTCCGGGTATTCCGGTTTCCTTCCACAGTACAAAAATATGCACAGTAGGCTGATTGGTTGTTCCAAAACACTGTGTGAGAGTGAGTGGGAATGGTTGGTGTGTTGACCCTGCGATGGCCTGGCGAGCTGTTCAGGGTGTACCCCGCCTTCGCCCAGAGTCAGCTGAGATGAGCGGCAGCCTCCTCGAGACCCTAATTAGGATTAAGCAGCTTAGAAAATGAAAGAATGAATAAATGAATGACATACCTACACTGCTAAAATGAGTTTTTAAGCATTTCTTGGATAGTTAAGGAGGCTTATTTACATTTATAGCATTTAACAGAAGTTCTTATACAGAGTGACTCACACACGTGTTTCCTAAAAGAGTTTTTGAAACTGGGAAAAACAAAAAAACGAAATTTTCATCCCCCTTTCAGCCAAAATATCAAATAGGTCATGGAAGTGCACAGTGCAAATTATTTTATTTTCTGGACGCTGACTGGAGGACACCTGCGAGGCCCAACAGTGTCGGTGCTTCGCTGTGATTGGGCAGAGCAGAGTCTGGGTTGCTAGGGAACATCCACTGAAGGTCCACTCATGAAAAAGGCTTCGAGTGTGATACAAAGCAGATACTCATACACACATGTATTCTTTCTCTCTCTCTCTCTCTCACACACACACACACACACACTCGTTTGTCTCACCCACACTCATTACAGCAGAAAATGAACAGTTGTTCAATGCACAAGCTGTTTAACACGTTCTGAAATCCCTCGCCTGCACTATCACACACACGCACACACGCGCACGCGCACGCGCGCACACACACACACACACACACACACACACACACACACACACACACACACAGACAGACACAGACAGACACATACACACACAGAGTGCCAAAAGGAAAGTCCCTTCCGTACTGGTTGAAGTGCAATAGTGAGGTTTTTGTCGATTGTTTAGTTCTCTCTCTCTCTCTATTTTTTTCTCCATCACTGTCTTTATCCTTGCTATCTCTCTCCCTTTCTCTCACTCTCTCTCTCTCTCTCTCTTTCTCCATCACAGCCTTTATGCATGCTCTCTCTCTCTCTCTCACTAATTTTCTCCATCACTGTCTTTATGCATGCTCTCTCTCTCTGTCTCTCTCTTTCTCTCTTTCTTTCTCCATCACTGTCTTTATGCTTATTGTGTCTCTCTCTTTTTCTCTCTGTCTTTATGCTATTTATCTTTCTTTTATGCTCGCTTTTTCTTTCTTACTCTCTCTCTATCTCTCTTTCTCTCTCTTTCTCTCTCTCTCTCTCTCTCTCTTTATATATATATATATATATATGTGTGTGTGTGTGTGTGTGTGTGTGTGTGTGTGTGTATACACAATGTGTGTGTGCGTGATATATCTATATATCGAATTATATCAGCATGCCTACTTTGATCTTAAAGAACAGTGCCTCACTCTTTATCCATTTATCATTACATTTCATATGAACACAAGTTTGTTCCTGTTGCTTACTTTACAGCAAAAAAAAAAGAGCCACTCATTCTTTCCTCAGCCTTTCTTTCTCTTCTCTCTGGAATTTAATAAGCCAAAACAAACACGCAGCATGTTACAGTCATCACTCACTCTCTCTCTTACTCATTTGTTGAACTACTTACTCCTACTGTGTTTGGGGGAGACCGGAGCTTATCTCAGCCAACCCTGGGCGAAGGGCGGGGGGTATACCCTGAATAGCTTGTCAGTTCATCACAGGGCCAACACACACACACACACACACACACACACACACACACACACACACCATTCGCACTCACACTCATACTCGGGTGCAACTTGGAACAGCCAGTTAGCCTAACGCGCACGTCTTTGGGCTGTGAGAGGAAACACATGCACACTCCACACAGAAACGTTCTTGGTGGGTCTGGGATTCAGACCCAGGACCTTCTTGCTTCGAGGCAGATGTGCTAACCACTACGCCACCGTTCCACACCGTGTTACAGTCATGTTACAGAGAAACCACAAAGTGCCTTCCTGCTGTGAAAATTCTAAAGTCTTTACCAGTTGACTTCGGACTCATAGTAAGCTGCGATGTTGAAGACTTCTTCAAAAAATGCTTAATAATTTCTTTAACATACCATATTACACGTTTTTAATGCGTTTCCATGGAACATGTGGTGTGTAAGTCTCTAAGTAAGTTGCTGTAGAAATGTTAACACATTCGACAGAGTATATTAATTTAAACCTGTGATTTGAATGAAGCGGGAACCACTGTCGGAAGTGCATTACTGTAGAAAATGAATCAACAAATCCTGACCAATCAGAATCGAGAACGCAAATTTATAAAAAGATTGCTGAGGCTTGTGAATAAGATGCTTGTTATGAGGTAGTTATACTTGCTAGTTTTATACCATTTATACCATCTCACTCTGTTTCTCTCTCTCTCTCTCTCTCTCTCTCTCTCTCACTCAGCATTTCCAAGTTTGATGAACGGAGCTCCTTCCTTTATGTAGTGAACAATGCAGAAGATTTCCAGATCTACTTCTGCACAGAGATGCACTGCAAAAGGTGTGTGTGTGTGTGTGTGTGTGTGTGTGTGTGTGTGTGTGTGTTGTAATATATGTTATATAATAAATTAAAATATA
>JAOUQZ010000024.1:3695548-3711974 GCA_028564935.1 Neosilurus hyrtlii
TGTGTATGTGTTTATATGTTTATGGGTGTGTATGTGTTTATGTTTATGGGTGTTTATGTTTATGGGTGTGTATGTTTATGGGTGTGTATGTTTATGTGTATGTGTTTATATGGTTATGGGTGTGTATTTATATTACAGGTTCTGTGAGTTGGTGAACAGTCTGATTGAAGAAACCCGGAAAGGTCCAGATGAGACAGAATGTGACTCTGAAACGTTAGAGGTATACACACACACACACACACACACACACACACACACACACACACACACACACACACACACACTAGGGCTGTGCATCTTAACTAATCTTACAATCTGAATAGATTACGATTATCCTGTCAGTGATTTAATTTCTTATTATCCTGCATATATATACAATATAAAGACATTTATGTTGACACTGATGCCTAAAGCACTTTACTAATGCTAAATCCACCAATGACTACTGTAGTGACTATTTTTAAAACTCCAATGCACACAGACACACACACATACACACACACACACACACACACACACACACACACACTCATACAAATAATTCTTGGGGCTGAACTGCACCTCTTGTGTGGTTAAACAAATAGCAGCACTAACGTGAAAGGATGAGTCATTTTTCAAATGCGACTCACCCTTTATAATGTGTCTGACTGTGTGTATGTGTGTGTGTTGGTGCTTCTCTTGCTACAGTTTTTTTTAACTATACTGTTTGTGGGAAAAAAAAATCTCATAAGTTCACATAGTTTTATTAATCTAAAAACGTTTGTGTGTGTCTGCGTGTCTGTGTAGTATGACTATGAATACGATGAGCTTGGCGAGAGGGTGATTCTGGGCAAAGGCACGTTCGGAATCGTCTATGCAGGTCGGGATCTCAGTAACCAGGTGCGACTGGCGATCAAGGAGATTAAGGAGCGGGACAGCAGGTATCGCAAAACACAGGACTTGCTTTAATTTATGAAATATGATAATTCTGACACATCAGATGCAGCAATTTTAAGATTGCTGGAAGTAAAGCAAAGTAAAACTCTTCATAAATTTTTTTTATATTTCTTATTCGTTGTAACCAGCGGGATGTTTCTGGGTTCGAGTCCAGGGTTCGGGGTGTTTCTGTGTGGCGTTTGCATGTTCTCCCTGTACTTGCATGGGTTTCCTCCGGGTACTCCGGTTTTCTCCCGTAGTTGAGTGAGTGAGTGAATGAGTTACCTGTTGTGGGTAGCCCTTGCACTGGCGCCAATCCCATCTGACACTGGTTAGGAGGCGGGGTTTACCCTGATGTGGTATTTTCCTCTGATTATATTGACAGTTTTCTGTTGTCACAGTTGTATTTGTGCTGTACTGAGACAAAATGTCAAGATAATGATGAGTACAAACGTGACTCAGCAGTCTGAGATCAGACATGACTGTGTGTGGCTGTACAGTCCAATCCTGCACAAAAAACAAATCTTACTAGAGGGGGTCGCTCATATTAGGCGTGATGTGTAAGTCTTGTTTTACTGTTATTCAGTTACTTCTAGTGGAAGTTAACAAACATGAAGTGCTCTTATAAAGGTGGCATTGGTGTGTGTGTGTGTGTGTGTGTGTGTGTGTGTGTGTATGTGGGTGCCACAAGCCCCAAATATCCTGACAAGAACAGTAATGCATGGTGTTTTGTAAGTTCTGAGGATGTTGCAGGCCATTGCAGGGCCAACACACACACAACCACTCACACTCACACCTAGGAGTGATTTGGGACAGCCAGGTAGCCTAAAGTGCATGGTTTTAGACCTGTGTGGGAGGAAACCGGCGTACCCAGAGGAAACCAATCCAAGCTCAGGGAGAACATGCAAACTCCATACAGAAATGCCCCGAGCCCGGGAATCGAACCCAGCACCTTCCTGCTGTGAGGTGCTAACCACTCCACCCTAATTTACCTTTACCTGTGCTTGCATGGGTTTCCTCTGGGTTCTCAGGTTTCTCCTCACAGTGCAAAGACGTGCACATTAAGCTAATTGGCCCTAGGTGTGAGTGTAAGTGTGACTGGCTGTGTGTGTTGCCCTGCAATGGTCTGATGAGTGTTGGCTGAGATAAGCACCAGCCTTCTCATGATCTTAGTAGGATTATGTGGTTCAGCAAATGAGTGAGAGAGTGGATGGTGTATTGCTGGTCTTGGTTAGCAATGCGATCGATTTAAGAAAAACACTTTCGTTCTTAAAAGCCCACCCCATCACCAACACCACCACCCCCCACCACCACCACCACCCACACCCCACACCCACCAAAAAAACAAAAAAACAAAACAAAACTGGAGTGGAAAAACAATCAAATCTTTAAACGGACTCAGAGGAATCATGGGTTCGAACCCTCAGTTGCTTCCTTTGTATTATTTTTGCCCTGTTTTTATTCCCTTTCGGTTCACATCCCACCCTTACATCCTTCCCTCATTTCGTTTGAGAAATGAAAATGTGAGGAAAGGAAATGAGAGAGTGCAATTAAGAAAATGAGAAATAGCCGATCTGTTTTATTTCTTTACCCAGCTTCATTTCCTGTAATCTGGCTATCTCTCTCTCTCTCTCTCTCTCTTTCTCTCTCTGTTTACATTTGTGAAGGAAATAATTATGGCAATTAAGGAGGGCGGGTTGCACAGCGAATACTGTGTGTGTGTCTCTTTCGGAGGGACAAATCTCTTGCTTTACTGCGAAGGAGCAAAGATCATCTGCAGATCAGAGTCAGCTGATTTTTTTTCTGAGTTTTGTGTCATACTGAGCCTAGAGTTAAGAGTTGTAAAAAAAATTTAGTGAAAGCTCACATCTTGACTGGCTAATTTCTTCTGATGAGGAACAGCAAACTAAACCAGCGTCAGCTTTTTCCCTTCGAGTCCAAACCGCATACACAGTTTTTGCTCTCTCATTTAGACCACGTCTCCTTTTTAACTGCTGCTCTGGGAGAGTTTTTCCTGCCTGCCACCGTCTTTACATTTTCCTTATCCACAGCGACTTACATTATTATACAGCTGAGCACTTGAGGGAAAAGAACCTTGCTCAGTGGCAGCTTGGGGCTTGAACCCCTGACCTTTGGGCCAGTAAGCCAGAGCGTTAACCACCTGAGCCACCACTGCACTCTTTAGTTCACACCACTCTTTAGTGGCACACTAAAGTACACCGCAGAGTCCGGCTCCTGCATGATCCAGTACATGCTACTTATTAGCCTTGTGGGAGGTCAGTACAGGGAAATTCCATACCAAGGAATTCCATACTAACGGTCTAAGAACTAAGACGCTTAATAAGTTATTCATTATATGGCACTTTTGTAACACAAGAAAAAAAAAGGAACTTGGAAGCTGATGCTTACATTCAGTAGCACGAAAGGTCCGCTGGGGATGAGATGCATCTCTTTTACGACTGTTAGCGAAAGCTCCACTGACGGGGAGATGCAGGTCTTTTATGACTGGTAGTGAAATGTCTGCCTCACAGCAACAAGGTCCTGGGTTCAAGTCCCAGACTCGGTGATGTTCTCCCCATGCTTATAGGCTGAAGACGCCCCGCGACCCTAGTGGGATTAGAGTGAATGTGTGTTCTGCTTGAGAAATATAATGTGAACTTGTTTGTAGCGATGCTGTAATTTGTGTGTTTGTGTGTGTGTGTGTGTTTGTGTAGGTACTCCCAACCCCTGCATGAGGAGATTGCCCTGCACAAGCACCTGAAACATAAAAACATTGTGCAGTATTTGGGCTCCATCAGTGAAGATGGCTTCATCAAGATCTTTATGGAGCAGGTACCAGGAGGTGAGACAGAAGATATAAATTGGATTCAGATTCGATGTATTCCAGCATGTCTTTAACGGTGAAAGATGAACTAAAAATTGTTGCATTTAAGTCAGAAATAAAAATCGAGGTACTTCATGTGTGGGTGTCGGTACTCTTCTTGTTTTTATAGATATTAAATTAGATTTTTAGATTGTTTTCAGTTTTCATTCAAAATTAATAGTTTTTAGTGTGATTTCATTGGTTTGTGTTATTTACCTAGTTTTGGCAGAGCTACTGTAATCACTGGCATGTCTTTGCCCATCCATCCAGCTGTCTGTTTGTTTGTTTGTCGGGGACACTACCCTACAGGAGTCCCAGAGATGGTTTAATTTTGGAATATCTGGGTCAAAGGTGAAGGTCAGAGCAAGGTCACAAAGTTTTGCATTTACATTTGTGGCATTGACAGACACCCTTATCCAGAAGGAGCAATTAAGGGTTAAGAGCCATGCTCAAGAGCCCGACATTGGCAGCTTGGTGGTACCAAGTTTTGCCTATAGAGCATGTAATAACTTCGAAAGGAGTGCGTATAAACATGCCGTTACTAAGGAACACTAATAGGAAACCAAATATGGACTTTCAAATGAGACAATTACCTTTGAGCTAGACATAACCATCTAGAAAAACCTCGAACCCCCTAATTTAGTGAAGTCTACCCTCATGAGATGAGCTCATAAAAAGCACTACCCATAAAGGGCCTGTATGCTGCTTGATGGATGAGTGCCTCTGTAGTTTATATTTTTGATGGTTAAGCCCCGATCTCATTTGGGCGATTACACCCGATAATGCCCACAATTCAATACATTTTTAAGATGGAAGCGAGCTTGAGGGGTCTGTGACCGATATCGTCGACCATATTGCTGTCTGTTAGTGAGGAATCCATGTGTTGTGAACAATCGTCCCGTTTTTTGAAAGCGGTTTCCAAATGTTTGATGGTTACACATGAAAATCTCCTAATCAGTGACTGTCGCCGTCTATCCGTGATTATATTGCTGACAGTCTGAGACTGTTGTGGCTGATCACAGATAGTCGCAGATAATTGGGGACTTAGTTGCAGACAGTCTCTGACCTAGTTGCCGACCATCAGAGATTTTCATCGGAGCATTACTTTATTTGAGTCATTTAGCACATCACATATACAGTTATGGTTGGTCTGAGACAGTCGCCAACACAAAAAATCAAGGGCAGTCGCCAAAGAATCTCCCAAATGAGATCCAGCCTTTAGATAGATAGGTGCATTTGCAGACATGGAAAACATGCCTTTGCTAGGCTAAGAGACTGAAAAGAAAGTTTTCTATGATAGAGGATCCGTAATATTCCACATATTAAAATTATGTGTCAGTGACAGTTTCCTACCCAAAAGTAAAAGTGACCCAAATGAATTCCTGTCTGCGTTTTTTTTAGCTTTACAGGCAGTACTTCTAGTTTTTTATTTTAGTAAGTTCGGTTTCGCTTTCGAAAACTGCTTCTTTTGTAGTTTTCGTTCCTGTTAATTATTAGAGTTGTGTGTATTGTTGGTTTGCAGGCAGTCTTTCAGCACTGCTACGATCCAAATGGGGTCCACTGAAGAACAACGAGCCAACCATCGGCTTCTACACCAAACAGATCCTGGAGGGACTTAAATATTTACACGATAACCAGATTGTTCATCGAGACATCAAGGTATCAGCCTGCATGTCAGAATGTATTTAAAAGAAAAAAGAAGAAAATAATATAAATCATATTTAACATCATTGAAGGTTATTATGGTAATACTGTATTGATTCTGATACAGTCAGGTGAAAAAAAGAAATAACATAATCCCTGAGCATAACTCCACTCAATGTGAAATTTTAAAAAATGCTTAAATCTTCACAGACTGTGTTTCTCATTGTGCAATAGGCTTGGCTTCAAAGGTAATAAATACAGGTGCAATGGTTCTAAACATTATCTTATGATGTAAATAATGTGTGTGATGTAGTTTAACATCAAGGTGATTTCAGGTAAGGAAATAATGTAATCACTGACATTTGTGCATTCTTGCACAGATATTCACCAACCTTGGTGGGAAGGTCAGGACATGGTCACAAATTTTGGATATAGAATGATAAACAGTAACTTCAAAACGTGCGCCAATAGGCATGCCACTACTATGGAACAATAGCAGGAAACCACGTGTGAACTTTCCAAATTCCTTTGACTCTGGTTGGCACTGTGGTGTGGTGGTTAGCATATCCGCTCACAGCAAGAAGGTCCTTGGTTCTGAAAGGCCCCAGAGTCTGCAACACCATTAACCCTAAGATCTCTCCAAACAGGTTAGGGACTAAATTGTGGAGAAGTTGGGTTATAAAAAAAAAATCAACATTAATTTTCTGAACCGCTTAATCCTTATTAGGGTCACAGGGAGGCTGGCGCCCATCCTGACACTCAACCTTCAGATCAGTAACCCAGCACCCTACCACCGCGCCACCACTGTCACAAAAAAAAACCCTAAAAATCCCATAGAGCATCATTAATGTCACCTTGCAATACATCACCACATGCAGATGTTCATTATTAGTCTTTTATTTCTTAGAAAGCCGCAAGACAGACTCTGGCGTAGTGGTTAGCACGTAGACCTCACTTGGTTCAATTCCTAGGCTCGGGCGTTTCTGTGTGGAGTTTGCAATTTCTCCGGTTTCCTCCCAAAGGTCAAAGGCATGCGCTTTAGGCTAACTTCGTGTTTCTGATTGCCCCTAGGTGTGAGTGTGAATGTTTTTATGTGTGCTGGCAAACTGTTTAGGGTGTAGCCTGTCTTTGCTGTCAGCTGAGATAGGCTCCATCCTCCATGCGACCCTAGCAGGATTAAACGGTTCAGCACATGAGTGAGTGAGTGAGACCTTTGACCCTGAGCGACAATCAAAGGTCTCACTCCAGCCGTCCCAAAAAGCCTTGAAATGAGAGGGTTTTTTTTTTCTTTGCTAATTTAGTCACATTCTTGTCCTATAGAATATATTGTAAAATGAGCACATGGGTGATTAAAAGTAATACTCATATAGGGCCCTTTTTATTAATCATGCTGAGGGGCGGAGGTACTTTGCAATCTATGAATGTCCCTCTAGTTTGTCTTTCTTATATTTATGTAATATCTACAGTATATCTTATCCACAGTCAGTCAGTTTGCCACATTTAACATTTAAGCTAACTGGAACAAGGGTATTTCCTAGAATGTTTTGCACATGACCCAGTGACACTTCTCTCTTCAACACTGTTTTTCTATTTATAGCGAAGATTGAACCAATAAAAAAATACATTACATCATAACCATGATAAGCCTTTCTTTGTGCTGTTATGAGAGGGGAATTTTCTCGATTGTGTGGGCTGTGAGTGTTATGGAGTGACATCATGACATCATATACGCCTCATTTCTTTACTTAAGCCTGTA
Source organism: Neosilurus hyrtlii (assembly GCA_028564935.1). Lineage (NCBI taxonomy): Eukaryota > Metazoa > Chordata > Actinopteri > Siluriformes > Plotosidae > Neosilurus > Neosilurus hyrtlii. The sequence continues at coordinate 3,702,727 of JAOUQZ010000024.1, forward strand.
TGAAGGGTCATGTCAGTAAATGTTAATCTGTTTTCGCTCTTTATGGACATCTGCTGCTGCGTGGCCACTAGAAAATCCCCCTGAGTGCACAAATACAGTGTTTCCTGTGGTTTTTCTAAGGAATTGTGCTGATGCTGGTCTTGTCAACATGTCTTTGTGTTGCTAGCTTTTATCAGGGTTACTGAGATCTTTGAAGTTTTTCAAGATGGAATCAGTTTTTCAAAATTTTTACTCTATTGGGCTACACAACTGTTACAGTGCAACCTAGAAATGCACTCATAGAGTGCAGACCTCTACCAAGTTAGTTCAATCTTATCTTTACATGGTTTACTGTGGGGAATAATTAAAATGTAGAATTATGGTGTCCACTTGTGGCCTGTTTTGCAATTATTTTTAAGCTCTGTTTTCTCCCACGGTGCATTCTGGGTGATTCCTGCCTCCTTGCACTATTGCACAATGGTTAAAAAATCCTTTAAACATCCCCATTCTGGATCACACCCAAACTTTAGCCACACATTTGGTTAAAATTTCCATCCATTAGTATTCCAGTTAAAGTGGTCACAGACACACAATCTCATAACCCCCCTTGGCGGAGGTAATAAACTCATAAAACCAGTGTTTTGGATCCTTATGATAGCAGGTGTATGAGTGCCTGTTGTCTTCATTTCTGAAAAATAAAATGACCTAAATCAGAAAAGTTTACTACCTTTTCCCTGCTGTTTAAAATTTAAAAACAGCTTAAAAAAATGTATACACAATTATATCGATGGGATTCTGACTCAGCTCATATAAATGTTTTTTTTTCTTCCTACACAGGGAGATAACGTCCTGATAAACACCTACAGTGGAGTTCTGAAGATCTCTGATTTTGGCACCTCGAAGCGCCTGGCTGGCATCAGTCCCTGCACCGAAACCTTTACTGGTATCAAACATTTCATCAACAATCATAAGAATTTCTAATTCTGATTATTAACTATACTATATCTCCAGTTCTCTGAGGCATTTATTCAGCTGGTTCTGTCATCTATGTTGTGGCTAAAAAAAATTACTTATTTCCTATTATACAAAACAAATATAATTTCTTCTCATGCCTTCTCAAATTAATCCAGTCACAGCCAAATAAGGAGAAAGCATCCAAACCCCCCCATCCCCAACCAATGCACTTTTCTATTTTGTTGCCTTAAACATTTCATGCAAATTGATTTTTTTTTGTACTGTGGATAGTCAAAGTTGGTGGAGTGAATTTCTAAACCAGGTATTTAAAAATTACATAAAACTATAAAGCTAAATGTGGTACATGCAAATGTATTCACCCCCTTTGCTATGAAGCCCATAAATAAGACCTGGTGCTACCAGTTATCTAAGGTCACATGACTGTTACTTACTTGTTTGTTTTTTTATTTATTTATACCTGTTCTGTAAGGGCCCAGAGCCTGCAACACCACTAAGCAAGATGCACCATGAAGCTCAAGGGGCTCTCCAAACACGTCAGGGACTAAGAGGTGGAGAAGCTGGGTTATAAAAAAATATCAAAGACCTTAAAAAGCATCATTAAACAGACATGTCACAAAATGAATTGATATGGCACCACAACAACTAGAGGCACCACAACAACCTAGAGAGGGCCGTTTTCTTAATCTACAAACCGGGCAAGGAGTGCATTAATAACAGAGCCAACAAAGTGACTAATGGTAACCCTGAGGTAGCTAAAAAGCTTCACAGTGGAGACTCCCAACACCTCTCCTCACCCCCACAGTGAAGCATGGTGGTGGTAGTGGGATGCTGTGGGATTTTTTTTTTATCAGCGGGGACTGGGAAACTGGTCAGAATTGAGGGATGGTGCTAAATACAGGGAAATTATATAGGAAAAGAAATTCTTGAATGAGTTGGAGCAGTTTTGCTTTAAAGAATGTGCAGAAATCCAAAAGTGGCTAGATGTGCTAAGCTCAAGTGACATATTCTAAGACACTTGCTGCTGTAATTGCTGCAAATAGATGGTTCTACAGAATACTGACATAGGGGCGGGGAGTGAATAATTAAGCACGGTCAAGTTTTCAGGGGGGTTTTTTTGTACTATGTCTTGGTATAGTAACAATAACAAATATTTTACATCTTCAAGATTGTTTGAATGTGGAACTGATAAACACCTCGCAAATATCCATTTCAGGCCATAAGGCAACGAATACTTTCTCAAGCCACTGTACATGGAAGAATACATGCAGTGTTTTAAAGCAGGTTTCTCTTCATTCTTGACTAAACATTTGAGTACTTTTCAGGCCTTGGCCTATCTGCAGTCTGGACCAAGCTGTACTTTAGAGAACATTTGGCCCCCTTGGGTTTTTTCTGAAAGAATTATGGGCAGTGTGTTTGTCCCACGCTTTTATGTGCTCAGAGACCTTCTCAACTTTCACACACAGTAAAAAAACAAACAAAAAAAAATCAAAAAAGATATCACATTGCATTTGTGACAATGTGTTTATCATACAGTACAGCTGAGATCTGCTGGAGCTTTATACTTTTGTAATGTGGATGATGATATGCGATACTAGGTATTGTGAAACTTTTTATTTCTTAGGACACAGCTTGCATTATTGATGGTGTCTTTTTTTTCTTCTTTTTTTTTTGCAGGTACATTACAGTACATGGCGCCTGAGATCATAGACAAAGGCCCTCGTGGTTATGGGAAGCCAGCGGATATCTGGTCACTGGGCTGTACCATTATAGAAATGGCCACAGGGAAACCACCTTTTTATGAGCTGGGGGAACCACAGGCAGCCATGTTTAAGGTCAGAAAACGTCCGCGACTTAATTTGTTAAGCTTTTGCACAGATCTGCCCTGTGTCCTTGCATGGGTTTCCTCCAGGTACTCTGGTTTCCACCCACAGTCAAAATACATGCATATTAGGATATTTTGCTGTTCCAAATTGCCCATAGGCATGGATGTTGGTGCAAATGGTTATGTGCGTGTTTTCCCTGCAATGGTCTTGTGAGCTGTTCAGAGTGTACCCCACCTTCACCTAGTGTTGGCTGAAATAGGCGCACCCTCCCCACGACCCTAGTAGTTGGGTTAAGCTGTTTAACAGCTTTCAGACAACAATGAATTGCAAAAGTATCCCAACGAATAGATTCCCGTGAGCTGGGCAGAACGATCTGACAAGGAATGAAACGAAATCAGAATAAACTCCAAACAAGATCGAAATGATTTTACAATGTCTCACTAACAGACCAGAGTGGCTGCTGAATGAGTTTTAAGGCAGGTTTTAACAGATGGCTAACGAGCTGTGCATGGGCTCATCGTATGACGAATTTAAACAGACTACGTAACGTTTGTGCGCAGGTATAAAACATACGCACAGTGACTCAACGAATTTTCATCCTAGTCGTACTCGGTGAGTCAACATCTGACGATACCAAAAGTTCCAGAGGTGCAAGAATCAGATTCCCCAGAAGAAACAGCCATCCACCAGGCAGAGATGCAAGGCTCCATCTCCAGCTCCATCTCGCTCAAACACAGCTTCACCTCAAGAAGAAGCTGCACCCAAGAAGCCTTGAGATTCAGGTCTCCCAGTCTCCAATTCCATCCAGATGAACTCGCTTGGGGTGGACGGCTTCCTTATTTGGACAAACAAAACGTTCCCACAGTGTGTCTGGAGCTTTCTCGCTGCGTACAGGCTGCTTGCTGGCATTCTTGACTCACTCAACTGAATAACAACCATTTCAACACAGTGTGTGTACGTCCTTGCAAGATCCTCGTATGAGGACCATTGGGTGTGCCGAAGTTCTTCCTGTTTGAAGATGTTGCTTAAGTTTAGTAGTTATGTGGTGCTAAGAAACAGAAGCAGTGTGGAGAAATGATACGGTAGTTTGGATCTTAGAAGGATATGGAAAAAAAGTTAAACATACCAAAGGCCTCACAAGAATGTTGTGAAATTTTTACCAGCAGTTTATCAACCGGAGATTAAAATTTGAGATCAGATCTGTGCTCATCAGCACATGAAACAGAACCAGGGTCTAGTGTTGTCTACCGCGTAGCAGACCGCAGTCTTGACGTACGAAATAAGATCTATCCTTGATTTCAGCTATTCAGCTCAATGAATTTTTCTTCTTTGATGTGGCAATCCGTACGAAAATAACTCAGTCTGTAATCGTGTAAGTAATCAGATTTTAATGTATAAAAGAAAGATAAGATTGTTGGACTTGCTTTGTAGTTCACTGTCACTGATATAGATAAAACTCTTGAATGTACACAGGTGGGAGTTCGAGACAACATGGAAAAGTTTTAGCATGCTCACCTAACTTTCCATGGAACTTTTGGACATGCTGGAGTCCTGACAATTCAAATAAACATTTTCATGGCATGAATTCCTGAGCACACACAGCTCATCCTCCTCCAGTTAAAGCCCTGTATAGGAATGTTGCTGATTCTGGACGATTTCTTAAGACTGAGATCTACATTCCTCAACCATGTAGGGAATGTCATTGTCCATAATCTCATGCTGTCGGTGAAAGAATGCACATGTAGAGACCACCAGAATTTAGACGTGCTAACAGTTTTGCTGATTTGTGAAAGGTGTCTTTAAGGACTTCATAAAAGTTTGCCCATCCACCTCACAGCAAGAAGGTCCTGGGTTCAATTCCTGGGTCCTAGTCCAGTTTGCATGTTCTCTTCGTGCTTGCAATGGGTTTCCACCAGGTACTCCGGTTTCCTCCTGCAGTCCAAAAAAATATGCACAGTAGGCTAATTGGCCGCTCCAAATTGCCCTTAGGTGGGAGTGTGAGTGTGAATGGTTGTGTGTCTGTCAGCCCTGTGATGCCTTGGTGAGATGTTCAGGGTGTACCCCGCTCTCGCCCAGAGTCGGCTGAGATGGGCGCCATCCTCCCCGCGACCCTAATTAGGAATAAGCGGCTTAGAAAATGAATGAATGAATGAATCTATTGTTGATGATGATGCCATGGCCTATGTTTAGAGAAGCGGATTCGAGACCAAAAGGTTGCTGGTTTGATTCCCGAACCAGCAGGGAAAAATGTGTGGGGGTGGCGGAGTGAGCAGCACCTTTCCTGCCTCCACCTTCTTGGCTGAAGTGCCCTTGAGCGACGACCTAACCCCCAAATGCTCTCCGGGTGTGTGTGTGTGTGTGTGTGCTCACTTTGGATGGGTTTCCCTTGCAGGATTAATACAGTACATCAAAATCAAATCAAAAATTCGATTGGTTGTGTTCTTATTTCTAAATGAGCTGCAATATTTGTGTGTGTAGGTGGGAATGTTTAAAATCCATCCTGAAATTCCAGACACCATGTCAGCTGAGGCCCAGGCATTCATTTTGCGTTGTTTCGAGCCGGACCCAGACCTGCGCGCCACAGCCAACGAGCTGCTCATGCATGAGTTCCTCACGGTCACGTCTCGCAAGAAAAAAGCCAAGGGGAACAATTTCACAGGTGTGTTCCTTTTGTAAGTAGAGTGCAAATGAAATAGTTGTGTTTCAGTGTGTATAGATTGCTATTTCACAGATGGGAATAAGGTCTGAGGGGTCATGATCATCGTCTTCCATATAGGGGGTAAAATATTTGTACAGTGTACGATGAACAAAACGATTTCATGCATTCTCGTACAGGCGGCAGGGTGGTGTAGCGGTTAGCATGTCCACCTTACAGCAAGAAGGTTCTCGACTCCTGGACGTTTAGAAAGTTTTAATGGTTAGCCGTAAGCCTCCCAGCAAGAAGGTCCTGAGTTCGATTTCCAGGCTCAGGCGTTTCTGTGTACAGTTTGCATGTTCTCCGAGTGTTTGTATGGGTTTCCTCCGGGTACTCCGGTTTCCTCCTACAGTCCAAAGATATGCACATTAGGCTAACTGGCTGTTCCAAATTGCCCCTAGGTGTGAGTGAGTGTGTGCAATAGTCTAGCAAGCTATACAGGGTGTACCCCGCCTTCGCCCAGTGTCGGCTGAGATAGGCTCTAGCCTCCCTACAACCCTAATACCGTCTTCCACAAAGACATGGACCACATTACCGTCGATGGTTTCACCGAAGCTTTTTTGCTGCTTACTTTAAACTTGCTGTACTAATAAAGTTAGATCTAATTAAAAGGTTGAGAATTTTAACCCTTTTTTTTCTTTTGTGTGTTTTTTTATTTTTTTATTTTTAGCTTTGACCCCAGCAACAGGTGAGTCTTGCTAATCCCTTTAGATTTTCTAACTCTAGAGAGTATTTCAAAGCACTGTCATGTAACTGGATTTTAATATCTTGCCAGAATACTTACGCAGCATCTCGCTTCCTGTCCCGGTGGTGGTTGAGGACACAAGCAGCAGCAGTGAGTACGGCTCCGTCTCTCCAGACAACGAGCTGAGCACCAACCCCTTCATCTTCAAGCCCAGCACTAAGTGCCTTAGTGAGAGAGAGGTCAAAGGGCATCATTTGCTCTTCCTGAGGTAACTAGTGATAGGAGTAGAAACCGTAGACAGACAACCCGGGGCAACTGGTTTGAAATGGAAAATAGTAGCGGCATGACTTGTTTGTATAGCCTGGGGTTAAAAGCATGTAGAGACATGTAGAGTGTGTGTTTTTCAGCATCCCAGTGGAACAATTTGAGGACCACAGTGCCCCACCGTCTCCAGAAGAGAAGGACCCTGGCTTCTTTATGCTGAGGAAGGACAGTGAGCGCAGGGCCACACTGCACCGTATCCTTGCCGAGGACAGAGACAAAATAGTCACCAACCTGCAGGAAGCGCTCACGCAGGTGAGCCTATAGACACCCGTACAGATTGTCTTTAAAACATACTGTACTTTATGTAAGACACTGTATATGGACGACTATAAATACAAACTAGACACTTTTTATAGGGTACCGAAGAGACCAAGCTAAAGCATGAGCATATTTCTACGTTGGTGGCCAGCCTGGGGGATTTTGTACGGATGGCTGATCGAAAGATCATTTCCAACACCCTGTCGCAGCTCAAACTGGAGCTGGACTTCGACAGCGTTGCTATCAGCCAACTGCAGGTGGTGCTGTTCAGCTTCCAGGACGCGGTGAGTCTCTGTTCACTCACACACTCATTCGCCGAAGCGCGAACACTAGGCGAAGGCGGGGTGCACCCTGAATAGACTATCGCAGGGCCAATACACAAACACATTCACACTCACATCCACACGTAGGGTCAATTTGGAACAGCCAGCTAGCCTAATGTGCGCACTAAGGTCGCCTAGATGGAGTGAGTGGGTATATGGGGAATAGCACATTGTTGTAACAATTAAAAACACTATGCTTCAGTTTGGTTAACAGCATGCATGAGTTAATTTGCAGAGTAAAGTGTTAATGTGAATCTTCTACTTAAGTCCGTTCATTTTAATGCAGGTTTCCTTACAGTGTCTTGTTTCTCAGTACATGCATTTGTATTATGCTCATGCTCCATCTAGTGGCAAAAACAGTGCTGTGCTCACTGTGATAATTGCAATCAGCCGTGGTTTAAGAGGAATAAAACATGACACGGCATGCTGTTACTGTATATCGGCATATCATCATATATACATATATGTTTTTTTATATGTTGTTGAATATATGTGTGTTTGAACGTCTGCAGATGAACAAGGTGCTGCGGAATCACAATATCAAACCTCACTGGATGTTTGCTCTGGATAACATCATTCGGAAAGCTGTACAGACCGCCATAACCATCCTGGTGCCAGGTAATGATTACTTCTCCACTGTGTCTGTACGTTGGAGAGAATATATATTTAAAACACCATATGATTAATTAGGGCAGGGTGCTGGCTTACTGATCCGAAGGTCAGGGGTTTAAGCATCACTATCACTGAGTTGTCACTGCTGTCCCCCCAGTGTGGCTAACTGGGTTATGAAAGGCCAGCCACGTTTCTCACTGTCTGTGGTGAGAGGCATGTAAAAGAAGCATTGCTGGTGTTCGTAAAGGCAGTGTGTTTCTGCCCTGCGATGGCCTATTGAGCTGTCCAGGGTGAAGTCTGCCCTCGCCCAGATTCGACTGAGATGGGCGCCAGGCTCCCTGCGACCCTAATTAGGATTAAGTGGTTCAGGAAATAAATAAATTAATGAATGTAGGTGGATTAATTAATATTACGTTACACTTTTAGAGCTCAGGCCACACTTCAGCTTGGCATCAGAAAGTGACCAGGCTGACCAGGACGACGTGGATGATGACGCCATTGCTCATGAAAGCCTCAGCAACAAACACAGAAACTCGACCGTGGCCAACCATGACGACACAGTGGCCACGTCTGGTGTGAGCACGCTCACTTCGGTTATCTCAGGGTCTCAGACCGCACAGCGCACCGTCAGCATGGAACTCGGTCGCATGAAGCTGGAGACCAACAGGTGGCACTATAACACTTTTTATGTTTTGTCCGATTCAATAAAATGCAGCTAAGAGAGAATTTTATTGTAGTATTTTGCTAAAATAAAGGCGGTTCTGTATTGGGGTCTTGATCTGTGTGTGTGTGTGTGTGTGTGTGTGTGTGTGTTTCAGGTTATTAGAGGAGTTGATGGAGAGGGAACGAGAGTATCAGTGTATCCTGCATCAGGTTCTTGAAGAGAGGGAGAAGGAGATTAAACTACTGAAGATTCGCTCTGAGCCAATTGGTTAGTCTGTACACACACACACACACACACACACACAGACACACACACACATGCGTGCACATACACATTACTCCCTCCTCTGTTAAATTTATTACTGGTGATTATACCATGCCTTATTTAGCTAATTTCACAATTTGATGGTATAATTAAATAATATTAGTTTGTTATTCTTTGTTATTGTTGGTGTAGATGTTGCCACTCCCTTCATGAGCACACAGAGTTCAATAGGAAGCGAAGGTGACCCTGAGCTTCTCAAATGGCTCAGGCTACATGGAGCTGACGCAGACTCGATAGATAGGGTAACATTTCTTTCCACCTTCATTATGAAAAGTGCTTTTTCCCCAAAAAAATAAATCAAAACAATATTTTCCCATGATGCTGAGTATAGAATTTGTCGTACTGTAGATAGTAGCGGAGGACTACACTCTGGACGACCTGCTTTATTTCATCACAAGAGATGACCTGAAGAGCCTGAGACTGAAGTGAGTTTTCGTCGAACGAAAATATATTGAATTATTATATTGATATTATGTAATTAATTTATTTTTATTTAAATAATAATAAAACCTCACAGCAAGAAGGTCCTGGGTTCGATTCCCAGCTCGGGCGTTTCTGTGTGGAGTTTGCATGTTCTCCCGGTGCT
>JAOUQZ010000024.1:3730054-3752167 GCA_028564935.1 Neosilurus hyrtlii
GTCACGTCACGCTAAGGGGGTGATCACACTAGAGGTGCGATAAAAACGACTGATGCAAATAGATTTTTTTTGCGATCGCATCAAGATGTTATGCGACTCCACGTAAAAGTTTATATTTTAAACTTAAATACGTATATCATGTGAAAGTCACGCGACAATTTTTGCAAGCGATTTGCAAATAATCTGCAATTGGTTTGTGGAAGTTGGGCAAAAAGAAGCAAATCTGTCATAAATCAGCCGCGTTTTGTTTGCAAACCATTAGCTTTTTATTTGTGCATTATTAGCGTGTACAAAACGCGAATAAAATATGAATAATGACAAAACATACAAATATGGCGGTTGCCAGCAAGTCTCAAACTTTCTGCATGGAAGTCTCCAAATGATTCTCTTTCTTGCAAACGAAAAACTAATAATTTGTGAGAAAATGACCACCTTGCGACTTTCTGACGAAATATCCAGACTGTTTGTAAAGGGTGTGTGACTACTCTGCTTCAGAGCCTCATTTTGCATTTGCGGAAATTTCAAACTTTTGAAATTTTTTGCCATGAGTTCAGGAACCAAGTGCAATGCCATCAATGGCACACCACAAATTTGAGAATGAAAAGCGACAGCTGCAAAATACCATCCACGTCAGTTGCCTTTCAGTCGCACCTCTAGTGTGATCATCCCTAAGAAATTTGGGATACCCTCCGTCCTGATGAACCAGTAGCCCGGGTGTAAACGATCTGACCCTTTTACTTTTACATTTTTTATTATAACACGGCAGTGGTGTCACCTTGGAAGAGATTTTCATGAAGATTGAAAGGTTAATATAGAACTATATCCTTATATCGATTTGCAGGGCCCGCGACAGACAGGATCTATTTGTACATGAAACACAAATCTGTCTTGTCTGCTGAGGCAGTTTAGTAGTTAATACCTTGCCCTTGCATACAGATTTAGTTGTACATTGTTGCTCTTCCACACCATGTAAACCTAGACTTCTGAGCCACACATCCTGTCCTGACGGCGTCCTTGTCACGCGTCATAATCGCTTAGTCATAGCCGACTGATATTTAACACCACCAAACACACACTCAGTGCCATTCTTTGTAATTGTTACTGTGATCGTGGCCTGTTGCATAGCACCCAGTTCCGAGGTCATGACTTTTTCATTGGGAGAATCAGTGTGCCAGGTGTACATTACAACCAAAGGCAGCTCATTAGCAAACAATCTAAGACTGGGTCACATGGCAGGAACCTGAGGGTTACTGTAAAAACAGATGATCCTGTATAGTCATTAGATGTGATATCAGTGAATGATGAATGAAAAAAAATGAATGAATCAGTGTGTTCATGTTCACTGTGAGCAAATTGGTGACTGTTAATGCAATGGTTAAGTTCCATTGTTCTCTTCCCAGCTCAGAAATCTTCCAATTCCCACCCACCAGCAAGCTCTTACCGATCAAATAACGCCTACTAACCAGGGTCAAGACTCGTGCTATGTTCACTTTGTACTGGAATGTCAGGATTTCCCAGAAATATCACTTGGAATGCCCTGAGTAATTGGATTCCCGACTCAGAACCTCAAATTCCAAGATGGCCGCCTTGTGCATCAACACGTTGAAAGCTGTTTATTCATGTTTCTGGCTTATATGCACATCAATACAATATCAACATCTAGCTGTGGGTGGATTGTTATAGTGCGTGTATGCTCTTAACAACTATACTGGAGCGCAACCAAATCGGGTGTGGCGATATAACCTTCACGACTCTGTGAAGTATAAAGTGGTCTCACCAAAATGGCGCTGATCCAACTTCAGATTTTGCCATGTGCAGACTGTAGGTGAGCACTAAACAAATATTTTGGGAGCAGTGGCTTTCTTTAAAATGTGTGAATCCAGCCACTGCGTCAACTGGGCACTAGGGCAGTGGTTAAGGCAATGGGTTACTGATCCTAAGGCCTAGGGGTTCAATCCCCAATTCCACCACTGTTACGCCCTTGAGCAAGGCCCTTACTCTCAGTAGCTCATTTGTATAAAAGGTTGCTTACGTAAGATGCTCTGGATAAGAGCGTCTGCCAAATGCCGTAAATATAAATGTCAACTCTCACGCAAGGAAGTCTAGAAAGTTCAGTAGGTTGGCTAGTGTCGCAATAATCAGTTTCAGAAGTCGTTATATAAGGTATAATTAGTCAACAGTGTACATTCCAGCCTCAGATCATGAAAAAGAAGTGAATATATAGTCTGATAGTGAATACTTCTGTCTGTGTGCTGTCATCAGGTCCACTGACAAAAGGCTGAGTACACTAGGAATAATTTAGTACTTGTTTTATTTATCTCTCCACTCCATTCAGCAGTCCGGAGGTCGAGCACACAAAGCTTTGGTCTAGACGAGTGCTGTTCATTTGATGTTTGATCAAGCACACATGCATTTTCCATTTCTTCCCCTACTCTTTATTAAAAGTGCACTTTAGTCTGGATATTGAGGGCATTGTAGAAGCTTGGTGTATTCAGGGAAAGCCGAGCTCGTGCTGACTGTTTACGTGTTTGTGTAACGCTGATATTCTGGTGTGTGGTCACCATGGCAGCAGAGTGGAACTAATGGAGGGTTAGATCACAGATCTGTGCTGAAGCATCCAACCAGAAATCTTTCTGTTTGGAAAGGATTTATTATGAATAATCTTAAAAGTGTTCAATTCAGTCTTGTGTAGATCTATAATATGGGTTATGGTTGGCCTAAAACCAAAGTATGTAGAATTTTTCTTTTCTTTACTAATACAAGTTAAAAAAAAAAAAAAAACAAGGCTGTATGGAATATGGGCAGCACGGTGGCATAGCGGTTAGCATATCCGCCTCACAGCACGAAGGTCCTGGGTTCGAGTCCCAGGCTTTCTGTGTGCATATTCTCCCTGTGTTTTCATGGGTTTCCCCTGGATACTCTGGTTTCATGCCTTTCCTTTCATTCAATTGATTTTTACTTTTATTTTTTCTCCCCTATTTTTAGTCGTATCCGATTCCCACCCATCAAGTGTTGCCTCCCTATTACACATGACCACCACCAACCAGGGAGGGGCGTAAGCATGCACATGCCCCCTCTATGACATGCGATGCTGCCACCCTCCTCTTTATGAACTGCTGCACATGGCATTTCGGGGCGGCCTAACACACTCGGAGGGAAAGCACTATCCAAACCCTCTGTACGAATGAACTCTCAGACGCCCATAGATTGGCTGGTGATCACTGTGAGTGACAGGGGATAAGACCTGAATTCAGTGTAATGTTTATAATTTTTACTGCCAGGAGGTGAAGTCAGTTCAAGCCTTACTTTCAGTCCTGTAACGTAACTTGAACTTCCCATCCACTAGCACCATGACATCATTTCACTTTGCATCAACATTTAAAAGTTAAATTCTCTGAAAAACACCCACAGTGACTCTACGGAATGACGGCATCACTTTATGACACGTGTGTGTGTGTGTGTGTGTGTGTGTGTGTGTGTGTGTGTGTGTGTGTGTGTGTAAGAGAACACCTTACCTATTTTGTACTCGACATATAGTCTCTGTGGTTTGCGGTGTGTGCGCATATGGGCTGCTTTTCGTCTTCGTGTCTCGCTCACAGCGCAGTACTTGTTTATAGATACACTGCAGAAAACACAACTCACAACCCAGTTTCATCCTGCCCTTATTTTCTGCTATGGACAACCGTTACATAAACAGACAGATTTTTTTGTGTTGTTATGTAATGTTGAAATAAAAGCTGGTTGCTAGAGGGGGGGAGAGAGCAGATCTGCAGGAAGACGTTGTTTATATCAGCAGCATATAATGTGTGTGGGTTTTGCTTTTTTAAGTATGTAATCTGAGGAAGACTCTTCATATTACACTGCCAGGCCAAAGAAAAAAAAATTGCACACTAATATTTTCATGGAGTGCATATAGCCTTAATTACAGCACATAATCGTCATAATATTTCACCAAACTTAAGCACCATAACATTTATTTCCATCCAGTGTCGAGTTCATTTCTCCCCGACGTCTTGAATCGATGAGGGAAAAACTGAACCACTCCATAAAGTCTTCTCCGGCACATCCCGAAACCTTTCAATAGGGTTAAGGTCAGGACTCTGGGGGGCCGATACATATGTGAAAATGATTCCTCGTGCTCCCGGAACCACTGTTTTATATCCGTGCCATCAGGGAAGGAAAAAGTGCATTGATGTGATAACCTGCTCATTCACTACATTCAGATCATCAGCCGACTTTATTTTATTGCCACATTAGTGTTGTTGAGCCTCGACCGGACCAACTGGAGCAGCAGTGTCGTGGAGATTAGACGCTGTGATCAAGGCTAAATGCTCTCCAATAAAATATTAGTGTATGAGCTTTTGTTTTTTGTTTATTTTTAGTGGCTGGGCAGTGCATATCTTAATGCCCCAATAAGAATTTGCAGAATCAGTGCATCCTGTCATCCGCCGTCATCCCGCTTTTCCTGCGCTGTTACTGCTGAGCTCCATTGTGATGGACAGTATAACAGGTGGGAATAAATGCGCATTTCTGCCTAACCCAGATTCTCGAATCAGTCTGCCTGTCACATCCTTCCTCTCTAACTCAGCCACTTCCTGTATCAGAACGAACAGTTTCCTGTTTGCAAGTCGGTGTTGCGGAACAGAAATCATCACTTAGTAGCGTCCGGGTGAAAAAATGTCACAGAGGATACGGTCCTTATGCCTGTAAATGCGAGAATGCTTTGGGTCCAGAGGCTGTTTAGGATTCTCACGCAAAGCACTTTCTTATCCACTGGAACCTGCTGTGGAAGGATTATGATTAGAGTTTTACAGCATTTCACTATTACTGTACGGTCCTCCATATTAGAACACCAATACCAGGATGCTATGGGGCGTGGCATCCTACTCTGAGTCATTTCACGATAAGAACATTTTCCATTACTCATACAGTTCTGTTGTTGTTGTTGTTGTTGTTGTTGTTTTTTAACCAGGATCCAAACAGGAACTACCAGGATGTGTTGTTTGCCTCTTGTGTTTATCATTTCCATTACTCTCATCTTCTTTTGGGCGGCACGTTGGCATAGTGGTTAGCACGTCCGCCCCACAGCAAGAAGGTCTTGGGTTCAAGTCCCAGGTTCAGGCGTTTCTGGGTGAAGTTTTCCTGTTTTCCCGGTGCTTGCGTTCCTTCCGGGTACTCCGGTTTCCTCCGTACATGTACCCATGTAGTATATACTAATAGCAAATATTCCAATTCGCAGTGTAGCTACAGACCTAGAAATGGTCTGTGTGTTTATTGGGGGGGGTCAGGGGATGGGGTCAGTCTTGGGTCGTAGCAGTTTGAGATTGCACCAATGGGATAAGAATCTACCTGAATGAGGTGACGTAGGAACTCCTGATGATAAAGTTACAGATTGTGTGTGTGTGTGTGTGTGTCTTTTTTAGGGAGAAGCTGTGTATAGGAGGAGCCCAGCTGATGGAACTGCGAGAGAACCTGTATCGCTGCGCAGCCGCTGTGTGCAGTACAAACGCAGGAAACACGTAGCCGGTGTAAAATTTACAAATAAACCACAACCACGTGATCACTTCCCAAATAATCTGGACCAGTCAGGTATTTATCTGCTTAGTATACCATCATTCAGTGTTTGCACGACGCTAGAGCAACCTCGTATGAGTCGCACGTCTGTTTTCTAGCTAAAGGGTTAGGTGATGTTAGTGATTTAAGCTATTGTTAGCATTTTCTGGTCTTGTTTGTTGAGCGGTGTTTAATCTAAATGTAATCAGTTGTACGCATGACGGGATAAAAAAAAAGGGTTTTCATTTCTTAACACCTGTAAGACTCCTCCCACTTTTTTATCTTCATTTTACTGTGAAAGCAGAGGTTTTTTTGAGGGGGTTTGTTGGACTTTTTTACATTTTGGCCAGTAGTTGCTGAAGTTGTGGATCGGGAAAATAACTACCTCGAAATTAAAAGGTGCTGAATGCAGCCACGTTAAACCTTCAAATAAATAATGAATTAATATCCTGATAATAAATACTGGTGGTGGCATAGTGGTTAGCACAACTGCCTCACAGCAAGACGGACCTGGGTTCGATTCCCAGGCTCAGTCGGAGAAGCCGTTTCGGTGTGGAGTTTGCATGTTCTCCACATGCTTGCATGGGTTTCCTCCAGGACCTCAGGTTTTGTCTCACAGTCCAAAGACATGCACATTAGGCTAATTGGCTGTTCCAAATTGCCCTTAGGTATGGGTGTGAGTTTGAACGCCTGTGTGTTGGCCCCGCGATGGTCTGGTGAGTTGTTCAGAGATTACCCTGCCCTTGCCCAGTGACGGCTGAGAGAGGATCCAGCCTCCATGTGAGCCTTAAAGGACAAGCGGTTCAGCAAATGAGTGAGAGAGAAAATGATTAATAATGTTCATTCATTCATTCATTCATATTCTAAGCCGCCTAATACTAATTAGGGTCGCGGGGAGGCTGGCGCCCATCTCACCCGACTCTGGATGAAGGCGTGGTACACCCTGAACAGCTCGCCAGGCCACTGCAGGGTTTTATTATTATTATTAACAATAAAATGTTGTAGTGGGTATTAATTTTTTTCATGTTTGCCCGGATTCTTTATTTAAATTTTTTTTGATTGTTCACATTTAAGCTACTTTGTTGTATAATTGTAAAATGTATAATTTGTACATATTTGTTTTTCATGCATTACACAGTTGTGTAAAATACTGCACAGAATGTAAATGCAAGTGTACTTGTATATAGATTTATGCAGTGTTATTATTATTATTATTATTATTATTGGGGGGGTTTTATGTTAAACCTTTTTTTTGTATTGTTGAGACAAAAGCAGTACATTTTATGCTCCTGACTTAAGTGCTGTCAGTAAAGATTTGATTTATTTCCGCTATAAATGGGACTCGTTCTTGCACGCCTTCCATTTAAGGAAGGTCTTATCGCCGGTGATCGGCTCAGAGACAGCACCGCTCGCTGTAAAAGGATCAGGATGTGATGGAAGCCGGCCGAGATTACGCCGACTTTCATTAACACAGGTAAGGTCACAGATGCAAACGCAACACGAAAGCATGACGGATGGGATTTATCGTTCTCGTCATGTCATGGCGTAGACAGGTGACAGGTGAATGATCTTGGAAGTGTAATGTAAAGAATATGATGTAATTAGACGGAGGGAGGGTGAGCGGGCTGGGTCAGAAATTAGAAACTATTAAAGATGTAGCAAAAAAATTAGGAGTAATCAGATTTATTAGCAGTTTTTTTTTTTTATTAGCTGGGGGAGGTCATGTGACTCAACCACCACTGGGTACACCCTGAACAGCTCGCCTGACCACTGCAGGGCCAACACACATACAACCATTTACATCTAATTAGCCTAATGTGCATGTTTTCGAACTGTGGGAGGAAACCGGAGTACCCGGAGAAATCCCAGGCAAATCCCAGTTCCAGGCATGGGGGAACATGCAAACTTCACGCAGGAACACCCGGGACTTGAACCCAAGACCTTCTTGCAGTGAGGAGGATGTGCTCACCAACATGCCATCACACCACTCTCAAGTGGTACCAGTGAGGTACAGGTCATTACAATTCCGAGTCTCTCCAAATGGTTCAGAAGGGCAGAATAGTGTCATGACAGAGTGTAAAGGCTACAACACTACTATAAGTTCTTGGTTCAAGCCCCAGACCCAAAGGCCTTAGGTTTGAGTGTGGGCCCCGCAATGGCGAGCTGCCGTCCCCTAGAGTTGTCCATGAGAGGCTTAAAAAGCTGAAACCGAATTATTGCATAACAGTAATATTTATTCTTTGTGTGAATAATGATGGTCAGGAGTTCAGCTCAGATCATTACTGTCGCGGAAATGCCGTTGTAAATTCTTTTCACCCTCAGCTCTGACCCCGCGCCCTAATTCCTGTGACAGAGAGGGCTGTGCGTCACTGCTACTTACACACCGGGTTAATACTGCTTTTGAATGAGTGGAATGTAGGAGGAGGGATTTGAACAGGATTTGCACGTTCGACTAATACCACTCCAGGGAAATTTCCGAGAGCACACATCCTGGCTGAGAGGTACTGAGGGTGCATGGAATTTATCTGCAAACCCACTTCTGTGCCAAACAGCCTTTAGACTTCACAATATTTATTTAAATCTGTCTAACAACCTCATGCTGAGGATAGACGATTAAATAAATGAACAATGCATTTTATTTAAATAAAATAAGAAAGGAGACATTTAGAACAGCTTTCTTTTTCTTAACTAAAGAGGATCGTAGACAGGAATGTTGTAGTATGTGTTATAGTCCAGGTCATAAACTAAAACAGACAAGACCAGTTTGAGGCTGAAATGATTTATTTGTTAAGAAAAAGCTTGTAACAAGTGGTATACAGAAACTTCCACTGTTTTGGTTTAATGAAAAAACAAGAACAGTGATTTACATGTACCTCATTCTTTACACACAAAAAGAAAAGAAAAAAAAAAAAAAAAAGTGTCATGAGTTAGTCCAGCTGCAGATTTTAGTTTGCGGAAATGTCAAAGTGCTTTCATGTATACACTGATTGACTAAACTGGCACTGGAGTTCCGGTTCATGTGCGTTTGCGTAGCTCGTCTATCAATCAGCAGTGTATCAAAAAATATAAAAAGGCCATGGTTACCTATCGGTAAACCAATCCTGCATAACTGTTAATGCAAAAATCAAAGCTATGCAAAGTGACTGTTGAATAAGGCTTTATAGAACCACGTGAGCTAGTATTCTTAAAAAAAAAAAAAAAACTCCACTCTTAAAACCAGCTCACCTGTCAGCCCCTTAATGGAAATCCATTCCCAACTTAAATATCCACTCAAAAAAAAAAAAAAAAAAAAAAAAAAAAAAAAAAAAAAAAAAAAAGTACAATCGATTCAATGTGCAGTAAAGATTGGCAATCTCCATAAAAAAAGCTAATGGGTAGGGGGAACAAACCAAAAAAATAAAATACACACAACTCCTCCCCAACATCCCACTCTAGTCAGTCTTCACTGAAGACCCAAATAACCCGCCTTTAAAGTCCAAAGCCCCACCCCTTCCCCATTAACATATACGATATCACGAAGCACGATTACATCACTAAGCCTGTTAGTTTGAGAGAGACTTTACCCACCGATAACCCTCCCCCCATTAAATCTGAACCCTCCCCTTCCATCACATCCATCAGGCGCTGCTGAAGGCCTCAGAGCAAGTGCTCCACTCGTCCAGCTCCGGGTTGTACGCCTCCACCGAGTTGAGGAAGTCGTTGCCGTTGAAACCGCCCACCGCGAAGATGAGGTTGCCGAGTACGGCCACGCCGGCGTTGCTGCGTGCCGAGTTCATGCTTCCTAGCATCCTCCACTCGTTGCGGACTGGGTCGTATACTTCTACGCAGTGAAGGGCGTGGGAGCCGTCAAAGCCACCCACCACAAACAGCTTCCCTGTTAAAAAGAACGCCAAAGCATTTGGTTTGTCCAAAAAAAAAATCTATAATACGCGGGTTGACCGTGACACTCTTATATTTCATTTTTTTTACCTGCGTAGAGGCCCACACCAGCACCTCTCCGAGCCACATTCATGGGTGCAACCAGGGTCCAGGTGTTGTTCTCCGGGTTGTAGCGCTCCACACTGTTCAGACAGTTCCAGGACTCTGCTCCTCCAATCACATACATATAACCATCCAACTCACAAACGGCTGCCTGGTGCCTCCCTGCGGAAACAAAAACGCACCTACTTCAGACACTTGAGCTCCGGCCATGGACCAAATAACTGCTGAATGAAGGAGTAACCAACTGGAGACTCACGGATGTTTAAGGGGGCACAGCTGGTCCATTCCTTGGTCACAGGATCAAAAGTGTCGCAGTTCTTCAGCCCTTTCTGTCCACAGGGGTCTGATCCACCCACAACATACAGCTTGTTGTTGAGAGCGCAGACGCCTGGAGCAGAGCAGATGTGACATGTTTAAAAATAGTGCTTACACGTGAAAAAACAAGCCGGCACCGCTTGTGTCTTCACACACCTGCATTGCAGCGGTTGGTCCGGAGCTCTGGCACTTGGGACCACTCATCTGAAAGCGGATTGTACATCTCCCCGCAGCTCAGCTCATCCGAGTGGCCGTTGGAGCCACCCATCACGTACAGCTGACCCTGATTGGTGGTGGGGGGATTAAATAATTTAGTCACATTTTACAGAATTAATGATTATTACTCATGTTGGGAAGAAGTGCAGACAGATGTACCATGAGCACAGCCATCTGAAAACGGGCCCGAGGTGTCCTCATTGGTGCAATAAAACTCCAGCTGTCGGTCTTCAGGTCGTAACATTCGACAGTCCTCAGGCACTCCTCACGGTTATAACCACCTGACAAACAGGACAGCAGACCTTTATGGCATGTTCTACACCCGACATGCATTCCCTCCACCAATGTTCATGCAGTTATGCCATTTAAAAAGCCCCAACACCTCACCACACCTTTGCTCATTGGCTGCGGGGGAAAATATGGAGTTTCAATAAAATTTCCTGAAACTACTGCACTATGTAGCATGCTAATCACCTGACCACAGATAAACACAAATACGTGGAGGGATACAGTTCACGGTCAGGACAAATATCAGAATGGAGAACCTAACCAACTCCATGGCAGTAAAGAACAGCGCTCCCCCCCCGGTAAACCTTAACCAACACCTGTAACTGTGCACTAGCTATGCTACCAGCTGACTGGCTGCATGGATGAATATTATACAGGCATTCCCAATAAACTGGCCGGTATATGCTGTAATGGTGGTGCTTTTGAACATCTCCATACAGGTTTACATCGGACATCCACTGACCTGCGGCAATCAGTCTTCCATTCAGCGCGGCGGTGCCGAGGCCAGAGCGTGCATAGTGCATGGGAGCCAGGAGCCGCTCCTTGTCCTCTTCGAGGGGCGGAGCCTCAAAACTCATGCTCTTCTGCAGGCAGGGCGTGGATGAGGGCGAGGCCTGGGGACTGCTCCGCCCGTGCAGGAAGATGACACACAGCACGCCATTGAGCACCGCCAGGCACAGGTATGTACTGTCTGTGAGAAGGTCGTTAGAGATTGAGTGCACACCGGAGACGATCCAATTAAAAAATAAAAAAAGAAAGAAAGTCAAACGGGTTAAAAACTTAATATAAAAATAATAATAAATATATCCTGGTTAGCACAAGAGCTCTTTTTATTTATTTATTTTTTAGTTCAGATTATTTCCATTAATAGTAATCAAATTAAGACTACACATGCTTATTGGGTCTACTGGAAGACGACACTTACTGGTGGTCTTCTCAGAGGCGATGTACTTCCACTCCTGTTTGGCCGAGCCGGGTGAGAGGCTGCCGGAAGAGCTGTTGCTCAGCTGCCTATGAACGTTCTCTCGCGGTGTCTTTTTCTAAAAAAATGCACAGTGCAGCTACAGATACCCTTCCCAAGGCCCACAGTCACAAACACTCTTCTGAGGCCCATAAAGCCTCCAATGGTGCAAAAAAACCTACAAAGCTTAGCATTGTCTGTGCTAACGATCACAAAATCAGGCTGAAGGTACTACTGCCAAGACCATTAGAAAAAGAATGGCTGTGAGTAGTCTATTAGCTTAATCTGCTAATTTAACGTCACATAGCAAAAAAAAAAAAAGAAAGTCTGGGCGACAAAGCAGCTTTTCTAATCTAAAAATAAGTAGCGTTCGCTGTACTGAGTGGCAGGGCTAAACCGGTTTGGTGCTGGTTTGAATGTACCTGCACAAACTGAACGCGGTCATCCTCAGCGCCAAACATCTCGGCCTGGCCTTCAAGCAGGCTCCCATCGAGCAGCTTGTGATCGGCCGAGTAGTACAGCGTTTGCACCTGCAAGACACACAGCGACACAAAAACCCATGTGGCGGTCTCCATGGCAACAGCACACACGGAGGAGAAAAAGAAGAGGGAGAAGAAAGGGGCTGGGGAGGGGAATCCATTTTAAAGTCTGAATATAATGTTGCTTCTGTTCAGGGGGTTGTTTATAAAAATAAATAAAAAAACAGGACTGCCAAAAAAGCTCTTCAGTGGTGCTCCCAAGGTTGCCCCCGCCCCAACTTGCTCTCTCAAACACACACACACACACCAGCTTTGCAAACCAGGAACTGTTTAAGATTGAAGAGAGAAGGGGGGGGGGGGTTATGAAAAGGGAGACTGTGGACACCAGGCGTTCAGCTCTTCTGGGTAACGGCCCTCTTCCTTGACTGGGGAAGTTAGTTAAACTTGAAGTGAGGTCATACATATTCCACACAGACAGACTGCTCAAAAAGGATGGTTAAATCTGCTTCGTGTGCAACGTGAGGACTTGGTTCTTCGAGCTAAATGGTCAGGTTACGTTACAAAAAGACAGGCCAAACGTAAAACAGGAAAGGAAAACAAAAAAAAAGTACAGCCAAACATAACAGTACAGGCATTAAAGATAAAGAAGGAAAAATAAATAAAATGGCCCGTGTTGTGAATCCAACTAAAATTAATGGGCACTCGGTATGCCACAGTTGTCACATCACGTAGGAGACAAACCCAAATATCTAACAGGTTTTGTTAATCTGGATGGAGAGACAGAGAAACGCCGAAAAAGAGACAGAGTGAGACATGAGCACACACAGACAGAGAGAGACAGACACCGTAAGATACACCCAAACAGAGAGGGACAGAAGAGAATTTCTATTCTCTTATTTTGAAAACGTTTAAAAAAAAAAAATCTTCTTAAACAGGAACGATTCAATAGCTTGGCGAGTCTAGACTTCATCTGTGCACATGAGTGTGTAGCGTCAAACAGACGGGAGCTCAGCTCTCCTTTGGCTGTGGCTCCCTGCATTTCTGTTTTTCCTGACTCATTTACCCTGGAGGCCCCAGACTTGGTTTCTTCACTCGGCTCACAGTCCCGCAGTTGTTTTCTCTAATAAACCTAAAGAGAAAAAAAATCAATGGGGAGGAAGAACTGTTAGTTTTATTTCCCCACAGTGTGCACATACACACATACACACACCTGCTCAGAAAAGAGAGACATCTGTGAGACAGCAAAAGGCTCTTGGTCACTCTGAGCCTTACTGTACGACACAGAAAAGAAAAAAAAAGAAAAAAAAAAATTTACAGGCGGCTTTTCTGCTCACCTGGACTAACCTCTCGCCTTTGCAGAGTGTGTAACAGCCCCGCACTGAATTGTACCTACTGCAAAATATATACTCTTAAAACACCTGGGGGAGGAGGGAGGGGGTTGTGGAAAGGTAAAAGGAGGGAACAAAAAAAAAAAAAAGAAAAATGGAATACACATCAAACCAAGCCTGTGGGATGAGCTTGTCTGAAGAGGTGCCTGAACATCAAGTCAGTGATTGGAAGAAAGTACAGACTAAGAAGGAGTGGAGGGGAAAAAGAAAAGAAAAAAGGGGAAGAGAAAACTCAAAGAGGACCGCAGTACTGACCTCCTCCATCAGTCTCTCTAGCGGCTCCCCGTTCTCCCACAGGCTGCGCTGCACCCAACTGATCACCTTCGAGTACAGCTTCCCGTTACTGGGCAAGCTCAGATGATCCTCTAGCATCACCTCAAGCTACACGTGCACACACACACACACCCAACAATTCATCAGCTATCCATCTCAAATTGCTCTATAATCCAGAAGAAAGTTGACGTCGCAGACTCACCTTTAGACGAGGCAGTTTGAGAAAATCTTCCTGCTCTGAGATCTCCAAAAGATGTTCCTGGATGTAGAAGTCGATCTTGGCTAGCAGACGGCCGTCCCCCATGCTGCTGGCAAACATACGGTAGGAAATGGCATTCTGGGAGTCCATCTTGGAGAGCAAGTAATCACCACAAATCTGAGAGGAAAATCCAATGGATATCTTATTAAGCACCCACAAGCCATGCCCCCCCTCGGGAATATGACTGGGTCACATAACAAAAAATAATGTAATGAAATAAAAAGAAACCTTACCTGCTTCACTCTTTCCATCTTAAGCCGTTTGGCTGCAGAGTAGACCTCCTGAACCAACTCCTTATCTGCTTTCAGCCTAAAGAAGAGCACAAGACTGATGATTGGTGGAAGGGAAGCCATTAGTGATAACACCCTGTGTCCCAGACAGCCATAAGGTAACATGGTACATCTCCATCAAGACTTACTGGGCAGTATAGGCGTAGTTGAGCAGGATCTCCACAGCCTCAGGATTCAGATCCTCAAACTTAACGTGGGAGATGCCATGAGGCTCCAAGTCGCTGTTAAAGATCTCAAACAGGTACGGGCTGCAGCAAGCCAGTACAGCACGGTGTGCCATCAGCTCATGACCACACACCTGGAGAGGTGAAGAGACCCAAAAAAAGATTCATTACACCTGGTATATATCAAGGTTTGAGTGTAGCATCGCCAACACAGATTGTCAGAGTCAAAATGTGGGTGGAGGCGTGGCTCCCACTGGGTCAATGCCAATCATTCCAGAATCATACACTGATTGGCTCATCCAGCATCGTTCATAAATGTGAAGAGCAGAAAACACGAATGACTAGCATGGATTAAAATGACTGCGTGACAGCATCCCATTACTAAGAACTGTGCAGGTAGGATAACACTCTGCTTTTGTCCCTCGGATAAATTGTTTCATGTTTCAGGACTGACTCGGCTTTATCTCCGGGTGAGACTCAAGTGAAGCGCGGCTCTTATTTTAGGACCTTGCAATGATCTAAGCAAGTGAGCTATTTTCAGAAAAAGAAAGACTGCAGGAAGTGCTATTTTAAAGTACGAAACCTGACTCACGAAAAAAGGTCCAACAGTCTGACTAAGAATTAATGATTTGGTGTAAAAGAAAATCTGAGGTTGTTGCATACAGTTTATCTTGTGCCACATGAACACCTTTTATAAGGTAAATTAGTTCTCAAAACACCAAAAAGGCCCCGCCCATGGATAGTGGCTGATTGACAGGTGAAGGTGCTGGTTTTACTTATTTATTATAAAATAAAAATAAATAAATAAATATATAAAAAACACAAAGCATGTAAAGGGGGCACAAATTAACCTTTTCAAATTTCGTCAACAACCAGATTTTCTGTGTGCATTGTAATTTCAGCAGCTGCTGTGCATGGTTTATAAAAACACCCTCAAGCTAATTATAGTCCGACAAACACAAAGCGTGACTCTAAATACATGTTAGAATTAGTATTTTACTTCTCGTTTCCTTTAAGCACTTAAACACTATAAACAGATTTTTGTTTTTTTTACCTGCAGTCGGACATCACAGAACTGTCCACTCTTTCTAAGAGCGTTCATCTTTGCGACAGTGGAATCCAGGAACGTCTCGTCCTCGAAGATCAAATATCCATTCGGAATCATTTTCTTTGTAGTTAGGGGAGATAAGCCTTCAGTATTGGGGGAGAGAGAAACTTGTGTAATTATTTTCCTTAAAAATAAATAAATAAAAAGCAAAACACATGCACTTTAAATGTTGGCACAAATCTCTGCTTGATTAAGTATCCACACCTAATGAGAAATTCTGTGATTCTTGAAGAACCAGTTGTGTTTGGGTCAACGATGAGGAGCGGGGGTTAAACAACCAGGTGTTTCCTTCACGTCTGAGCAGGTGGTAGAGGTGTTGCTGGAGAACCAGCGAGCGCAGAGCGAATGGAAGGGCGGGAAGCCGCACTAACGCAAACTCTCAGGCTTAGAGCGACTGTAATCAAGTCCTCGGGATCCCGTTGGCTATAGAATGAAACCTTTTCTAGGTTGGTCGTGTATTATAACCTGCAACAGAAAGAACGAAGCACACGTCAAAGAAACTATTCAATGCCCCAATAAAGTCTGGAAGGATTACGAGTGGGGGGGGGGGGGGGGGGAATTAGAATACACTACAGCACACGCAGGGTTAACAATGTGAGACAACAGCGATTTATTTCAGCGACATCATTTGGTTGTTTCAACTGTAGGCTTAGCATTCGGAAATGTTTACACACACAAAGGCTAACAATTTGTTTATGGAAGGTGCGCTACGCCGGGGTTTGTTTACCGCCGACACCTGAAGTCAAACCACATGCTTCGAAACCAAAAGAAAGATCTGATTGGATGAAAGGAAAAACACACCATTTACCAAAAGAAATAAATAAAAATAAAAATAAAAAAATACTAAAAAAAACAAGGTTTCAACATGCTGTGCTGCTTTTCAGACACATGCACAAGGTTTTTTTTTAATATTCAAAGAATAAGAACATTATTCAACCCCTTTAACCCTCAGATACCTCAAACACCCAAACTAATCAGGCTCAAGCTACTACAAAGCTAATACCATTGAAATCCGGCTTTGATGTGACATGTTCCTCCCTTTTTTCACAGCCAGAGAAAGTTCCAGAAGCACCAGACAAAAGTTTGCCACGTCATCACATCACATCACATCACAGAAGGGGGTGCATGTTTACACCCAACCCCCCACCCCCGGACGGGGGTGATTGTGTGACAGGGAAGGCAACACTTGACTGGTGGGAACTGGATACAACTTAAAAATTAGAAAAATGGGGGCAGGATTTAAAAAGGCTGAGATTGATGATTTAAACTTTCTGGCATGATGCCACTAAAATCAAACAGGCAGCCCAGGATTTACAGACGCACGCCTTCCATAACGTTTTTAATTAAGATAGTTCTAGGAAAAAGAAGCAAGCCATTACTGTGCACCGCAACCATCCGTCTTTAATGTGAGCTTCGACCTCTAAACTGTTGCATGTGGAGGACAAACATAAAGGAGAGACTTGTTCTGCTGGCTCCTACAGTGTTTTACTCGCCAAGAATACCTCATTGTGTGAGGAAAATAGTGCGAAAATGAGCAGAACGTTATGTCCCAACAAGCCGTCCCCTGTTACCAGATGCAAAGCTGGCCAGTCGAATAAGGATGCGCATTTGTGTGCCAGTGTAATTATACTTAAAATCAGTAAACCCCCCTCCCCCAAACTCGTACACCCACAGAGGCTCGTTCGCCAAGAGTCGCAGTACACTTTGCTTCCCTTGTGCTTTCAAAGGCCTGTTTACACTGTCACTTCGAGAAAAGTCTCTAAAGGGATGCAACGGATGAGTGCAGTCCCACGGCTCTGATGTTGAAGCAACGGCAGCGAAATGCCAGGCTTACGCAACAGCCTAAAAAACTAGAATAGGGACAAAATGTACAGGGCGACCAAACACAGTCAATCATTTGTTACCCAAAAACAGAAGTTCCTAATCACTCTTTTTTGGGGTTGGTTCCTTTTCCCTCAATGACACACATCCAGAAAAGATCTTCACATTCTTAAACATCAGCAAAAGTTATTTAAAGCTCGCCATCACCAGAAGCCAGATTTGCATTTTCTCCTTCTCTCTGCCCGTTTTTTTCCATTCGCTCATAAAGCCGCATCACTCCATCCCATGACTCACCCCATCCTTACAAATATTAAGAAGGGACCAAAACCAATAAAGCACCCTCTACACTAGAGTACCATCTCTTGCAGTCTTCCAGTTTTATAAGTCTACCGGAATATACTTGGGACACTTCCACGAACACCAGCGTTCCCAGTGCTCTTATGACACTTCCTCTGAGCACAGAGAAATAGTTGTCAAGTAAGCATGAGTTGCAATACTAGCACCGTAACAGCGTGGCAGTGTTCCCCATTGTAACACAAAAAAGGCTCACATGCGTAGCTTCGGTGGATCAGAACACAATTTATCTTTAATATATTTCTTCTCACGATCGGATGTCGTTTTCTCACTGATCATTTCTTACACTGCCACCTGGTGGAATCCTTCAGCTTTATACCACAACGACTAATTCTTACGATTTCCTTTTTTATTCATTTACATCAAAAGTTTGTGAAAGAGGTTCTTGCGATCATTCTACATTTCAGTTTCTTCTCCTCTAGATTTACCTTTGCGTTGCAAACTACTGATATGGACATCTTCCATAAATCTCCTTGGACAAAAATTCAGTACATAAACAATTTCCCTTTTTTGTAATCAGTTCATCACCAGACAGGACTCTGTAAAGTCCCTTAGGATTAGACATTTCTAGAAACCTAGTAACACATCAGACCAAGAGCCTCTGAAGCATGCCAACCCTCACCAAGCCTAGCAATCCTCCCCACCTCTGGTGAAAATCTTAACTTTTTGCATCATCCCACTAACAATCTCACAAACCGAAGATAAAACCTTGGCAGGGTAACAAGTGCATTTAACCCTTTCTGAACAAGCAGCGGACTTGAATTGTATCATGTATGCATACACACCCCACAGGACACCTTGAGTAATTTCCGAAATCCCTTTTACTTTTCTTTAACCAGATCTTGATACATGGGGAGGATATTCCACGCATGAGAATTTCCCTTTCTCCGTGTGACTAATATCTTCCTCACACTCCTACCACTGGTCTATCAGATACAAAAGGGTTACTCACCATGACATTTTTAATTTCAAAAACTAAATAAAATGAAACCCATTATAAAGGTCCTTTCACATGCATCAATAATCACCATGGTAAGGACTGTCTTATGAAACTAATGGTTATGCTGCATAAACTGAGTCATCATAGTAAATCATATCATGGTTCACCCCCCCCAAAAAAAATAAAACCTGATAAGTTTGTGGAGAAGAAAACCGCAAAATATATGATGGTACACTGCAACATGTTTTCGTTTATCTACATTTTTACAAACCAATATTTTCCAATTGTTAGGCAACACAGAGCTACGATCACAGCAACAAATAGCACCACAATAAGCAGCAAGCTCTGATTTGATTTGCTGTTCTACCATCTATTTTTAATGAATAGGAAGCTGTGCATCATCAAATCGTCATGTTTATTTTCAACATTATCTCTTTCAATTCCAATGGCGCATACACAAAGTTTTGTCAGTCCCTCACAAAAAAAAAAATTTTAGTTGTTATTTAGGAGGAAAGAGCTAACAATTGTACTCTCCCTTTCCTCTTACTCTGCCATATACAAATTCCCATTCAAAAGAACAGTGCCAGTGTTTGTCCCTCCAAGGGGCATACACTGTGTACAGTTGCACTAGAACGTGAAACAAAAACAAAACCAAAGAACCAAATTTCATGCTAATTAGCACTAGTGCCATGCACGTTCACTTTGGTCAGTTACCACCACCCATCTGTAAGAATGACCACCGCCCAAAAAATAATAATTAAAAAAACAAAACCCTGTCTTATCTGGTGGTGTCAGCAGGATAATTACAAAAAGATTTCACCAAGAGTGCAGACCTCCACCAAGGTAGTGCAATAATCTCTTCATGAGGGTTGTAGTGGCAGATGGAGAATTACGGTGCCCCTTGTGGCCTGTTCCACTATCACCTTGAGCTCTGTATTTTTGCCTGTACCAACCTCATAGCAATGTATCTGTTTAGTAGATGCAGAGAACCAGCACATGATTTCAGCAGCGTATATACGCAACACCACCCACACTCATGTTCACCGATTCAGAGAGTTAAACATAACATCAAAATTTCAACTTTCAGTCAGTTTCTTTTCGACAAGACAATTAAACTTGTTTAACTTCGAGCACAATAGCACTTTCAACAAACCAAACAAAGAATTCAGTAGAGATTGGCGCTAACTGCTAGCTTCATCTTGTCACCTCACGACATGCACAAGGCCTTTGCGTGTCTTGGTGTTCTTCGAACTGAATAGCAATTCAATTTTTCTGTAGTTTTAGATGCACACTGTGGCTTCTACCATCTCCACAAGTAGAAGAAAGTCCTAGAAAGTGGACATAAGTGGACACAGTGGGAGACACTAATAGATTTAGTGTAAATATTGATAGTAATTGAAACAAAAGATCTCAATTTCTAGCTTTTAGAAACAAATGATAAACCTAATGCATATGAAGGGGGGAAAAAATTCACTCTAAACTCTAATCTGTCAAGAGTATTCGAAGCTTAATATTGAAGTGAAAAGTAGCCATTTTGTTCTAACACACTGCAAGAACTTTACACAAGAATGTAATTCTGGGAACTGGGACCACAAGAGAACTGGCCACATGAATGTAGTATACCCAACAACAATCCTCACATTCTATACTACATACCACTCAAGAGACAGTACACATTTAAACAGGATGGTGCAGAATGCAGGGTTCACCCCTTTGTCTGGCTGCAAGTTACACGCATGCGCATTGAAGACCACCATCAGTGAACCTTGTTACGCTTAATTCTACGTTATATAAAATCTAACAGAAAAATGTATCTAAACGATCTGAATTATTTTTTATAACAATCAGGAAGCTTAAGTAGAAAAAGGCGCATTTATTGTGGCATCCTGTTTCACATCTCATAGGCGAAGAATGAGACAAAAATCGACGACACAGCAACCTCTTAGCAACCACTACCTGAATGCTGATTGGCCAAAGCCGATCAATCAAGAGCGACGCTATTGGACAAAAACGACGTCAATCAGCAGCCTGATTGTATATGCTGTCCACGGTTTCATCACACCAAGCTAACACAATAAGTACGGTTTTTAATGTCAGCATTACGCATTGTTTAATGCTGAATATTGTTGTAACCCGTTTATACGTCTTATTTACAGACGTAACAAGCTTATTAGGACTAAAAAAAATCTTTTTTTTTTCATACAAAGGCGTCCAATGATACGGATTTGTAACCATGCCACGAAAATGCGCGTTTTTTGTTTCTATTTTGTTTACAATTTTAAACTCACTCAACTTTATGTAAAATATTTTAAGACCCTTTTTTTGCATCCAAACTCAAGAGGAAACCACGTGACCACGGCACGACCACGCGCGCGCCCCAGCCTTCTGAGGTATTTTCTTTTTTAAGGTTTGCCCTTAAAATATTCACAAAGAAAATGTCAAACATAACCGATTCGAAATTCTCACTTCGCTGTAGTAATAGATTTCAAAATAATAAGAGAATAAATAATTAATTTAGCGACTAAACTGCCCTGCGCGTTAACAAATTACTACCCGCACGTGCTGTCTTACCTGATCTGTTTGCCAGCAGACGATGGTAGACATATTTGGGTTCAACTCGAAGTTGTCTAACAAGCGGGTAATGACGGAAGAGTCGGATCTGCACGAGTCCTGTATCCACACGAAACACAAGCCTATATCGGACGTGAAAGCGCGCGAGCTAGCTACAGCAAAGACGTGAGCGCGGGCTTTTAAGAGAAAGCCACGCCGACAGTGACGTCAGAAGCCTTGGCCCCGCCTGCGGAAAAGTACAGGCTGCAGGGGGCGGGGCACGGCGGATAGAACCGGTTTCATGTGCTGCGTCACGTGTCTGATAAATACATTGGTGTTGCTGCATTTGATGGTTTGCTAATGTGTTGTTTAGACTGAATTTGGGACATGATGGATTAAAATAAAATGTTAAAAAAGACTCAAGTTTGCATGAGTGTTTGCAGATGATCTTCAATCAGCTTTACGTTTCTCTTAAACATTTTTCTGTTGAGTCCTGATGAAATGTCTCAGAAGCGTTTACTACATTATAATTTTCAGGTATTTCATTTGAAATCACACCCTCACTCACTGGAGCCCATCTCAGCCGACACTGGGCACAGGCGGGGTACACCTTTGCATGGGGAACACACACACACAGCCATTGAATCTCACACCTAGGGGCAATTTGGAACAGCCAATTAGCCTAATGTGCACATGCATGTTTTTGGAATGTAGGAGGAAACCAGAGAACCCTGAGGAAACCCATGCATGAATGGAGAGAACATGCAAACTCCACGCAGAAACACCCCAGCCTGCGACCTTCTTGCTGTCAGACAGACGTGCTAACCACTACGCCACCGTGCCACACCTGTACCCAGCCCTATGTAAAGGCTGTTTTTACACCATTGGATGAAACCAGGGGGCAGTGGTGGCTCGGTGGTGGGGTGCTGGATTGCTGATCCCAAGGTCAGGGGTTCAAGCCCCACTATCAGAGAGTTGTCACTGCTGTCCCCCCGTGCAGCTAACTGGGTTATCAAATGCCGGCCATGTCTCTCATTGTCTGTGGTAAAAGAACCATTGCTGATTTTTATCAAGAGTAGGCTGCATAGCCATCAGCGTGTTTCTGCTCTGTGATGGCCTGGCGAGCTGTCCAGGGTGTACTCTGCCCTCGCCCAGAGTCGGCTGAGATGGGCA
>JAOUQZ010000024.1:3761177-3771430 GCA_028564935.1 Neosilurus hyrtlii
CATTTTTTACTTGAGCTGTTGTAGGGTGAGTTCGATGACAGGATGCGCCAGGAAATGGAGTGTTCAATGTTGCTGTCCTTGAGGTTCCAGATGTGTTTGCTGTTCTGTGCTGTTTTTGTGTTTGCCGTGGCGGAATGAGGCGGTGTGATTTCTATGTCTTGCTTTGAAATCGTTTTCTGTGAGTCCGATGTATGTTTCTGTTGTGTGCGTCGGACTCACAGAAAACAATTTCAAAGCAAGATATAGAAATCACACTGTTAGACTGTCACACTGGTAGAGCACTGTTCTACGGAAAATCGACTCAAGATCTTATATATATATAAAATCAACAAGGCCATGCATCACACGAGCCTCAGAAGAATTAAGGCAAGCACCTCTTTTGGATGGACAACTCTGTAGCATTCTCTCCACTCACATGACTTAGCACCCTTCTGTCCGGGTGGCAAGGTGATGCAGGGGGTAGCATGTCCGCCTCACTGCAAGAAGGTCCTGGGTTTGAGTTCTGGGCTCCCCGTGCTTGCATGAGTTTCCTTCGGGTAATGCCTGAGCCCAGGAATCGAACCCAGAACCTACTTGCAGACATGCTAACCATTACACCAAAAGATTTTGTTTATTTTCTTCGTAGGTTAAAAACAGCTATAACGTCCTGCTGTGTCATTTCTTCACAGGGAAATTGATTGGGAATAAAGATGGATTGACAGAGTTGCTGCACATCCCCAACTCAGCCAAGGTTCTCAACCTCAAAGATCCAGAGCCAGGCATGTGGTCCATAAAGGTGAACAATGTGTCCCATCCTCCTGTAGAACCCTGAACAAAGCATAAAGCATGCGGTGCTTAGTATCCTCACTTGTTATTTATTCCTTTATGAAAAGTGATTTTTAATATTCTATCATGAATTAAAATCAGTCCACATTTGGGATCGAGCACTTGGGTGCGTGAGAATTCACGGCCAAAGCCAGAGCATATTACGGACATTCCACCCCCCACCCACTCATTTTTATCCACTAATTTAGTCATATCCAACTCCCACCCATGAAGTGTTGCCTCACTGTGACAACTGAAAGCCACCAACCAGGAAGGGGCTAAGCAAGCACACACCCCCTTCGTGACATACGATGCTGCCACCTGCATCTATTGAAACTGCTGGCCATGCACATTTTGGCGGCAACCTAACGCACTCGGAGGGAAAGTGCTATCCGAACCTTTGTACATATGAGTTCTCAGATGCCCATGATTGGCTGGTTATCGCTTTGAGTGGCAGCGTGGTGAGCATACGTGATCCCTTCCTCCCACGAGAGCTCGGCCAATTACCTCCCGTGGATTCCCAGTCACGGATGGCTGCGGCATCAACCTGGATTCAAATCTGTGATCTCCGGGTTTATAGTCACGCACCACTTGCCCTTTAAGGACATTGTTTGACTTGCAGTCTTACAGAGGGAACATGAAAACAAAATCCTAGAACCTTTTTCTAATGACTGATTCAGAGTGTGTATTGACTATTGACATATTTTTCTACCTTTATCATTGTGGATTATTTTCCGTATTATCTATTCATTATTTTCCGTATTGTGTTCCGCATCAGTTGTCTAGACTTCAAAATATGTCCCGGTGACCCTCCGTGTCACTGCACAGCAGTATTTCGTTCTCACTTCTATCCTCCCCTAAATGTTCTCCCTCTCTCCTCCCATGACTTCATATGTTTATTTTTTTTCTCCTCCTTTGTTTTTCTCTCTCCTTGGATACTCGGATTTGCACTGCCTTGGTTTCCCTTGTGATTTGAAAAAGGGGTTCTGTTTCTTGACAAACAATACTAGCCAGTATGATCTAATTTAAAAGGCTATGTAACATTCTGAAATGCATTTTTCTTTAAAGTTTTGTCTTAGAGACCTTCCTTTATATGTAAGATAGTCTACCTGTACTACACATAGCTAGTTCTTCCAAAGATTGCTTAAAAATCTGGTATAAGGGGTTTATACTGCAAAACTTGCTCAGATGAACGCAGTATCCTACATGATAGATGCTTTTGTGATCCTTACATGATATTTTTGTTTACTGTTTTAAAGAATATTACTTTCAGTGTGGTTCTTCTTCATACTCAGCTCCAGGTCTGGGTTCTAGTTTCAATTTTGCTCCAAGTTTGCAACATTCATTTATTGCTGAACAGCTTAATTCTCTTAGGTTTGCAGGGTGGCTGGTGCCTATCTCAGCAGACACTGGGCGATGGCAGGGTACACCCCGGAGAACTTACCAATCCATCACAGCGTCAATACGCACCTACAACCATTCATGCACAAGTTTTTTTTGCATTTTGGCCACACGAAAATGCTGTATGGTACTGAGATACCAATTCAGTTGCATGAAAGTGTGTGGCCAAAGTGAAGGGTAATGCAGGGATGCAAAACTACTGTAGAAAGGTTTATTAACACACCTTCTGTCCACAACACATTCCAGGCTCATGGTTCGGCAGGAGACGCAAACTTATAGTAGGAGAGCAAGCAGGAAGAGATCATACACATGGCAGGAAATATTACAGGCTAGGCATGAGAGCAGGTAGTTAAAATAGGTTATACTCTCCATTACACGTTTGATAGTTTGCATGTGAGCCCAGATCACCTGCGCATGCATGCTGATTGCCGAGCCTCCTGTGGCATGCTGTAGGCGCATTGTAGTTCTTCCGCCTTAGAAACTCGGAAAGGAAGAACTGCTGCAGTGTGAATGAAACTTAGCTGTGTTGGATACAGAGTACAATGGAGGGAAAATGAGACACCATGGATGTGATCCAAGATATTTTATCATGGTTTAAATTAGCTACTTTGACTTGGCAAATAAATAAAATGATGCTAATATTTTTTGCTAATTCGGTGCATTAAATATAAAGAACCTGGCTCCATGCAGAATAAGCTGTCCAAGTGTTTATCTCACTTGGTCAGCTGACCAGCTTACGTAAAGTAAATAGTGTTCAGAATGTTATCGATATGTAAACAGTGTCTTTAATAAAGACTACAGTCCACTCTGGACCCTTTCCACTTGGACGGTCCCAAGACAATTCATTCAAATAATTGAATATTTAATATTGTATCTCCATTCTCCTGCATTCTCCTCAAATTCACCTGCAGGAGTAACCTTGTCAGACCACTGACATGGGCAATGACATCTTCTTGGCTTCATATGATTTTTTAATTATTTTTTTCATGGCCCCATGATAATAGTTTAGGAAGGTTGTAATTTTAAAAGTATGCGAGCACCCCTTAGGGCCAGTTGCCATAGTTGTGCACGGTGGGGGTCAAAAACAAAGTGTGAAAAAAAAAAACCTAGACGGAAATGAGGTCACACAGAGAGAACGAGGTTTCAGTGCCTCGGGTATCTCACTCAGCTAGTTAGAATGAGAGACTTTTATAAGGACATTTACTAATGTACAAATGATAACTATGGGCTGCGTTTGGACTCGAGTTATCATGCATAGTGATGATGTAATACCAAAATTACAACATCAGCACACGTGGTTGTTGTAACTACAAACATATTTAAATAGGCTGCTGTGCCTAAAAATGGCTTAACTTAAAGCTTCACATTTAAACAGTGGGCACTTTACTTTAGTGGATAGTACAGAGAATTCACCAAAACATGGGCATTACCTTATAGATTTGATGCAGTGAATTAAAAGCATGGGCGGTACGGCGGCGTAGTGGCCTTGGGCGTTTCTGTGTGGAGTTTGTATGTTCTCATCGTGCTAGTGTGGGTTTCCTCTGGGTACTCCAGTTTTGTCCCAGGGTCCAAAAGCATGTATGCAAATTGGCTGTTCCAGTTGCCCTAGCTATGAGTATGGGTGCAAAATGGTTGTGTACATGTTAGCCCTGTGATGGTCTGGCGAAGTGTTCAGGGTGTACCCCGCCTTCACCCTGAGTCGGCTGAAATAGTCTCTAGCCTACCCACGACTCTAATAGGATTAAGCTGTCCAGCAAATGAGTGGGTGTGAGGGTGAGTGTGAGTGAATTGAAAGCATGAAAAGTTTACCTATATTGCACCAGTTTATTATCAGCATCATGGAAGTTCAGATTTAAGCATTTTGCACAACGACTTCACATATTCTTGGGCAATCTGTCTGCCGGATCAAGAGTTTCCTGGCAGAAGTTAATGGCTGGAACTGGTCAATAACTTGGTCAAATTGGTGGCATTAGTGGTAAGTATGTCCGCCTCCACGTCCTACGTTCGCTGAGGGCATTTCTGTGTGGAGTTTGCATGACCCACCCGTGCTTGTGTGGGTTTCCTTCGGGCACCCCGGTTTCTTCCCTCAGTCCAAAGACATTCACATTAGGCTAATTGGCTGTTTTGCTAATTGCCCCTTTGTGTGAATGTGAATGGTTGTTTGTGCACAATGGACCGGTTTGCTCCCAGAGTCGGCGGAGATATGTCTAGTTAGAGTGAAAGATGAGGTTAAAATCACCCGCCTTAAAGTCTTCTTTATTCTTAATCTTTATTAATCTTAATTTCTAATTTTCTAATAGACAAACAGACATCGTCAGTCTTGGGGTGATTATAAATCTGGAAAAACTAAACCATTAATATGCACCTGGTGTTCAGACAACACTGAAAAAGTTTTTATTTTAATATTGACTATTAGTATAATTCATGCTGAGCAATGGAACCCAACTGATCTTTTGCAGTCTGTTTAAATAAGTATAACTTCAACATGAAATATGACCAGTATGAAAGTGCTTTTTAACTTCACTGTGAACGCAGACGATCAGCGAGGGTCGGCACTCAGTTCGAATCACAGGCCTCAGCACCATCGACTTCCGGGCCGGATTTTCCAGGAAGCACACGCTGGACTTCAAAATGACCTCCAGTAGGCCTGTCCAAGGTTAGACAGAGTCAATATTTTCACATTTTTTAAATAGTATTTTTTTAATTTACATTTTCACCTCAGTTAATTTTCAGTGTTATCTAATGAACACTGATACCCCGAAGGCAAAGTGGATGTTTCTGAAGCTTCTCTTTTAGTATATATACTACACATAAACTTATGGGAAAAAAAACACTTTAAAATGAGGTTTTTGTGTTTTATTTCTTACATTTTTAAAATAATGACCGAAGCAGGTAAGCCCTGAGGGCACACACGAGCACCCGTCTCCGTATCGGTGTCTCGTTTACTCTCTTATTTTAGTATATACTATGCAGAAACATATAGAATTAAAATAAATAATAAATTACATGGTTCAGAAAATGAATGAATAAATGAATGGATTTCCTAAATGTGTATGTAATACAGTCTATATCCATCTTATATAATAAATATCCTTCCCTCCCGCTCACACAGGTATCCCTACATTCATTCTGTTAAACATAACTGGCCTGCCCCGTCCTGCACGAGCCGATCAGCTGGAGCTTCTGAGCATCACTGGCGCCGTGATAAAGACTTTACCTATTCGCTACTATCCTGAACGTGAGCCCTATAGTATCTGGAACATTACAGACTTCATGCCCCCCAACGAAGCCTTTTTCCTCCGAGTGACCGGATACGACCGCGACGGCTTCCTCTTCCAGAGAGTCTCTAGCGTCTCATTCTCAAACATCAAACCAGGTCAGAGGGACATATTACCAAAACTCTGCTTGTTGTACATTTTTGTGACGACATGGTAGGATGCCACCTAATATCTAGGAATAGTCTGCACATCATTGAAATTGTGTCTTTGTATAACATCATGGGCTTGATCATGTGGATTTTGCATCCAGGTGCCCCAAAAGTTAGCATGCCCTCCACCACTCCGGGTTACTACTTGCAGAAGGGTGAACTCACGTGTCAGGTTGACAGTCTGATTCCCTTCACCCTACGATTCAGCCGAGAGGGCGAGCTCCTGGGAGTGGACCAGATCTTCAGGTGCTTTCTTTCTTCTAATACATGATAGCTTTGGATGTAACTTTAAATACTTAAGTTTTATTTGTCGCTTGACCTCACCACTTTCGTTTTACTCAAACAGTGAGTCTTCTAATGCATCCTGGGAGATAGCCAAGGTGTCTCTGAAAGACGAGGGGTTCTATGACTGCGTCGCCATCAGCAGCGCTGGAACTGGGCAAGCCCAGACCTTTCTGGATGTTTCTGGTGAGAATTGGTGACCAAATACAGGAGAAAAATAATAAATAATAAAAACAAGGGCACTTGGAGAGCACTAAGTTTCACCAAGCCCGGCAATCCTCCATATCAACCAAAATGTCACAATGCTAAAGAATCCTTCAAAATCTCATGGGGTCTTCTGTCACCAAGGCGCCGCCTCTGGTTGAAATGTTAGGACAGCCCCACATAACTTTTGGTGCAATCCTGCTAACAATCAAACACATTAGCTGATGGTACAGTATCATCTGCTCGACGGAGATAAACGCTTATGTTGTATTATATATCACTCAGCCATGCATATGTAGTTTGGCTTTACGAATGTTCTTAGACTTGTTTGTTTTTCCAAATCATTTCAATGTTTGAAACTTTAGGTTAAACATGGAACTCCAGGGAGTCAATCTGTGGTCCATTTACAATTAAACTCATGTGAAAAGTCTTCCACTTGTGAGAGGTATTCGAGTAAATTCTCCTTAAATAGCCTGAAGTAGAAGGGGAAGTAGAAGTCAACCCAAGCAAAAGTCAAGACCGTTTTTGAAATTAGAAATCAAAGAAAACCATGAAACTTTTTTCCACATGGGAATCAAACCTCAAGCATTTAAGCCAAGTCTGATTTTGGAATCACCCCAAACATCCTCTCATCCGAAACCCAAGTGAAAAGAGCTTGGCTTTTCCCAGAGGAAGTTGGATGTGTGGTAATGCACTGATAACTTCGCCCTACAAGCATGAATATTGAGCATTCTAATTGGAGGTTTAGTGCAGCATTGCCAAATAGGGGCCAGTGGTGTAGTGGTTAGCGTGCTGGGCTCATGATCAAGAGGTCATGGGATTGAATCCCCGTTGGACCCTTAACCACAAGTGTGCCGCTGTCCACTTAGCATAAATGGGTACCAGTAAAAATACTGTGAAAGTAACCTGTGATGGACTAGTGTGCCATTCAGGAGAAGTTAAACTCCTAGTTGCTTCACACTAAGAAAACCAGGAATAAGCTCTGGCCTGAAGGCTGTAGGCTTGGGTGTACAGGTCCAACAAGCTTTTATTGCCAAGTAGATTGTTCTTTGTAGGAGGTTCTGAAGATTTCTCTAGGGAACAGGTGTCAAACTTGAGGCCCGTCAACTCATTTTATATGGCCTGCAAGAGCTTTTAAAGAATATGACTATCGTTATTATTCGCATTCTTTGAAAATAGGACAAATGCCAAAACGAATCATTTTGCCATGCAGATTTTTATGGTCACCCCTATAGAATAGATGTTCAATGATTATTTGTCTCTTGATCTACTTTAAATTTAGTGATGTGGCGCTTCGTAAAAATAAGTTTGACACCCCTGTTCTAGAGTAACAGAGTTGAAATGAACGCTCACCGAGTATTCACAGTGACCTTAGGTTCCACACTGCAACGTCCACACAGGACGTGACACACGAATCGCTTCGCCACTGAGCGACATGTGAATTTCCTTACAAGGCAAGAGAATCAGTTCTTGTTGCCTAAGTAACCCTCTCGCATGCTTCCCGCTTAAAATTTTTTAATCAAAACTTTGAAAAGCATCATGCTGGAAGCTTTTAACAACATTGTCTTGTATTATTCTAGTTTATTTTAGTTCATATTATCATAATAAATATAATAAATAGCTTATTATTATCATTAATATTATTCTGCAACAAGTGTACAATAAAGACTCTTGTGCATCATGAATCAGGAAGCGGTAAAGGTATACAAGTATGTATTCACAGGAAATGCCGACTGTTTTGGAAATGTGGACCTAATAATCGTGTTTCCAGTTTATTATAATTGCAAAATTTCTGTGTGTAGTCATAAAAAGCACAGGATATTGAGATGTGACAATGATGAGCTGCTCTTCCATGTTGATTAAGACGGAATCATCAAACCAACGTTTATTGTTTCCGTACAGAAAATTCATTAATTCATTCAGTCATTATGTTGAACCGTTTAAACCTACTAGGGTGGCGACGAAGCTGGAAGCTATCTCAGCTAACACTGGGCAGATGATGGGTACACCCTGAACAACTCACCAGTCCATCAGAGCCAACATACGCGACCATTCACACTCACGTCCACACCTAGGTGCTATTTGGGAAAGCCAATTAGCCTAATGTGATACTGTGCATGTCTTTGTGGGAGGAAACCGGAGCACCTGGAGAAAACCCTCGCAAGCACAGGGAGAACACACAGATGTATCCTTGCCGAGCCCAGGATTTGAATCTAGGACCTTCTTGCTGTGAGGCAAATGTGCTAACCACTACGCCACTATGCCTTTTAACAGAAAATGTTTTGGGGAACTCGGTGTTTGGCGCCATCTGTCACTCTACAGTATATTTAAGCTCTAATTGGTTAATTTCAGCTCAGTTGATACTCACGTCATGTCGCTTAAGAAAATTTCTTCACTCATCTCGCCGGTTTCCACTGAATATGCATCGTCGCTTGTTGCTCATCTCTTCCTGTGTGGAAGCCTCTTTAGTGCTTATTGGAATAAAAACCTTATTGCTTGAAAATAAAATTATGCTGATGCTCAACTACTTCAACTGAAACCCTAGTAGTAGGTCTTTTGGGCTCTAATTTGATTATAAGTCCAATTCTGTGTAGAGTTTATCAGGAAGTGGGCTTAAAGGCTGACTCACACGTAAGTGATATAGCTGTTGTTTTCAGTTGGTTTTGGTCGAAAATACCGGCATTATGCTCAAAATGCAGTCTCTTTGAAAATCTTTGTATATCTATCTATATGACTATCTAATAATAATGTTTATTAACCAAACCAATTCATACAAACCAAATAAAAAAAAAAAAATTTTCACCAAGGCCGCAAATACGTCTTATTTTCCTCAAATTCAAAAAATTAATTTCCATAAATATGTGAATTCCAGTTCAAATTTATTCAATTTTCTTCTAAATAAAATTTGTTTGTACTTTTGGACAAGATCGCTTACGTGTGAGTCAGCCTTAAGAGTCTGTTCCTTTCTAAGAATAGCAGAAAGTTTGTTCCTAGAGAGAGAAAGAGAAAAAGAGAGAGAGATAAAGAGAGCGGGGAAGGGGGGGGGGTGAAATGCTGGCCAATGTGTTAAAATTGCTTGCGGTGCAAATTTGCTTTTCTGATACAGCAGACATAAAGCTTCTTGTCATGTGGTAAGTGACAAACTCAGCCTCCCTTTCTCCAAATTGATGTGTCACATCTTAATCCACTAATTACTCAGAGTTTCCTTTCTCTTCATAGATCACATTTGCTTTGCCAAACCGTCAGCGCTTAAGAAAGATTCCCACATTTAAAGAAAAACATTTGTGTCACGGAAAACCCTTTGCGTGCTGCAGTGTGTGCTGACTCCTTGTGTTTTTGTGTTTGTCTGGGTGTAGAACCTCCGCCGGAGATCACGGTGCCTTTCAATGTAACAGCGGCGCCAGGTTTCACTGCATTGCTGACCTGTGTGGTGAGCAGCACCGTACAGTTCAACCTGACCTGGCAGCGTGGAGGCGTGGATGTCCGACTGGGCACGCGTTCTCGCCTCACCTCCAACCTATCGCTGGAGATCCAACGTGTAACGAAGGACGACGCCGGCTGGTACAGCTGCATCGCTGCCAACGAGGGCGGGGTAT
This sequence comes from Neosilurus hyrtlii, assembly GCA_028564935.1. Taxonomy (NCBI): domain Eukaryota; kingdom Metazoa; phylum Chordata; class Actinopteri; order Siluriformes; family Plotosidae; genus Neosilurus; species Neosilurus hyrtlii. The sequence continues at coordinate 3,770,892 of JAOUQZ010000024.1, forward strand.
CATCCTCTCGCGTCTACCTCCGTGTACAGTGTAAGTGTGTATACTATGTATTCTTCACTTTCTTTTAGAAAGTGTCTGATTTTTATCAAATCGTGAACGCGAGGAAATTTGAAACACACATCTTTAAGCACCCACGGTAAGGCGTCGCGGATGATTTGTGAACCGTCTTCTTTTTTTTTTGCGAATGAGTTGCTGAGTTACTGCCGCTCTGGCATCTGAAGGCGTGTGCGTAGCGCCTCGTAATTTCCTCAAAGACGTTTAAGACACAGTAAGATTTACGCAGGTGGAATTGAGACTTCTGGCAGAGCAAAACTCTCAATGCCTCTTAAGCAGCAGATTAATTTTCAGGGCAGCCCTGCTCCAATATTTCATTCCAATAGCTGGGATGTGTGAAAATGACTTACTGTCCAAATCACCTTGAGATAAACTGCTCTTTCCATTATGTATTTCATCAAGTCCTCAGTGTGAAATCAAGACTATATATACTATATTAATATATATATATATATATATATATATATATATAAAACATATAAATT
>JAOUQZ010000024.1:3771530-3784254 GCA_028564935.1 Neosilurus hyrtlii
ATTCCAAATGTACACTATAGTCCCTAAAGCCCTTTACAGCATTGGGGGTTGAATAATTTTGAACACAACTGTATGTAGAAGATTTACCTTTTATTTTTTTATTTTAAAAGCCGAAGCGGTACACTGTATAACCCTCTGAGTGTTTTGTTTCTTTAATGTGATTGATGTTTGATCAGTAAGTTTTCCTTCATCTGTCGGTTAGCTTTGTCTTTCATTTTTGTCCAATCTCAAGTTCTGAAAGCTGCCTGTAGCGTCTCCTGGTTGTGTCTCAACCTTTCAAACAGCTGTTACACTGTGTGTGTGTGTGTGTGTGTGTGTGTGTGTGTGTGTGTGTGTGTGTGTGTGTGTGTGTGTGTGTGTGCTATCTAATCACCACCTGTTGAGACCCCTGTGTTGTCCTAGTCATTATAACCTCTTTGAAGTGGGTCTGCTGACATACTACGACCCGGACAGGTCAGAGACAACTGCCCAGACTTCTTTACAGCTCATCACTAGTTTACACATACACACAGATTCTTCCGCCCAAAACACACATATACATTACTCCAGCGTCCGTTTGGATCTAGCTGTAGCCTCCTAGATTACCGCATGGATTTTCTTACCTCCTCACCTCCAGAATCTGTATAAATACAGTCATCATTTCATCAGTAACGAATTCTTTTCTTTCTTTCTTTGTTTCTTTCTTTCTTAAAGACCGTGAAATTCAGTCTGCTATCAGATTTGTTATCACAATTCGCACCTGAGGCTAAATGTTTAAATGTGTATGCTGGTCAAGGAGGTGAAGTTAGAGCAGGAGGAGGCTGGCTGTGCTGTTAAATATCTGCCCGAGGGAAGCCAAGTCTATTAGTGTGCTTTAGTGAGTAAGACTCAGGATAATTACAGCTTTAGAGCTAGGCACCGAACAGCCTCTCAACAGCAAAGTATAAGTCTTACACACCATCCGCGCATACGACACATGACTGCCCGTCATCCACATGGATACACTGGTATAAATCAGACACCGAAGAGGTACTAAGACAAGTGGTGTATGTTGTATGTAAGTATGTATGTCGCAATGAAAATTCTCGTTCGCTCACCTGTACAGTAGGCTACCTGGCTGTTCCAAATCGTGTGAGGGTGAGTGTAAATGGTTTTGTGTGTGTGTGTGTGTGTGTGTGTGTGTGTGTGTTGGCCCTGAAATGGCCTGAAATGGGTGTAAACCACCTTCACCCAGTATGTGTGTGTGTGTGTGTGTGTGTTGGCTCTGAAATGGCCTGAAATGGGTGTACCCCATCTTCACCCAGAGTCGGCTGAGATGGGCCCCAGTCTTTCCGGGACCCTAATTAGGATTAGAAAATCAAGGAATGAACTACTTGCAAGACCATCACAGGGCCAATACATACACACAACCATTCACTATCACATCCAAGCCTAGGGGCAATTTGGAACAGGCAGTAATGTGCCTAAACCTAATATGCATGTCTTTTAGACTGTAGGAGGAAACTGGAGTATCCATGCATGAAGAAACCCATGCAAGCAGGGAAACACCCGTGCCCCGGACTTGAACCCGGAACCTTTTTGGTGTGTGGCGAACATGCTAACCACTACGCTACCATGACACCCTGGATACACCAATATATTATTATGTACAGTATACTATACATACCCATTGGATATGAGCGGTTGCATGCTCTGGCTAATTTACTGCTAGGAAACCATTAATGCAGACATGCTTGTACGCCTCCGTGCCGCCCTTAAATCAATCAATATTTTTGCTGTACCCCTGAGACCCCCACCCCTCCCAAAAAACCCCTTTGTGTACTCTTTTTTGTAATATTTTTAATGCGGTAGAAATGAGTAATCAATAAAAATCTATGAACGTACTGCAGTCTCCACCTCCACAGCCAAAATATTTGCCGAGTTGGAGGACAGACCCCTGATGTCAGCCAGGATTTGGTTCAGTTGAGTCTGGAGCATCCTTCCAGATTTTTTACATAAATTCTATTATGTGAGTCTATTACATTACAGTCTTTTCGAGTACGTTGTGCCAGTTGTGCTCGTTCCTTGTGGAGGTGCAAAGCCTCCGCCTCTGCTTGGGCCTGGGAATCAGAACAGAGAGAGTCTGTAAATCACTGAAAGACAAAGTCAGAGAGATGGGTCTCTAAAGACCTTTTTGGCAATCGGAAAAGAAATAACAATGAAAGCACACTCTTGTGGAATGAGTTACACAAGATGAAACCAAATCGGGACGGTCTGGAATCAATACTCGGGCTTTTTGCGATCCAGCCGAGGAGAAAGGGAATACAAAAACACTTACAGTTAAAATGAGGAATCTCTGGAAAGTGATTTTTTTCATGCGCTATTCCATTGTGAATTGTATAAATAACTCAGATTCAGTTAGTTACAGTTATACGTAATGCATTTTTCCTTTTACCAGCCCGGCCAGTGGTGACGGTGAACCCACAGAACCAGACCTTTAGTACCGGAGACGAGGTGCGGGTCAGGTGTACAGCTAAAGGCTATCCTACTCCAACAGTAGTGTGGACCCACAATGACATGTTTATTATAAGCTCCATTAGGTAAGTATGCAAGTACATGATCCTTACTCCAGATAGAATCAAATGATTGGATGACCTATACATGGACATAAGCTAGCAAGCTAGTCCATAACTGCAAACACGACTAGTAAAAATTCGCCCTTGTTAACTGATCCCCCAGCAGGAGTCATGTTGGAGGCGTGGCTTTGGAAGGGGGTGGGATTTTTCAACATCCACAAAATTTCAACTATCTAGCTGACTGGTTCCTCCGATGTTGCCCATCCTAGCTTTAACTTAACAACTGCATGTGATTTTCTTGTCTCTCCAGGCACAGGATGATCCCAGATGGCACACTAGTCATCAGGAACTCCATGCAGCAGGATGCAGGGGTATATGGCTGTCTGGCCAGCAATGTAGCGGGGACAGATTCAAAGACCGCCCTCCTTAGCTACATCGGTTAGTAACATTTGAGACATGGCGTGCATGTGACAAAAGGACAAAAATGGGGCTGGAGACGATTATCTGTTAGATTTCATTAAGAAACAGCACTCCCTTTTAACTCGCACCCTCTTCCTGAATCCCAAGAGTCTCCTCACGTGACGGTAGTACACAGCAGGTTGCTGGTTGGCTTAGGAGAGACTGCTGTCCTGAAGTGTACAATAACAGGAATTCCACAGCCAGATGTTCTGTGGTACAAAGGTAAGGAGACACCTGATTCGCCCGTGTTCACACGGCAAAATCTGTTACATCGAACTGTATTAGAAACAACTGTTGAATCCGTTCTTTAAGACACGTTTAACCGACAGGTGACAAGCAGGTGAAGATGTCTTTGTTTGTAAGTATGGATCCAAATGGCGGCACTTTGAGCATTCAGCAGGTCGAAGCAGCCGATGCTGGTGATTACATTTGTGTGGCGGTGAACTTGGCTGGCACCGCACAGGCCAAGATCAGACTGGACGTAGGCTGTAAGCACACTGAGCTGTCATTTGTAATTGCATCAGATATTTAATTCTGTATTTATATCTGATTACAGAAGGCTGGATTTATTGTATACCTTTATTTCCTCTCTCTCTCTCGCTCTCTCTCTTTCTCTCTCTAGCCATTCCTCAGTTCATCAGTCAACCCTCCAACGTAGCTGCAGACATCGGCTCCAATGTCACTCTGTCGTGCCACGCCCTTGGTCACCCTGAGCCACACATCACCTGGAGACGAGAGGACAATACCGCCCTTTTCTCCCGACGCCATGGCTATAGCTCTGTCACTCAAAAGAGGGGTGGAGAACTGCAGATAAATAGTGAATATCTTCCTAGAAATTATACATGACTAACATAAAACATGAGGGGCTGGTGGTGGAGAGGGTAGGGTGCTGGGCTCATGATTGAGCAATACAGACATTTATTTTAGCATAAATGACCATAAAAAGCACTAAACTGCACGTGTTAGCAGTTGTTTTTTCCCCGAATGTGATTTCAACGCATTGGGCCGGGTTGACGTCTCTTGTGGAGACACTGAGACTTCACATTCTAGTGACTCTGAGGACGAGAACGCTGGCAGAGATGAGCGTGACGGTGAATCCAAAATGGTTTATGCAGCTAACGTTTTGCCGACTCGGCTTTCCTGTCGTCAGTCGGTTTAGGAACAAAAAGAAAAGTTTTCTGTGATTTCAGCAATTGTTGTTTGTGCAACTCGGCACTGACCGATAACGTGTTATGCTACACGTGTCCGGTGACATAGCCCAGCCAATCCAACGTTTTCGCATCACTACCAGGCTGGAACAGCCAATCAGAAAGGCATCTTGTCTCTGAGCTTGCCTAGAGTCGTAACACTCGCGTGGACTTTGAAAACAGACATGGACTGATGTTGCCGGAAGGAACCCCTAGTGTTATACGTGATCGTTTAAAATAGCTAGCAGCACTAATTCACCACAGGTTCCCTTTAAAGAGGGGGTGCAAAAAGTAAGATTTCTCAGGAACACTGCCGGGGGGTAAGGATCAATTTTAATAAAGGGTCACTTTGTGGAAACACAAAAAAATTTGCTAATTCTGATTTCCATACAAAATGTCCCTTTGAAGGTGAAAATCTAAATCTTTTGACTGACTCTGACAAACAAAACCACTGAAACTGTGCCTCTGATATACTTTTAAACTAGAAATCTGCAGGCATAGACCATCCTGTACGACTGTAAATCATGGCAGTGATTGGGGTAAATTGGGGTAAGTGTTGTGGAATGTAACGCTGACTTAAAATGATTTCCACTCGCAAGATAGCGTCACTCTCGCATTAATGAGCTCTCCACCCAGGTTCCTTTGGGTTCAACACCCGATTCTGATTCAGTTAGGACATCATTTAACCTCAAAATCAGCCTGGTTTTTATAATGTATATATATATATATTTTAATTTTTCTATTTTTTTAGATCTTTGGGTTGAAGATGGAACTACATACGTGTGTGAAGCTCAAAACCAGTTTGGGAGAATCCAGGCCAAAGTCACAGTCACTGTCACAGGACTGGGTGAGAAATCTTACAATCTAATATATAGTATGTGCTAAATCTGGTGCTTGGAGTTGAAATCCTGTCCGGAAAAGCCTCTTTAACGGTGTAATATTTTAGACTTTCCATATGATTCCCCCCACACTCCCAGCTATTGAAGCAATCAGCAGTGACACTGATGGATTTTTAGAACGCTTGGATCTGCATTTTTTTGTGAGATAAGCACCAGAAAGGCAGCCTCAGATAACCTTCTTTATTACACATTCCTGTTATTGTGGACTAATTTGAAAGGTGCAAAGATTTACGCTAAAGATTACGCTTAACCAATTATTTGAATTGAGAGTCATATTCACTGACAGGAAGTTAAAATACAATTAGATTGCAGTTCATAATTGTTTCTGGGGTTGTGGCATTAATTTATAGGATAAATTCACTTGGTTCGAGTTAAAGTAAAGTAAAGATAATTAACCCCACTTGTTTTTAGGCTTATTTACCCATATAGGGTAGTAAGGTGAAGGGGCCAATAATTTTGGAATGAAGTGTAGCAAAAAACAGGTCTTGTGTAGATTATTAGCAGGTGGAGTTGATGGGTGTATGTGAGTGTTTTACCATTGTCTGTGTGTGTGTGTGTGTGTTGGAAGTTTATAGTCCAAGGAATGCTGCTTCATGCAGAAGTGAATGACCAGATGTGTGACCATACAACGAATTCAGCCATGAACATTCGTGCTCTGTGTGTGTGTGTACAAGAATGAGAGGAATGTTGAAAATAGATATATTCTAATGATCAAAGAGCTGAAAGAACAGCAACGACTCCCAGTGCAGCGTTCCTTTAGTTTTCATCCCTCAGACCTGCCAGACTTGAAAGCTAGTGTTCGTCAGATGAGCTAGCTCACACAAACACACACACACACACACACACATACACACACACACACACACCCCCCATGCCTTCTATAAAGATCAGAATGTTTTTGTTTTTGTTGTTCCCTTTTTAATATTCAAATACTAGCAAAGGCTCATCTCACGTCTGTTAGTGTGGATGCATGTGAGTGATATGTGTGTCTGTGTGTGTTTCTGTGTGTGTGTGTGTGTGTGTGTAGTCACCCCTGTGATAGCACTAAGTCCTGCAGAGGTCAGTGTGATTGAGGAGCAGCAGGTTACATTACCATGTGTGCTGCTTGCCGGAAACCCACTACCTGTGAGACACTGGCTTCATGACTACACCTTGGTGAGATTCGACAGCATATCCACTTTTTCTTGGAGATCCTTGCTCCGCTTGTTGTACTGGTAGATTTATATGTCCGCAATGTCTCTGTGTTCAAAACAGGTGACGTCGGGACCATATGTGAGTATCCGGCGTGATGGCAGCCTGCATATCGAGAGAGTCAGTGTGCAGGACGAGGGGCAGTATACATGTGTGGCAGAGAATGTGGCAGGAGCTAGCAATCGCACCACCACTGTCCATGTCTATGGTAAAATGGGATTCTGTGGATATTTCATTTATATTGGAAAACATACTGTAACAGCTGTATGTAGCTATTATATGATGGATCGATGCATGTCATCAGTGAAAATACACGGATCTCAGATGGATACTAAGAGACTGTGAATAAATGCTAAGAAAACACTCCCCACAACATCGCACAACCACCAACAGTCTGGGCTGTTGATGCAAATAAGGTTAGATTCATACATTGATGTTAATGACACCTAATTTCTGTGACCCCTCGTCAGGATGGGTCTCTAAGGGCAGTGGTGAGTCAGTGACCTACCAAGCTGCCACTATTGGGCCAATGTTGGGCCCTCGAGCAAGGCCCTTAACCATCAATTACTCTCTGTTAGTCAGGTGGCTTAAGACAAGCTGCTGAGATCTTAATGGATATACACTATTGATCCCGATTCTGCATGCAGACTGCATCCCAGCCATTGCTCAACGTCTGATCGCTCTGCTCTTCTGGGTCTTCCCTTTCCACGGGTGTCTTCCACTTTGCTTTGAATAGTTTTCTCAAGGCCTTCCTGTCATACAGCGTGGCCGAAGAATCGCAGTTTTCTTTAGACAATTTATTGGAAGAGCATTCTCTTTGCTCTCAGTTGTTGAAGCACCCACTGGTTGGTACTCTTTTTCCTCCAAAAGACTTTAAGCATCTGTCTAAAGCTCCACATCTCAAAGGCATTGATCTTCATCAATTGCTCAGTTGTAGTTGTGAATGTAAGTCGCTCTGGATAAGGGCATCTGCCAAATGCCGCATATTTTAAATGTAAATGATGCAGTAGAAATTGAGAATTATCAGACTTTTTCCAAGTTTATGAAGTCTGAGCCCATTGTACCATGAGTTTCATTGCTTGACTGTTTGAAGTGAGACCCGATGGTGGTCTTCTGCTTTCGTAGCCCGCCCGCTTCATGAATTGATACTTTGTGTATTCAGAGACGCTTTTCTGCTCGTTTTCTGGGTGTAACAAGTGGTATTTGGGTTACTGTTAAACTTGGTGTCAACCAGTCTAGCATTCTCCACTGTCCTCTCACCAGTTAGTGGATTTCCACCAGTACAGCTGCCACTTATTGGATATTTGTTGGTCTTCAAACCAAACTCTAAGAACCTGTACATTGCACTTGAGCTCTATCTGCTTTTCTATGCATTGCGCTGCTACCGTGGGATCCTCTGATTTAATAATTCCATGAAGTAAAGCATGCTTATAGATAAACTAGAGGTTCAGCCATTTCTTCTTTTATATACGTTCTGTGTCTGTGTTTTGGCTGCAGTGATGCCCACTATTCAACATGGCCCTCAAGTATTCAGTACCATAGAGGGAACGCCCATTTCTCTACCATGTCGTGCCCTTGGAGTTCCCAAACCAGACATCACATGGGCTAAGGTATAACTTTCTTCACCTTTCTCTCTCTCTCTCTCTCTCTCTCTCTCTCTCTCTCTCTGTCATATTTCTTCCACACACTACCACACACACATAGTTATTTCTATCACACATTAATTTCCATTTTGCCCAATAAGTATCTGTGACTTTACACTGTGAAATGAGGTCGAGCCCAGAGAACAGCATCTGTAAAAGCCACATCTGGACATGTATACCTCATAATTTATTATTATTATTTTTTAGCCTCAATAAACTTTCAAAAACATTGCAAGTGAATCCAGGAATGTGATACAGATACAAATCTGAGGCATTCTTTTGAAGAAAGCTTGGCATTTTTTAAAAACTCTTGTCAACTGTTTTAAAGCTTGAAAGGCAAGATTGCCAGGTATCCATATTTTTATTTGTAGTATAAATTCCCACAAACCCCCAGTGACTTTGTTCAGATAGAAATTAAATGTACATGGCAAAAAAAAATGATGTCCTAGCAAGTGGAAATATCTAAAATATAGGAAAATGTATCTAACATCCACCTCTGCAAAGGATTGCACAAAATCTACCAAACCAATTTCCATAAAACTTGGAGGAAAAGTGAGCTCTGGGCCAAGGGAGGAAGCATTACGTTTTACAGCAGATCTGAATCACGGGACGGATCTATGAAATGAATTTTACTTTCACCAATTGGGTTTGACAGAAATCAGCACTTAACACTACCATACATCTTAAAATCTAGTTGATGGTCGTACAGTTTAATAGCGACAAAACATAGCCGTAGAAATACGATGAGTCCGTATTACAATCAACATTCATGGTTATCGGTACTACCCTAGTGCAGGGATTCCCAACCCTGGTCTTGTAGAGTTTGGTGTTTTCCCAGTACCAGCATTAATTTGATTTAAAACTCTTAATTATTTGAAGTGGGTGTTGTTATTGTTTGCTGTTTGTGCGACGTCAACCTCATTCTCTCTGAATCCAGAAGCAAGGTGCTACCATGACACATGGATGGCCATGAGGTCTTAAGTGGAAGTAGGGTAAATAGAGAAAGGTAAACTGTACCTTAGGATACACAGATAGGACATCTAAAGTTGTATTTATTTTTATAAATACTGTGTATCCAGACATATAAAGTGGTTGCTGTTGCAGATTTTCATATCAGAGAAAATTCGACTGTTGCCCCTGGCAGAGGTTTGCGCTCTCCGAGTTCAGTTCTGGTTGTTATTATGAGATTATTATACACTTAGTGAAATATAAACGATTTCTGTTTCTATTGGCAGATATTTTGCTTCGTGCTTTCTTTCTCCTGGCAGGGAAACAAAACTAATGTGTATCTTCACATAGGTTTAATAATCATATATATGATTTATTGTAATATTATAACAGGAAATACTAGGTAAATTTGACTTTTTTACTTGCTGTCACCGTTTTGCAGAGTAAAGTCTTGGCAAAGCTGCGTAACAGGTCAAAGGTCAATTTCATTAACTTGATATAAGAGGACAGGAGAAGCGTTATGTGGAGCAGGAGATTTATCCTGACTTTATCTTTACTGCTTTTAATTGAAGGGCTTTGTGGAGAATGTGAATGTAAATGCCACGTTGGAGGCAGGAAATAGATGACGCACAAGATCTTTTCATTAATGTTAGAATAATCATATAAACCACTGGCTCTCAATTTCCACTGACTGCTTGCATAGTTTACTTTAAACAAATGTATCTATTAATCTTTCAGATTAATCTAGGTTGCCTTTCTTGTTAATAAATGGGACCGTAGCGCCAGCCAGAAGCTGATTCTTTATTATCACTCGGACTGGATGTTAATGTCTCTGTAGGATTTGGACAACAAACATAGCCCTAACTTTTCTTCTGTGGGACACTACTGTATGTTGTCACAGCAGGGAGAGCTGCTGGATCTGAGCAGCGGAATGTTCTCTCTAGAGGAGGACGGCAGTCTGCACATTGCGTCCCCCGGGGGTAATGAATCCGGAGAGTTTGTGTGCACAGCCACCAATGCAGCTGGATACAGCTCCAGAAAAGTCCAACTTACTGTCTACGGTTAGAGCCTCAACTCATATGTGTCTCTGCCTTGTCTCTCACTCCTCTCTTCCATCTGTGTGCAATCTGGGCCATGTTTTTCCAAATAGGAAATTAATTTAATTAATGACAGTGGTGTAGTGGTTAGCAAGTCCGCCTCACAGCAAGAAGGTCATGGGTTCGATTCCCGGGCTTAAGCGTTTTGATGTGGAGTTTGCATGTTCACCTTGTGCTTGCATGGGTTTCCTCCTGGTACTCTGGTTTCCTTCCACAGTCCAAAAACATGCACATCAGGCTAACTGACTGTCCCAAACTGCCTGTAGATGTAGATTGTAGTGAATGGTTGTGTGAGTTGCCCTGTCATGGTCTGGCGAGCTGTTTAGTGTGTACTTCGCCCAGCCTCCCCTGGTAGTAGGATAAAGCATTTCAGCAGATGAGTGAGTGAATGATGTGTATCCGGATGTTTAATTTAGGTTTGATGTAACAATATAATAATAATACAAGTATAATAATATACAGGGTAACCGAGGCCTAATGGTTAGAGAAGCGGCTTTGGGACCGAAAGGTCGAGGGTTTGATGTGTGGCGGCGAGGGAGTGAGTTGCACCTACCCTTCCTCCACATTCATGACTGAAGTGCCCTTGAGCAAGGCACCGAACCCCCAACTGCTCTCTGGGCGCCCCCAGTGTGTAATGGCCCACTGCTTCAAGTGTGTGTGCGCACACCGTTTATGTGTGTGTGTGCTCACTTTGGATGGTTTCAATTCAGAAGTCAAATTTTCAGAATTAATGTAGTATAACATAAAATATAAAAAATATAAAAAGATATAAAACAGTAAAAAAAAGGGTTTTGCTTTATTTCTCACTCACCTATTTGCTGAAATTGCTTAATCCTATCAGGGTCAGGCCCTAGGGTACACCCTGAACAGCTCACCAGACTATTGCATGGCAAAAACACAGACACACACACACACACGCACACACCCACCCACACACACACACAGACACAGACACACACACACAAAACCATTTATACTCGCTCTAACATTTAATGGCAACTTAGAATAGCCATTTAGCCTTATGTGCCCATCTTTGGACTGTGGGAGGAAACAGGAGTCCCTAGAGGAAACCCACACAAACATGGGGATAACATGCAAACTCCACGCAGAAACGCCCTTGTCGTGCCCGCAGCTTAAACCCAGGACCTTCTTGCTGTGAGGTGGACATGCTAACCACTTCGCTAGCATGCTGCCCTTTGCGTCAGTTCCTAAGGATAAATTTACTTGTTTAGAATTCATTTATATTTTTTGTGAGATTATGTGGGTGTGTGTGTGTGTTTGTGTGTATGATCAGTGAGACCCAGGCTGAGTGGTTCTGGTGGACACAGAGATCAGTCAGGATCAAGAGATCCATTAGACATGTCGGTGACGGTGGGTGATGATGTCATCCTCCCCTGTGAAGTACAGAGCGTCCCACCTCCCATCATCACCTGGGCTAAAGACAAGCAGCTCATCTCCCCTTATTCACCCAGGTGAACATGTACACACATGCACATCTGTACAATACACACACAGTCACTGTCTGCGATTTCAGGTTATCCTAAGTACTTTTATAAGTTTGTTTTTGGGCCGGATGGGGGTGGGGGGGGTGTAATTGAAATTTGAGAACTCAGACTGTTTAACATTTTAGTACTGAACATATGGCAACAGTTAAGGATTAAAACACAACAGGAGGGTGTGATGTTAAAGGAAATGAATCAATGACAGCATGGTTTGGTGTGCTATGATTTCTTAGTTACCACCCTGAAATTATTTTCCTACAACATCCCAAAATGTGTTTCCCCTCCCAAGGCTCTCTTTATTTCCTCACTCTTGATGTTAACTATCCAAAAAACCAAAAAACGTGTCATGTTGGTTAATGGGAAACCAGAAAGCATAAATCCCGCTGGGCTACCGTGGAAAACGTACAGCTGTATACAAAGCTCCCTGTACGGAAAACTTCTGAATCGCATCCGAAATTACACAGCAGGCGAGTTCTAGGAACTACTTCCTGCGGAGAACTTTCTCTGAGAACTAAACGCCATATAGTTTGTTTTCACATTGTCCGTAGAAATGCTGAAGTGATGTAAAACAGTTGGTGCAGCGGCATCATTAGCGTGTTGCTAGTTATTTCCCACCAGATTTATTGTCAAGCAACATAAGCAACCTTAGAAACATGAGGATGTAATCGTGTGTTGAAACGTTTTGCTCAAACGTTACTGCTCCGTAACACAGGGAGAGCAGGAAATGCTACGTGAAGTAGCATTTTAGCGATCCCTGGAAATGACCACAGTTAACATGTTACTGTGGATTATTCGTTTATAACTAGCTTACTGGTGTGATAGCTAACAAAAGGGCACTCAGTGTATTTAAGATATATTTAAATTATATTTCTCTTAGAAGCATTAAAATCACTTTGTATTATCTTCTTCTTTGGGCCCGTGGTGTAGTGGGTAGGGTGCTGGGCTCATGACTGAAAGGTCATTGGTTTGAATGCTTGTTAGACCCCCACTGTGTAAGATTCCTGTGCAAGGTCTCAGCCACAACTGTGCCTCTGTCCACCCTGCAGTGTAAATAGGTTCCAGTAAAAAAAATGCTGTGAAGGTAACCTGTGATGAACTAGCGTCCCGTCCAGGTGGCCTTGAACTCCTAGAGCCCAACAGGGTTAAGCTCTGGCTCTATTGAGCCATTTGGCCCGGGTGTAATAGCCCAACAGACCCAACCTTGCCTTTGTCGCGTAAAGGCTTCGATAAAGCCTGGACTTAATAAAGCAACATCAGTCCATTT
>JAOUQZ010000024.1:3801384-3818669 GCA_028564935.1 Neosilurus hyrtlii
GTGTGTGTGTGTGTGTGTGTGTGTGTGTGTGTGTGTGTGTGTGTGTGTGTGTGCATGTGTGTGTGTGTGTGTGTGTAGCTGTTGGCCAGAGGCAGGGTACTGTCTTTCAGGAGTGCTCAGATCAGTGATGCTGGCCGCTACACCTGCGTGGCGGTGAATGCAGGCGGAGAACAACAGAAAGAGTTTGATCTGCATGTCTACGGTGAGCTCCTCCTCCTTCTTTTCTTCTTTGTCAAAATCTGTCTGCAGTTTCTCCAGTTTACACCAAAAATTTCACTTTCTGTTTCATAACAGGGCGGCAGGGTGGAGTAGTGGTTAGCACGTCCGCCTTATAGCAAGAAGGTCCTGGGTTCGAGTCCAATGGCGTTTCTGTGTGGAGTTTGCATGCTCTCTCTGTGCTTGAATGGGTTTCCTCAGGGTACACCGGTTTTCTCCCACGGTACAAGGACATGCACATTAGGTTAACTGGCTGTTCCAAATTGCTTCTTGGTATGGGTGTGAGTGTGTGTGTTGGCACTGCGATGGACTGGCAAACTCTTCAGAGTGTACCTGGTCTTTGCCACAGTCGGCTGAGATAGGCTGTAGCCTCCATGTGACCTTAGTAGGATGAAGTGGTTTGGCAAACGAAAGAGCCAACACAGACACATTCACTCTTACACATGAGGGCAATTGAGAATATCCAATTACCCTAATGTGCAGGTCTTTAAACTGTGGGAGAAAACCAGAGTACCTGGAGGAAACCCACGCAAGCACTGGGGGAACGTGCAAACTTTACACAGACACACCCTCGCCGAGATCACGACTCGTAGCCAGGACCTTCTTGCTGTGAGGCGGACGTGCTAACCACTACGCCACCGTCCAGCATCAGTATCGTAATCAGTTTATTCCACCTTTTCACCATCAGGATAATTAAAGTCTCATAAAACTGTTTATTTTAAGATATTTTTAATGCTTTACCAATATTTTGCTGCCAGCTTGTTGGAACACCTATCAGTATATCATGATGGATATCATGTATCGTCCTGAAGTATCGCAATACTGTATTTTCATCATATCGCCCACCGTTACATGATATAACTCAATTTGTTGAATCAGAGCAGATTTCATTGATGCATTCTTGTCCCCTGGCTTAATGGGCTAAACATTCTGAAATCACAGACAGCAAAAGATTAGACAGAGTGGCATCATATTCATGAATAATGTCTACATGTCTTTATGTGGTGGTGGTTTTTGTTGTAGTTCCCCCCAACATCATGGGCGAAGAAGTGAACAGCACAGTCCTGATTGGACGCTCGGTGGAGCTGCATTGCCAGAGTGACGCCATTCCCCCTCCCACTCTGAGCTGGCGTAAAGATGGACGGCCGCTCTACAGGAAGCCGGGATTGAGTGTGTCCGAGGATGGCAGTGTGCTACGGGTGTGAAACAAGCTACTAGTGCTGACCGGCTGAAACCTCATAATGTGCAGATTGTAGTGAAAGTCATGATCTCTGAGCTACACTTTAGATATACTGTAGTACATGTTATTGCTCTTAGCATATTTTTACTAGTGTTTATTAATTATTTATGAAAATGATTGGTGTGTGCAGATTACGAGCGCTCAGATACAGGACACGGGCAGGTACACGTGCGAGGCCACGAACGTGGCAGGAAAAACAGAAAAGAATTACAATCTTAATGTGTGGGGTAAGTCTCTGTCAGAGTGTTTACACACGGCGAGAGTTTTAGCTGGCAACACGCTTGCTTCTGTTTAAGATGATTTAATGGGGCGTGGTTAGATGTGGTGCAGAGTGGCTAATCATGTAAATTAAGGGCGCACAAAAAGCTGATTAGTTCGCTCAGCTCAATTTAAAACGGCTCCCAAGTGGTGCAGCAGCAAAGTGCGCCCCTATCATCTGAGACTTCGGGTCCGGGCTGATGCATACAGCTATCTGTGGCTGGAGGTGCTAATTGGCTGAGTTCTCATGGAGCGAGGGCCAATAGCCACAAACCATAGTTTCACCAAATTCTCCAGATACTGTTCTTGGGATTCTACATTAGGACGGCACGGTTGTTCAGTGGTTAGCACATCTGCCTCACAGCAAGACAGTCCTGGGTCCGAGTCCTGGGCTTGGCCATTTCTGTGTGGAGTCCATTTCCGCCTTCGCCTAGTGTCAGCTGAGCTGGGCAACAGGCTCCCCGTGACCCTAATAGTAGAATTAATCAGTTCTGCAAATGAGTGAGTGAGTGAGATTCTACATTAGTTCTGCTTAGGTCAGCTTGCATTAAAGGCCTTAAAGGAGGACATGATTGCCTTCACTGCCCCTAGTTGGTGGTGAAGGATGCATATTTGACAGGTGGGAATTGGTGACTCCTAAATTCAAGAGAAAAAAGTGTATTTTACATTATTAATGATGTGCATTTCTTGAATAAATCTGCAGGTTGTGAATTAAAACACTAATTTGAATCAAAGATGGATACTTGCTCCTTATCTTTCACACATTCAGTTCCGCCGAGTATCCGCGGCTCGGACGAAGTGTCTCCTTTGACGGTGACAGTGGGCGGCCTCGTTACTTTGGTCTGTGAGTCCAGTGGCATCCCTCCTCCCAGCCTCACCTGGAAGAAAAATGGCAAGCTCATCATCATCATTTATCATCATTTTTTATTATCATCACGTAACCTTTTTAGAAGCCTCAGATTTTTCTTTGATTTTTGAAATCTATTTGTAGGCTCGGAGCTGAAGGCAGACTTGCGTGTCCGTGTGTTGTCCGGAGGACGCCAGCTGCAGATCACCAGCGCAGAGAGGGCCGATGCAGCATCCTACACCTGCCAGGCTTCCAGTGCCACCGGCACTGCTGTCAAGGAGTACAGCCTGCAAGTCTATGGTACACCTCTTACCTGCACAGCACAGCACTACCCCAACCAGCTGAATTTCTTGACTTAGTGAAGCCCAGACATTAGGGATGTCTGTAAAAAAATCGATTCACGTCTGAATCGCGATTCTTATTTATTAGCATTCTGAATCCATTCAAATTTTCAAGGCTCGATTTTTAAGAACACGTTTTTTCGAACATTTCCAACCTTACTCATAACACGTACCGTTTGTCCACACACGGCCTCCGTAGTGAATTGTTCATGTGAGTGGCGGCTCCAGAACTAGCTTTTAGCCTAGCTTTGACATGGGTGAGGAAAAAGAAATACAGCCAGCACCGTCTTCGCTCAAGGAAAATGCTTGCACTTCGGATTTTACATTTTCCGGGTAAGAAGGAGCTTGACATGACACATGCGGTGTGCAAAATAAAAGTCAAGTATTTCTGGAACACTTCAAATCCCGAGCCCACATCTTACGTCATCACCCGGAGCTAAAAGAACCGGAGCAGCAGCACGACCAACTCCTGACCAACACACACTCCATCACTTCACTAAACTCCCAACCGACTCTAAACGAGCAAAGAGGATCAGTACATCTAGAGAACCAGCTGTGTAGTAATATCATTTCTTTCTTTCTTATAGAAGAGTCGTTCGTAGCTTATAGAGGAATGCAGTTACTCGTGAAATTGGCCCCCCTTGTTTGTAATGGTTATGAATCAAAAATTGGTTTGAATTAAGAATCGATTCTGAATCGAATCGTTACCCCAAAAATCGGAATCAAATTGAATCGTGAGTTGTTGTTAGATTCACATCCCAACCAGACATGCAGCTGCTGCTGTAAATGCAGACCAAATCGATTTGGAATCAATGATTGGAGTATCTTCACCCCAGTCGCCGTGCCTTCCAAAGAGAAATAAAAAAATTCTGAAATAAAAAATAGAGGTGTGAAAATGGGTATAATATCTGACCTTTAAGGAAAAATAAGTGCACCCTTACATTTATCTCACTTTCAAGTCCATACAACTAGGATTAGGTGTACCAGAGTAGATGCCACCGTAGAACTGTCTCTTTGCTGTTGAAGTGCGTGGTGCCATCATGCCAAGGTCTAAAAAGATCTCTTAGACCCCCAGCAAAAAAGTTGGTTGAGGATACCTTTGAGTCTGGAGCCACAAGTTAATTTTCCTTAAGGTTTTGCTGAAGTCAAACAACTTGGTCTGTAGACACTGTAATCAATAGGGTAAAATGTTTTCTTGCTCAAATAGGCACATGGGATGCATTTATTTTATTACATGACTGTCTATCCTATCGCTTTCAGTCCGTCCCTCCATTAGCTCATCAGGCAGCGGGAAAGACGATATGACAGTGGTACGTGGTGGAGACATCACTCTCCAATGTGAGGCTGATGGCGTGCCCAGGCCTGCAATCACCTGGCTGAAAGACGGCCGGCCTCTGGGAACAGTATCTGGGGTTCAGATTCTCAGCGATGGCCGACTCATCCGCATCAGAGACGCTCAGGTGGTCCACACTGGCCGATACACCTGCATTGCTGTCAACGTTGCTGGACAGGATGAAAGCAAACATGACGTCACTATCCATGGTGAGCGAGTATGTGTACCCTAAAATTGAAGCCCCCCTTTTTTAAGGCTAATTTGGAAGTAAGTTAATTATCTATTTGCGTACAATGTTTTTGTGTGTTTGTAGTTCCTCCGAGCATTAGCGGGAACACACAGGAAACTGAGAACATGACAGTAGTGGTGAGAAATCCAGTTGCCCTCACGTGCGAGACCTCCGGCATCCCACTTCCTGTCATCACCTGGCTGAAAGACGGCCATCCAATCAGCTCATCCGGTTCTGTCCGGGTCATCTCAGGTATCAGCTGCTGCTATGTCTAGCCTCATCTTCGTAAAATCCATGTGCTCGCATGCTGCCCGAGGCTAGCCAGACATTATGAATCATACATTACATCTTGGAACGAGCGTATCGGTACGAACAGCCAAATTCAACAGTATGAAAGGGAGAACTGAAAAGATAAACAGTGGTGCAGAAGTTATTATGATTGGAACAGGTCAGAAATGGGTGCTGATCCAGACGTCATAAACCACACAGGAAAATGTTGGGAGGAAGTCAAAGCTCAGCTACAAGCAGCACTAAGCGGTGGTGGGTAAACTTCATATATACAGACTAAAGGAAAGACTCAACAAGCTCCGTGCAGACATGTTGTTTTCTCAAGTCATCGTTCTCGCCGCTGATAATTACCTGGTTTAAAGTGAGAGTGAAAGCGACTGATTTGCGTGGGCAGGTGGAGCTGCATGTTTAGACAGCTGTCTTGCAAAAGTCTCCCGTATTCCATAAAACAATCAAGACACTGGTGTGGAGACAGAATGAAACAGAGGTGAAAGTTTCAGGTAGATGTCATTTGTTCAACAGATTGAGCTCCGCCTAGACGGGAGCTGTAAGATTACGGTTACGTTCAGCAGGACCATGTGATCTCAAACAGGGATGTCGTTCTTTGTCTTTA
Source organism: Neosilurus hyrtlii (assembly GCA_028564935.1). NCBI lineage: Eukaryota > Metazoa > Chordata > Actinopteri > Siluriformes > Plotosidae > Neosilurus > Neosilurus hyrtlii. Next base: position 3,806,750 of record JAOUQZ010000024.1, read on the forward strand.
TTGAATTAAAAATGCAGGTTTTTCTGCATCAACCTCAACCTATCACTCCCTGGCGGTCTACTGGGAAATGCTCCCATGTCTTTCTGCTTGTGCGTGACCCTACCATGCATGAACCAGCAGTTAGAGTGGAGTTTTTGTGTGTTGGGGGTTGTTATGGGTATAGCTGGAGCTACATGCTACTTTAAAATTTTGCTAGCTTGTAGGTGAGCGGAGAGGTGGCTATAGAAATTGGTTCCGTCCGTCTGTCTGGCATGTTAGTGCGATAACTTTGAAGGGAAATGATGTTGGCTCACCAAATTTGGTGTATTGCTCCCATTCAGGCGTGAGTATAGTGGTATTGTATATGGGTTGAAGAGAATGTCCAAATTCTAAGTTATGGTCAGCTTCATGTATGACTGTGTGTGACTTATTTATGATTTATTTTTGGTCATCCCAGGTGGGCGGAGCCTGCGTTTGATGCATGCCGCAGCAGAGGACGCTGGAAGGTACACGTGTATCGTATCCAATGCTGCTGGAGAGGACAGGAAGAACTTTGACTTGGATGTCTTGGGTAACATAACACACTGCATGTTATGTATTTATTTGTGTGTGTGTGTGTGTTTGTTTATTTATTTATCAATCAATCAATCAATCAATTCAGATCCTAATTTATTAATTAATTTTTTCCATTGTTAATAGATCATACCGTATTTTAAAATTTGGTTTGTTTTCCATTAGTTCCTCCAAACATCGTGAACGGGGTTGGGATACAAGACGTCAGAGTAAAGGAGGGGCAGAACATCACTCTGACTTGTGAGGTCACCGGTATGTCACCCACGCACACCTTTATTTAAAAGGTGTTTAAGGTTGTCGCTTTCGCATTACTTCCGTATTGACCTCTCAGCTTTGGTGCTGCTTAGGAAACCCAGTGCCTGAGATCACCTGGTTAAAAGATGGGCAGCCGGTGTTGGGGGAGGATCGAGTGCAGGTGATGTCACACGGGCGCTTCCTTCATATCAACGAAGCTGAAGTGGTCGACACGGGCAGGTACAGCTGCCTGGCTTCCAATAGTGCTGGAGACAGGAGCGTACACTTTAATCTCAACGTCCTTGGTACGTCTATGTGTGTGTGTTTGTTTAGAACAGTGTGTATATATAATGTTATATATGTTATATGTTATGCTTCTGGCATTAAAAACTGGAAAAGGTTACTAAAAGTGTAAGCGTGAATGGTTTTGTGTGTGTGTGTGTGTGTGTGCGTGTGTGTGTGTGTGTGTGTGTGTGTGTGTGTGTGTGTGTGTGTTAGTCCTGCGATGGACTGGTGAGCTGTTCAGGGTGCACCCCCAACTTCTTCCAGAGTCAGCTGTTATAGGCTCTGTGACATTATTAGGATTTTAGCAAATAAATGAATACTATGGATTATTACATAGTAATATATGTTGTTGTTTTTTTTAATTATCATATGCCGGCTATCATATGAAGGATTTTTTTCCTGAGCCTTCACACTCATGTCCATGTCTTACAGTTACCCCGACAATCACTGGCTCTGGGCCAGAGGGATCTTCTGAGGAGGTGACTGTGACCCTGAACAGCCCCACATCTCTGGTGTGTGAAGCTCAGTCCTACCCCCCTGCCATCATCACCTGGCTCAAAGACGGCACACCTTTCGAGTCCAGCCGTAACGTCCGGGTACTGCCAGGTACCAAAATCCATGTATTGTAGCAACACCAGTTTAGTGACGGTTTTCATACATGGGCCAGTCTTACTTCACATACATCCATTTTCCACATAGAATAAATAAAAGACCACTAAACCTAAAAGAGTATCCATGTTGAATCTTGTAAGTTACACTCATGTTACACAGAGATAATATATGATATTAAAGATGTTGATTTTCCGGACAGGTGGACGCACACTTCAGATCCTGAATGCACAAGAAGAGGATGCTGGGAGATACACGTGTGTGGCCACCAACGAGGCTGGGGAGAGCCTGAAGAACTATGAGGTCAAAGTTTATAGTGAGTATTAGAGTTTAGGTTCAGGTGTTGTGGCCAGGGTGCTGCTGGGTCTGAGTGTTCGCACTTTAATTAGTGTGTGTTCTTCTGTCCAAAAAAAAAAAAAAAAGTTCCACCTGTGATCAGTAAGGACTACATCCAAGGAGAAGGCTTTGCTCCGAAAGAGATCAAAATTAAAGTCAACAACACATTGACGCTTGAGTGTGAAGCGCAAGCAATCCCAGTCCCTACTCTACACTGGTACAAGGATGGCCAGGTCAAACACGCACACACACACACACACACTCACACACACACAGTCTTATTTCCATGACTTGTGGGGACAATACATAGACTTGCATTAATTTTCTGGAGAAATTTCCCTAAACACTAGAAATTTCCCTAAACACTAGAAATTTCCCTAACACTAAACATAACCACTACTTGCCTTACTATAACCTTACTCCAACCTTCCCCTAATCTTAAAACATCTTTACCTTAAAATGTAATAATTTACGTCATGGGGACTTGTGGTTTGTTTCCATAAGGAAGCCAAGTCCCCATAACGTGACAGTGTAAACAGATTCATGTCCCCACACTGTGATGAATAGCTAGACCACACACACAAACGAACTAGACTTTTGTGCATTGTGACAATCAGATGCCTTTCCGTTTCTCTTTAGATCCTTAAGGCAGAGGGACGCATCACAGTAACACCTAATGGTCGGATAGTTCAGATAAAGCAGGCCCAGGTGTCTGATACGGGCCGCTATACCTGTGTCGCTACCAACATTGCAGGCGAGGATGAAAAGGACTTTGATGTAAATATACAAGGTGAAAAGGGCTTCACACACTCCAGATTTTCTTCTTCACACACCCTGGTGCATTCATTCCCCAAAATATCGCCTCAGCGTATTCTTTTATAATAGTGGTATGGCTCCCTCTAGTGGCTGATTTTTTTCATTTGATTATTATTTCAGCTAATGCTAGGGTTCAAAGTTTCTCCGAACACACTCACTCACTCACTCACTCACTCATTTGCCGAACCGTTTACTCCTATTAAGTTTGCAGTGAGGCTGGTGTCTATCTCAGCCGACACTGGGCGAAGGCAGGGTACACCCTGAACAGCTCGCCAGACCGTCTCAGGACAGCACACACACAAACATTCACACTCACACTTACCTAGGGTCAATTTGGAACAGCCAGTTAGCCTAACGTGCATTACAACCCCATATTTGAAAACTCATGGGTTAAGGGTTAAAAGTAGGGACGTGCATTCGTAAACATGAGAGAATTTCTGCAAACACATGACTTAAAACGTCGGATTTTCAAATTAGAGCACGCAGAGAGCGCAAACCTGTGCCAAGTCAAAAAAAAGAAAGAAAAATTCCTTGAATTTATTCCTCGTCCATAGTACATCACTTTTTGCAGAAAAATAGCAGAAAGTACACAGCACCCCCTGCTGGGCCTGCTGGAAATATTCTACCTCATATATCTTTACCTGATAAAGAATCCTTTAAAAAAATTCCAGGATCCAGAATTTGATCCAGATCATCTCCAAAATTGAATGGAGTCTTTCTAGTCAAAACCCTGCCTTGCAACTGAAAAAAAACAAAAAACAAAAACAAAAAAACTCATTATTGGTGAAAATAGCCTGCTATTGAATCATAGATGACAATTTCTGTTCTCTCAGTTCCTCCTAGTTTTCAGAGAAATGGAGAGTCTGGCTCTGGCATCGTCTCTGCTGGCGAAGTGAAGGATGTCATTCTGAATAATCCCATCTCGCTGTACTGTGAGACCAACGCTGTACCACCTCCCACTCTCACCTGGTACAAAGATGGACAGCCACTTACCTCGAGCAGCAGGGTGCTCATTTTACCTGGTAACTATGCATTAAAGCTGGGTTATGCCTGTGAAATACTCTTTTCTGATTGGTCAGAGAATTATTTTGTGGTTTTGTGTGTGTGTGTGTGTGTTTGTGTCATGCACAGGAGGTAGAGTGCTACAGATCCCACGAGTTCGAAGTGAAGACTCTGGACGGTACACATGTGTGGCTGTCAACGAGGCTGGAGAAGACTCAGTCCAGTATGATGTTAGAGTCTTGTGTAGGTAGTTCTTGGAAATGGGATGAAGCAGTATGCTGACACTCTCTATTTATTGGTTGTTAGCATCCATTAGTGATTGGTGTATATGTGTGTGTGTGTGTGTGTGTGTTTCTGTATTTTAGTGCCTCCCTCTATTCGTGGAGCTGACCGAGACGTTCCTGATGAAGTTATAGTCTTGGTGAATAAGTCCACGCTGCTGGAGTGCCATGTAGATGGAAGCCCTACTCCTAAAATCACCTGGCTCAAAGATGGCCTCCTTTTAATTCCAGACCGAGCACACAGCGTGCTGTCCAACGGCAGGACATTGCAGGTGAGACGCACAATGAGACATGAACAAAATAATCGTGCCGCTTGATTTTCAGCATCACCTGATTAAAAAGATCTCGAAATTTTGCATCTTTTGATGCAAGGATCTTGATTGTCCATACTGTTCAGTACCAAGGTTCCTGATTTTCTGTATCATTTTAATATGTTGAGTTTCGGTATGGGTGGCATGGTGGTGTAGGGGTTGGCACATCCGCCTCACAGCAAGAAAATCCTGGGTTCAAGTGTGTTGTGTCCTCAACATGTTTGCATGGGTTTTCTCCGAGTACTCCGAGTTTTTCTTCTCCAAAAACATGGATATAAGGGTCGCGGGGCGGTTGGAGTCCACCTCAGCCAACACTGGGCAAAGGAGGGGTACACCCTCATCATCATACAGCTCATCAGACCATCACAGGGTCAACACCCTGCACACTCACACCTGGAACAGCCAGTTAGTCCATGTTTTCAGACTGTAGGAGAGAACCGGAGAACCCAGAGGAAACCCATGCAAGCACGAGGTGGACATGGAGACTCTGCAGAAACAGCCGAGCCTGGAACTTGAACCCCAGTACCACCAACTGCCACTGTTGGGCCCTTAAGCAAGGTCCTTAATCATCAGCTGTTTAATGATGGGAAATGTAAGGATAAGGGTGTCTGCCAAATGCTTAGCACGTCCTTAAATGGTTAGCCTGTCCGCCTCACAGCAAGAAGGTCCCGGATTCGAGTCCTGGGTGTTTCTGTGTGGAGTTTGCATGTTCTCACTGTGCTTGTGTGGGTTTCCTCTGGGTACTCCGGTTACCTTCCACAGTCCAAAGACATGCACATTAGGCGAATTAACTTTTCCAAATTGCCCTTAGATGTGAATGTGAGTGTGAAGGGTTGTGTGTGTGTGCGTGTGTGCATGCGTGTGTGTGTGTGTGTGTGTGTGTGTGTGTGTGTGTGTGTGTTGCCCTGCGATGATCTGGTGAGGCATTCAGATTGACCCTAATCAGATTAAGCGGTTTGGAAAGTGAGTGAGTGAATATCTCTGAATGGGGTACGTTGCTACCCAAGACTCGTTTTGTGGTGCAGGAACCTGTATAGATGAAAATGTAAAAGGTTTTCCGCACATACATTTTGTATCGAAGAGTTTTGCTATAGTTCTGTGTGTGTGTTTCAGATTTTGAATGCGCAGGTGACCGACACAGGGCGATATGTGTGCATGGCTGAAAATGTAGCCGGAAGTGCTGAGAAATACTTCAGCCTGAATGTTCATGGTGAGGTTTTTTGGTACATGTTTTCATGTTGTCGGATTAAGTACATAAAAAAATGAATATTTATGTGATGAAATTGATGCTTGTGTTGCTCCAGTTCCTCCCTCGATAGTGGGTGTCAATGAAGAAAATGCAACTGTAGTAGTGAACAGTTTTGTGACTCTGAGCTGCGAGGCCACCGGCTTCCCTCCTCCTACGCTGAGCTGGCTGAAAGACAGGAAATCTGTCCAGGGCAACAGCAATGCGCTCATCATGCCAGGTGGAAACGTACAAATGTAGAAATATTTATCCAAACCCCAAAACACAGCCTGTTTTTATATTTGTGCACCTTTTTTATTTTGTGTGTATTACGAGTGTTCATTTCCCTGTTGCCTTGTGGTTACAGGTGGACGTACATTACAGATCCTGAAAGCTAAAATGTCTGATGGGGGAAAGTACAGCTGTGTGGCCATCAACCCAGCAGGAGAGGCTCATAAGATCATCTTCCTGACAGTTTTTGGTCAGTCGGCGCATGCAAGAAATGCAGATTCCTATCATTAAGGGTATAGAAATATCAAACTGGGAATTTTTCTTCTATCCTTCAGTTCCTCCCAGTATCAAGGACAGCAGCGGCGACTCTCCCATAGTGATCAGTGCACGCGCAGGGAACTCGGTTACACTGGAATGCCAGTCCAATGCTGTCCCCCCTCCGACAATCACTTGGTACAAGAACGGACGTCTTGTCACTGAGACCGCCAACCTTCGCATCCTCACTGATGGGCAAGCTCTGGAAATTAAAGGCACCGAGGTGTGACGGTCTGTTTTTAAGTGTAAGGATGTACCAAAATATGATCGCAAGGTTTCCCAAATTCATGAGTCTGCTCTGTGTTTCAGGTGTCCGATACCGGCCTATATGTCTGCAAAGCGAGCAACATAGCAGGCCAAGTGGACAAGAACTTCCATCTTAACATCTATGGTTAGAAAAGAGTCTTCCTAACACATGTATGCCTGCCTGAATTGTGATGTATGGCTCAATGTTATGGCAAGAATACGTGCTTCTGTGTTCATTGGCCGAACCGTTAATTCCTACTAGGGTCGCGGAGAGGCTGAAGCCTATCTCAGCCGTCTCTGGGCAAAGGCAAGGTACAACAATGAACAGCTTGTCAGTCCAGTGCAGGGCAACACACACTCACACCTAGGGGCAGTATGGAACAGCCGATTAGCCTTATGGGCATGTTTCTGAACCAGGTGGAATCCAGAGTACCTGGAGGAAACGTACACAAGCACTGAGGAAACATGCAAACTCCACACAAAAACGGCCTCGCCGAGCCCAGGACCTTATTGCTGTGAGGCGGACGTGCTAACCACTACACCACTGCGCCGTCCACTTCTTTATTTATTTATATGCTATTTAGAATAAGTTCATGATATTCATTATGTACATTCGCCATTCGTAGGTTCACCATTTTCTTATTCACGCAGTTATCCAACCAGCCTGTCACACGGCCCCTGAAAACTTAGTTGACATTGGGTGGAGTTCAGGTCAATCTTCTGCTGCTATATTCCTATGCTTTTCTGCTCACCATGTTTGTAAAAAGTGTTTGTATTGAGTTACAGTGGCCTTCAACTCACTTTAAAACAGTCTGGCCATTTTCCATTCAGCGACTCTTATTAACAAGTCATACCTCAGCACTGTCCATCATAGAGACTTCTGTGTGTGAAAATCCCAGACAGTCAGCAGTTTCCGACGTCACTCCTATCACACCCCACCCCCGTTCTGATATTTGAAATAAAACATAAATCAAAGATCTCGTTGTGTATTGAGTGTGTATGCATATCCAGTTTGAAGCAGTTATGGATGCTAATAAAGTCTGGACCATGTGTGTGTGATCAGTGCCTCCAAGTATAGATGGCCCTGGAGAGGAAGACGTAGTGGAGACCATCAGTAATCCAGTCACCTTCGCCTGTGACGCCACGGGTATCCCGCATCCCAGCCTAACCTGGCTAAAGAATGGCAGAGTAATCGGTGAGAACCGCCGCAGTGCCTTAATACCTAAATCAGCTGACTTTTAATGTCCACCAAAGAACCCAATGATCACTACTGCTGTTCTCTAAACCATTTTGTTTCTAGAGAATTCCGACTCGCTGGAGATGCATATCCTGTCAGGAGGTGGGAAGCTGCAGATTGCTCGCTCACAGCTCTCTGACAGTGGCACTTACACCTGCCTGGCCTCTAACGTTGAAGGCAAAGCCCATAAGAGCTTCCATCTTACTATCCAGGGTAAAATACAGGCTAGAGGACTATATGGCTACAATTTTAAGAGTAAAATTCAGTTCTTTATATAAGGGATGCTCTTCTTTTTGCACTCTAGTGCCACCCAGCATCACAGGGTCTGAAATGCCAAGTGAGATGAGTGTTCTACTGAACGATAGCATTCAACTGGTGTGCCATGCGAAAGGGACTCCAGCTCCTACAATTCAGTGGCTAAAGGATGGGAAAACTCTGAACCAAACTGGCCTCAAGAACATCAGGTGTGTGTGTGTGTCCATGCTTTAGTGTCTAAAGAAGCTGTCGATTGACCCTGAACTCTTAAGGTCTGAAATGTTAAGGGTTACGTCATTTATTTTCAAGTATTGTATTATTTTTAAATGCTATGTTATGTTACTGTAAATGAATACCTCAAGATTAGCACCCGTGCCAGGAGGTTATGTTTGCTGTGTTGGTTTGTTTTGTTAGTTTTTACATTTGTTTATATGCAATATAACTCAAAAAGTTATTGTAAGATTCGGATATTTTTACGTGTATGGTACAAGTAATAAAACCATTGCATTTTGGAGGCAATGCTTGCATGGGTCCATGTTAAAAAATGCTACAAATCTTTACCCTGGGGCAAAATGTTCATCAGATGCCCACTAGGGGGAGACATTTCATTATATCTATGGCAAGCTATAATAAAACCTGCAGCCCTGGGCGGATTTTTTAAAGTTCATCAATGCACGTATCACCATAGTCCATTAGTGCCTGCTGGAGGTACCTTGCACTTTGAGTTCCCCTCTAGTTACTCACGATCTTACCCATAGTTCAAGTGATTGTTAGCAGGATTACGCAACAATGTATGTGCAGATTTTCATTCAGTTGCTACCAGAGGCAGGGATTCATACAAGGAAGACTTTATTAGATGTTCGAGATGACACGGATCAAATTCTGGATCCAGCTTTACTTTTAAAGATTATAGTAATTATCTTTAAATACATATTAAATATTATTATAATAAATAATATTGTATAATATTTATATTATAAAATGTTTTGACATTTTGGTTATTATGGGGGTTTGCTGGGCTTGGTGGAGGATTGCGCTCTGAGTGCTCAAGATACTATGTTGATGTTTTGAATAATATCTTATTGTTTCATTGTATATCAGTATTTTGATGTTGTCTTTACTGAATATCTCATTACTTTGTTATATTCTGCTATAAAACTCAACACATTTTGATTCATCATCAAGTATCAAATTATTTCAACCAAAAATCTCATTATTTCAACCTAATTTTTATTTATTTATTTGTTCATTTATTTTTAAAAACCCAACTATATATTCATAATTTATTAAGTATTAGATTGTAGTATTTGTAATTGTCATTTTATATGTCGGTTAAGCCAAACATTAATGGTATTTTATTTACAAATATTCAGCTGATTGCTAATTAAATTAATGAAAGGCTTAGTGGAAGATTTCCCTCCTACATTTTTTGTTGACATTAATAATTCCTCAAAATAATGACTTAATATCTTAAAAAGGCACGTTATTAAGTCTTAATGATGGCATAGCACAACGTTTTGACAACGTGTACTTCAGGGTGTCTTTATCAACTGGTGCACTTTGGCTGAGCTGATAATGATATAAAGGTATGAGGCTTGGTATAAACTTCAGTAGCACAGTATAGAACGTCTGTGTTCATTTTCTTTTTGCAGAATCAGCCCTGATGGAAGTACCCTCACAGTATCAGCTACTCTCACAACCGACAGTGGCAAATACACATGTGTGGCCACGAACAAGGCTGGCGAGGAGGACAGGATCTTTAACCTTAATGTGTATGGTATGGTAAGCTTTCTGTTTTTAATAACAAAAAACCTCAGTAACCGATACAGAGTGAGACGTCTTTTCCTTGTTATCTCATGAGCTGTTTCCTGTCCTTAGTCCCTCCAATGATCGAGAGTAATGGGGGCGCCACCGAGGTGTTAACGACAGTCATAGACAGCTCGGTAAATATTGAGTGTATGGCCAGCGGATTTCCTCCACCTCAAGTCAACTGGTTAAAAAATGGCCTACCCCTGGCTGTGTCCTCTCACATACGCCCGCTTTCTGCTGGGCGAGTCCTCCGGTAATCACATTTCAAATAACCAGTCAACAAAATGGTTTATTAATGAGTTACAAATGCAAAATAATTGCTTAAAATATCAATTAATTAATTTTAGAATTTAATTATTTTCATTATTTTGTCTGAATATATTTATCATGCACTTAGCTCTGTACACCCTGAACAGCTTGCCAGACCATTGCAGGGCCATCACACAACCATTCACATTCACATTCTCACCTAGGGGTGAGAATATGGAAAGTCATTTAGCCCAATGTGCATGTCTTTGCACTGTGGAAGGAAACTGGAGTACCAAGAGAAAACCTCTGCAAGCATGGGGAGAAAATGCCTGTGCCCGGGACTTGAACCCAGCACCTTCTTGCTGTGAGGCAGACGTGCTAACCACTATGCCACCCCTTATATTAATTAACAAATTCATATTTTAAATTTTAAAGGTCAGATATTGTACCCATTTTCAGATTTTTAGTTTTCATTTTAGGCCTTGGAGCATCAAAGTACGATTCATAATTAAAAAAACTCCACACTTCTTTAGGAAGCTGCTTCCCCACCTCCTCCCAAAACGCTAATTTTGAGTGCGTGCCCAAGATGGCGTGTTTGGCTTCCTCCTCCCATTTATGGTCCTTCTGCACTTTATGGCTTCTCTGGTCACCTGAAAGCTCCACGCTCAGTGCGCTGGGAGGCAGACTGGGACTGGCAGAGATACTGCTGTGCATCAGGGGGCAGTGGAGAAGTCCAGCTAATCAGAAGGCCCAGAAGGTTCTGAAGCAATACAGTGTCCAAAAATAAATAAATAGCCAAAAACCTTGACCTCAAACAGATAAACCTAAACATGTGCTAAGCTGGTTTGGCACACTGGCATCATCATACTATTCAACATTCATACTGTTCTACACTGTAACATCATTAAACAGTCTACAATATAGAATGAAACAAATCAGGCATGTACTAGTATTTATGTGTAATTGTTACCAACTATACTTGGTTTTGGTCAGCATTGCCCGCGTTCAGGTCTCTGATGGAGGCACGTACACTTGTGTGGCATCCAACCGAGCTGGAGTGGACAACAGACACTATACCCTACAAGTGTATGGTGAGATAGCTGTACTTTTTTTTTTTTTTAAAGTTTACATATCTGACCACCTGTAAATAATGAATGAATGAAGGATATTTGAAAAGAAAATCTTGCCCAAATTTAATGATGTGTATTGGGATCTGTGTCTCTAGTTCCCCCCAGCCTGGATGGAGCAGGCAGTACTGATGATGTGACGTTGGTGAGGGGGAGCATGGTTGCCCTGGTGTGTGTCTCTGATGGAACCCCAAATCCGTCCCTGTCCTGGATGAAGGAGGGAGCTGCTTTGCCAGTGGATACTCACATCACCCTGCTGAATCACAACAGCACTTTGCAGATTTCCCACATCCAGGTGGACCACACGGGACGCTATACCTGTGTCGCACGTAACCAGGCTGGAGAAGCCAGGCGCCACTTCAACCTCAAAGTCCTGGGTGAGAAACCTGGATGATCAGAATATGTTTTACAATCTTCAACTGCCCGGTTTCAGTGACTCTGTGACCACTGAAGTCTCAGATTCCTGTTCATGACCGAAAGGAGTGAAGCCTGATTATGGTATTATAGCGCATTTACATCAAGGTTTGATGTACTGCGCATTCTGAGATGCTTTTTTGTTCACCACAGCTGTAATGAGTAGCTAATTAATCAATGAGTATCGCAAAAACACAGGCTCCCGAGTGGCGCATCGACTATCAACATGGAGATTATAAGTTTGAATCCAGGTTGATGCTTCAGCCATCCGCGATCGTGACTCCATGGGGTTAATTGGCAGAACTCTCAATGGAGGGAGGGATGGCATACGCCTAATTTAGTTGTTTCCAATTCCCACCCATCAACTTTTTGCCTTCCCTATCACA
>JAOUQZ010000024.1:3831645-3847598 GCA_028564935.1 Neosilurus hyrtlii
TAATTAAAATAAAACCTACCCCGAAAATAAGCCCTATGGTGTTTTTTGAACCGAAAAAAAAGACAGTGTCTTATTATCAGGGGAAACACGGTAATTACTTAATTATGAATGTACAAAAACCACCACCCTTAAAAATCTCATGAGGAACTCATCTTTTAGGTAGTTGCCGAAATCGGAGCGTTTACTGTAACTAACTGTATGTTTGTAATCATTGTAGTGGACGGTAACTGGAGTCCATGGCAGCCATGGGGTGAGTGTTCAGCCTCCTGTGGCACAGGGGAACGCACAAGAGTCCGTTCCTGTAACAATCCAGCTCCCACCAACAAGGGTCGCCCTTGCCCAGGGGACTCCACCCAACTTTCCAGGTGCAACATCCAGCCATGTCCAGGTGAAAAAAAAAATTCTACCATTTGCATTTATAGTTTACTTAAACTGATGTGTGGATTTTAATTTAATATGCATGCTTGACCAAGGCATTAGGTTTCATGCTATGCTGTTTGCTCAGGTGGACCTCAGAAGGCGAGAGGCAGCATCATTGGCACCATTAATGATGTGGAGTTTGGCATAGCTTTCCTCAATGCGACAATACTTAGCAGTCCTTCAGGAGGGAGAGTGATACATGCCACTATCAACAACATACCCAGGAGCCTGGGTCTGTCACAGGCATTTTCAGAATATTAAGTCATGTAAATTCTATGATGTCGTATCATAAAGGTATTGAGATGTTGTCTGGTTTGATCCGATGTAATTCTTTCCAGGCCCTGGGATGAGGAAACTGATCTCGCTCCTAAATCCCATCTACTGGACCACAGCACAGGAGATCGGCGAGGCCGTCAACGGCTACACCCTGACAGACGGCATCTTCAGACGAGAGACGCAAGTGGAGTTTGCAACAGGTGAATGCAGTCAGGACTAGCGCTCTTATCACAATGCTAATTTGCCTTCAAACGTCAAGAGATTGTGTTCTTCAGAATAGTTCTGTAGATGTTTAGGAGCTCACCTGCTTGTGCATTTGCTTCAGGGGAGATCCTTAGGATGACCCATGTAGCACGGGGAGTAGACACAGATGGTGCTCTGCTGTTGGACATCGTAGTGAATGGACACATCCTCCAACTGCCCTCCAACACACACATTGGTCTGAAGGTAGACGCTAAACTTGCTTATGAATGCCAATTGGAACTGAGATCTTCCACTAATGCACTGGTGTACACTTACAGCGGACTTACTTATGTGAGTGTGTTTTTCCACCACTAGGACTATACAGAGGATTATATCCAGACAGGGCCCGGGCAGCTGTACGCTCTGTCCACTAGGATGTTCAGTGTAGACAGAGTGAGTGTACCTTATTCTTGGAACCACACCATTTTATACGAGCCTTCCAGAGGAAAGATGCCTTACCTGGTGCAGACGCTGCATGCTTCTTCCATCAGCGCTCAATACCGACCTCTAGAGGAGATACTGGAGTTCACAATCTATGCCAGCATCTCCAAGGGTGAGGCACGCGTACTTAGTAACTGATAAATACACTCGCTAACCACTTTATTAGGAAGGTGGACAGGTTAGTGAGTGCACTGTATGTCTTTATGTTCATGGAATGCCATTCTCTGTGTTTGCAGGTGAGCGGAGCAACCAGTGTCCCAGCGGCTTTGTCCTGGACCCAGCTGGACCCTACTGTGCCGGTACATTTTACACACAGGCAGTGTTTTATTTAAGGATAATCATTATTCTGGCTTTCTGATATTTAGAACACTTGTAATGTAAATGTATATTAGAGAAGCACCATACTTATTACACCATCGACTTGATTTTCCTGACTTTCCGTCCTTCCGTTCAACCAGTGTCCGTATGCACCAAAATGTTGTTTGGCTGTCATGCATCACAATTTTAATTGGCGGTTATGCCTGGTGATGCTGACTGGATGTTACGCATCATGATACTGATTGTTTATTGTGCATCGTGCTGCTGATCCGTTGTTATGCATTGTGATGCCGACTGGTAGTTATGTATAACGATTTGGATTGGCTGCTGTGTCATGATGCTGACACCACCAGCGTGCTGTGTGGCGTAGACTGTGACAGCACAGATGTCCTACTACACCGCATGGAAGATTTCTTACCTGCATACTGTACTGTACACTAGGGGGTGGAGTAGCATTTGGTACACAGTGTACGCTGGGGCAATTTCTAACACAGCCAGTATCTCTCTTACTGTGTTGCCCCCGATTAAGACAGATAGAACATAATCTCTTTCTTTCTGCTGTGATGAAGATGAGAACGAGTGTGAGGAAGGCAGCCCATGCTCCCATGCCTGCCATAACGCCATAGGGACGTATTACTGCTCCTGCCCTAGAGGACTCACAATATCTGCTGATGGCAAGACGTGCCAAGGTACCAGTTTTCCACACAAATTTTAGATAATGACTACTTTATGCTGTTCTGTGCAATTTGAATTTCCCCTAAAACATTCTTATAATGTATATCTGGAATCGTAAATGCTGTTATATAGAATCCGGATCATTTTAACTAATTCTGTGCTTTAGATATCGATGAATGCTCACTGGGCGGGCACATGTGTCATGACGCACAAGACTGTGAAAACACCATTGGCTCCTACCGTTGTGTGATGCGTTGTGGGCGGGGTTTCAGGAGAACAGTTGATGGCTTGAGCTGTTCAGGTGAGGTTTTTTGGAAATATACTTCTCAGAAAGTTATCCATACAAAAAAAAATACGACTATTTTTACTCCTTGTCACTAGAGGGTCTTATTTTAATGTATTATGTCGGATATATGCTACTTTTTTGACAGATGTAAATGAGTGTCAGGAGTCCAACCCTTGCCACCAGCATTGTCTCAACACCATTGGCAGCTTCCGCTGTGCCTGTGAACCAGGCTACCAGCTCAGAAACCGCCGCTGCATTGGTCAGTCACACATTAGAAAATTCTAGTTGCCAAGAATTTTTTAAAACTGCTGTATGATTCTTTAGAATTACCTAGAACTAGGAATAGTCTGTTTGGTGGGCCGTCTCATTGCCTGTCTGGTGGACAGAACATTTGTTACTGACTGCAGTCACAAGCTGTTATGCAAGTACTTTTGCTCCATATTGGGGTACATGTGGTCTTATGTGTACAAGTAAAAATAAATAATAATAAAAGGTAAAATATGGGGGTTATAGGGGTATATTGATTACAAACAGTTCTTCATGTGTCACTTTTTGAGTTTGCAAGGGTTCCAGGTAGTCCATGGTTAAATGTGGTCATAGTAATGAAATAGAACAACAGACTTCAGTCCAGCCTTCTTCTTCTTCTTTACAATCTCAGTACAACATAACAGAATGAACGTTTTAAAAAAAATTTTACTCCACAGATATCAATGAGTGCAGACAGCGAGTGTGTCGTTCAGACCAGCAGTGTAAAAACACGCGTGGTGGCTACGTCTGTATCGACCTCTGTCCTACAGGCATGACCAAAGGAGTCAATGGCACATGCATAGGTTAGTATATATGCAGCATCTAAGCCTCTTTGTATGTACTTGGAACTAATAGCCCTTTTGTTATTATCTGCAGAATAACACTAATCTTGATTTTAAAGCATTACCTAGTTTATCCTTTTCACAGACATCGATGAGTGTCGAGATGGAACGCACCAGTGTAGATACAACCAGATCTGTGAGAACACACGAGGGAGCTATCACTGCACCTGCCCCAGGGGCTACCGCTCTCAGGGTGTGGGTCTGCCCTGCATTGGTATGTAAATCTATTGACCCCTATGAATAAAGCATCACCTGGCTGCCCTGCTATTGCCTTCCATCCATATGCATCTCATTTTCTATTCAAAATGCATCACTTTGTTCCACTTCCTGATAAACACACACATTCCCTGCTTGCTTGCATTACTGCATTGCTCAGAGTACTTAATAAATGGCCAAACTCTCATGAAGGTGAGCTTAGTAGTACTCTAGTCCTGTGTTAGCAATTTCCAAATTGAGTTGGATGAAAGCGGTGGCATGGGAAATGGTAGAAAGGTAAGTCTGCTCTCACAACAAGGCCAGAACTTTTTTTTTTTTTACTCCTGTCTCTGTTCTCTTCCCCCTTTAACTTTTCATTTACAGCACTTTACTCCTGCTTGGGACTTTTTTATATGCTGTGCTTTGCTCTAGCATTTATGGAATGCAAAATATCAGGCTAACATTCATTTTCAAATGTCATGAATGATAAAAAAAAGAACTATGTAGAGAGGCCGGACATAAGTAAATAGACCCCCAATATTTCAGAATGAATATTTGCTGGTTGAAGAAGAGGCTTGCGTCTTGCTGCTTGACCATAATAGCCCATTTGATGAAGATTGAACTTTTTCCCATTGACAGAGGAATATTTAAATTGATGGCAATTTTCGCCGGCTGGTGCCACCCACTGACTGACCCACAATTCGACCTCTGAAAATCTCACAATTTAATGAACACTAGTCAGACTGCTGTATAAAGGTGCCCAAAGTTGTGCCAAAGTTAGGTAAGCATGCCTCGCACTCTAGGAGCTCAAGAATTGTCAGATCTTCAGAGAGGTCTAAATGTGGGTCAGTCAGAGCGAGGCATCAGCCAACGACAAATATTTGTTAATTTAAATATTTCTCTGTCAACGGTAAAAAGTTCAACAGTGAAGTTAAGACCACCATGGATCCAAAACCAGGTCAACCTGGACCATCAGAAAGATGCCTTCACTCCATGAACAGAGCAGTGGAGAAAAATCCCAGTTCCCAGGCTGCAGACATTGCAGAAGACATCCAGACCAGCTCAAAAACTGTTACGCGCTATCTTTATCAAATGGGCTATTATCCCCGGCAGCAAGACGCAAGCCTCTTCTTCGACCAGCAAATATTCATCCTGAAATTTTGGGTGTCCACTTACTTCTGTCCGGTCTCTGTACATATGTACATATAAAGTCACACACTGTGATATTTTGTTGGACTGCCTTTAGCTTTGATTACAGTGTATTACTGTCTTGGTAATGTTGCTTCAGTTGGTCAGGTCGAGGCTCAGCAAGAAATAAATAAAGTTAAGTAAGGTGATGATAAATATTAGAGTGCGTGACTCTTGTTTTTGGCCGGACACAGTATAACCTGCATGGAGGATAACCGGTCGGCTGAAGATCACAAGTTAAAAGTTAACAATGATACTGTAGTGTAATATATTGTATACCTGAATTTTTAAGAAATATGGGTTGTTGTTGGTGGGTTTTACCACACACTCAAGCAGTACATCAGAAACTAGTATCATTGGACTTAATTAACATTTGAATGATGTCAAATCTTGAACCACCCCTATTGACAGTCGTAATTATGCCATATCAGACCTTGTTATGGGTTGGTTATTGATGCCCATTTTCATTTTCCCTCCCTCTTCTATGCATTTTCCTTTACTGATTCCCAATCACCTCAATACTGTCCTTTAATCTTTTACCCTTTCCTTTCTTCCAACATATCTCTTTTATCTCTCTCTGCTGTGCCTTGCTATGAGAGCAGATATAAACGAGTGTGAGCGAGTGCCGCTGCCCTGTGCCTACCTGTGTGTGAACAGCCCAGGTAGCTACAAGTGCACTTGCCCTCCTGGCCGCTATTTGCTGGGAGATGGGAAGTCCTGTGCTGGGCTGGAACGCTTGCCCAGATTCGAAAGCCTCTCATATGGTTTCCACACATCACAGTCGTCCCCCGAGCGAAGCTCCTCCCAGAGTCGATATCACAGTCTGTCATCTCAGAGCTACCACTCTTACGCTGTCACCAGGGGGAACTACAGGCTCAACGCTCATCCCTTACGTTCTCGTAGAGGTGCTAGGACATGCCGTCTTGGCTTTATTTCACAAGGAGATAAATGCATAGGTAACTGTCATAGTAGGAGGAGGTAATGTGTGTGGTGGGGGCTGGGAAATTCATCACTGTATATAATATATTTTTTTTTAAATATATATATATATATGTGCCTCTGACCTAAAACATCAGATTTTCACATAAGTCCTGAAAGTAGATAAAAAAAGGACCCAATTAAACAAATCAGACAAAAGCAATTTACTTACTTATTCATTGAGGAAAATTATCCAATATTACATATTACTGTGTGGCAAAAGTATATGAACGTCTAAGATTAGCAGTTAAATTTAACAAATCAGGTGAGCACATTTAAAGAACAGGAATCTGTTAAAGTCTGAGCTTCACAACATGTGAAGTAGTGGAAGTATATCATGGCAAGATAGGAGGAGATTTGTGAGGATGTCAGAAAAAGATGCTCATTTGGCTGGAAAAAGGTGCAAAATATCCCTAAAGAGGTTGGATTTCACTAATCCACCATCAGGCTGACCAACATAAATCAGTCCAAGAGCAAGGTGTTAATATAGGTGTATAAGAACTCTAAAAAGATCCTTGTGTAACCAAAGGCCTCTCTCACATTGGGTAATGTTAATGCTCTTGATTCCACCATCAGGCTAAGAGAGAAAAAAGTGGTATGCGTGGCACATTTGCAAGGAGAAAGTCACTGCTCCAGAAAAAGAAACATGGCCACCCTTCTATAGTTTGTTAAAGATCACATGGACAAGCGAGAAGGCTACTGGAAAGATTTTGTAATTGGATGGGACAAAAATATTACGTTTTTGGTGTAAATTAATAGTTTTATGTTTGAAGAAGGAAAACACTGCATTAAATAAGAATCTTATTCCATCTAAGAAACATGGTGAAGAAATGGACTTGGCCTGTTTTGCTGCATCTGGGCCAGGACAATGTGCTATCATTGGTGGAACAATTAAATCTGAATTATACCCGCAAATTCTAAAGGAAAATGTCGGGACTGAAAATCTGTCTGTGAACTGAATCTCAAGAGAAAGTGGGTCATTCAGCAAGACAACGATCTTAAAGTCAGAAGTCATTCTACAAAAGATGGGTTGAAGAACAATGCATGTAATGTTTTGGAAATGTCCAGTCATGTGTCCTGACATTGACCCATTAGAAATGCTGTGTGAGCAGTTCATGTGAGGAAACCCACCAGCATTCCAAAGTTGAAGCTGTTCTGTATGAAAGAATGGACTAAAATCCCTCCAAATCTATGTGCAGGACTGATACAGTTATTGTTTATCATTTATTTCAAGGTAATCGTCACCTTAAGCTTGCATAACATGAACACATTAAACTACGCCAAGGTCGACCACAGCACAGACCTACTAGAGCAAAGTGTCTACTTCCATAGATCCCACAGAAATCACGCATTGCACGTGTGGTGCTCCATCAAACACCACCCGAAGAGAGTCCACATAGGTACTTCACTCTGATAATTGCATGCTGCAGTCAACTAAGGGATAGTTTGATGTGTTCAGCTATTGTGCAAAGTTAAGGCAACTGATTTATTTTATTGGGTTCTCTTTATCTACTTTTGGGACAAAAAAAACTGATGTTTTAAATCCTATTATCATATTAATGCACATATGTGGACAATTCTAGGGTTTACAAACTTTTAACCACCACTGTATTGATGACCAGTTGCATGGAAGAGCTACTGTAGCACAAATTGCTAAGAAGAATGCTGGTTATAATGGAATGGTGTCAGAACAAACAGTGCATTGCAGCATGCTGCCTCTGAGGCTGCCTAGCTGCAGATAATTCAGGATGTTATCAACATTCCCTCTCAGGGACTATTTAGCAACATACACCTTGCCTTCAGGGAATAATTGGTAATTACCTCTGCCAGGAAGTTTGTTTTCACTTGTGCTGGTTTGTTAGTTATTTAGTTTGTGTGCGATATAACTCAAAATATTTTTTTTAAAGTAGGGTGTGGTACAAATAAACCAATAAGATTTGGAGTTAAAAGAATTACTGTCAATAAGTGCAAATAATGTATTAATAAATGTTCATCAGAGTTCCACTAGGGGGTGACATTTCATTCCATGCAGTCTTAGACAGGTTTTTCAGGTTAATCAATGCACTTGTCACCATAATGCATTTATGCATGGCGGACTCTACACCATGAGTGACCCTATAGTTAGCAAACTACAAGGAACATTTTTACAAATTGGAGCTGCTTTTGTTACCATGGAACCCACCGTATCATGGTGACACAAGCACATATGTGTGCTACTATATTATTCTTAATAACTTGACAGTGAATTGTTATACCTGATTGTGTAATGGGTCATTTAAATACTCGATTCTGATTGGTCAACCATGGCTTTTTTATTTCTTTATGTTATGCTTGTTTAGTGTTTATGTTAATGTTATCTAACTGTGTGTGTGTGTGTGTTTTAATGTGTAGATATCAATGAGTGTGAGCAGAGAGACATGTGTCAGCATGAGTGTGTAAACACACCAGGAAGTCACAAGTGTTTGTGTCCCAGTGGCTATCGCCTCATGACCAACGGCAAAACATGCCAAGGTAAATTACAGGCACTATGCTTTTGTAGCTTTATGGAAAATGAGATAAAATTGCTTAAAAGCTAAAAGTGTGTATCACCTTCACTTTCATTAGATATTGATGAGTGCTTGGAGCAAAATATTCAGTGTGGTGCAAACAGAATGTGCTTCAACATGAGAGGCAGCTACCAGTGCATTGACACGCCCTGTCCACCGAACTACCAGCGAGACCCAGAGTCTGGGTAAGATGAGTTGTACCACAGACGTTGAAAAAAAAGACGCTATAAAAAGTAATCCAAAATTTATCCCAGCATAAGTTTCATTTGGTCATTCATTCAAGGGGGAGATAAGATCAAATATTTAAAAAAAAGCAAACAGGCCGGTATATGCTTAGAGCAGGAAGTTATAGGTTCGAGTCCCGGGCTCGGGCGTTTCTGTGCAGAGTTTGCATGTTCTCCCCATGCTTGGAGGAGTTTTCTCTGGGTACTATAGTTTTTTCCTCTGTCCAAAGACATGCACATTAGGCTGATTGGCTGTTCCAGATTGCCCCTAGGTTTGAGTGTGAGTGGTTGTGTGTGTTGGCCATTCGATGGTCTGGCGAGCTGTTCAGAGTGTGCCCTGCCTTTGCCCAGAGTCGGCTGAGATTGGCTTCAGCCTCTTCGAGACTGACGAAGACTCAGATTATTTTATGCAGTGAAATAATTTCATATAATAAATAATTTATGCAGTGAAATAATTTCATTCGCTAACATCAGGCCCTGAACCCGCTATTTAACCTCACCTTTTCCTTTTTTCTCAGCTTTTGCCTGAAGAACTGTCCTTCCAATGACCTTGAGTGCGCTCTAAGCCCCTACGCGCTCGAATACAAGCTGCTGTCCCTGCCCTTCGGTATCGCCGCCAACCAGGACCTGATCCGACTGGTGGCCTATACTCAAGACGGCGTGATGCACCCGCGCACCACCTTCCTGATGGTAGATGAGGACACCACACTTCCCTTCGCTCTACGTGACGAAAAGCTGAAAGGCGTCTTGTTCACCATACGGCCGCTGCGTCAACCACACACCTACCGCATGAAGGTCCGGGCGTTGTCTTATAGCGCTGACGGAGCCATCGAGTACCAGACCACCTTCATCGTCTACATTGCCGTCTCTGCCTATCCCTACTGATAGCACTTTAGCGTGTGGAACGGGGCGTGATACGAGTCCCAGCATGTGTGTGTATCCATGTTTAGTTGTAGATCCACCACTTGAAGATGTTTTTTTTTTCCTTGAGGCCTCATAGATTGAGGAGATGAGCTGCATTGCTAAGAATACAGACAAATAAAGCTAACTTAGCATTAACGCCTGGGTACGCCAGAGACAAACTGCTTTACCTGTGGCTGGATTCCATGGTGAAGCCTGAAAGTTGTAGGTTGGATGAAGCAGCTGATCCAGTCCTGCGTGTTACGAAAAGCCTCTTTGCCAAATTATGTAAAAGGACAAAGGATGATCAGAGTCAATACAAAAAATATGGACAAGTATACATGTCTACCTATTAACTTATTGGAAAGTGCTTGAAAAGAGAATTCGCGGATTTTTTTTTAATGTGTGCGTGTTTGTGGTCATTTACATTGTCGTAGTGTTTGTCCAGAGAAGTTCAGGGGTAAGCAACATCATTAGGATCTCCATAAGTAGAATTAATATCCATCTCAGGTAAGCACTACATTCCACCTATAAAGCATTTTCATATATATATTTTATTCATATCTATGTACAGAATTAAACTTAGATTTTTTTCCCTCAACAGACATTTATTACAGGTTTATACACAAGTTCATAAATTCATACCAAAGATGTATTCTATTTTTTATTATTTGTATATAAGCATTTTAATTCTGTAATTTCCATATTTGTTGTATTCATTTTTTAACGCAAACAATAAATGTACAATCAGTAACTGATGTGTTTATTACTTTTTTTTTTTTTTTTTAAGTGCAAACCTCTGCAGTCCCCTTTTATGAACCAAAATGTCAAAAACTGTCCAATCTCACAATGATAAGGAATCCTTTAAGAAATGTTTGGGTCCTCAATTTGTGCGGAACACCCTCAAAATCTAATGGAGACTTCCTGGTTCGAGGCCCCGCCGCTGGTGATTTCATAAAAACCCACCTAAGTGTTTGCGAAAAAATATATGTACACAGCACCCCCTGCTGGGCCTATTGTAATATGACACGTCCAAAAAATCTCACAATGTTAAAGAAAGCTTTGAAAAATTCCTGGATTCAGAATTTAAAAAAAAACATTTTATTTACTTTTTTATTTTTTTTGGATCATCTCAAAAATCTAATGGAGTCATCCTTGTCCAAAGCCCGGACTTTGTTTGAACTTTAATGAAACACATAACTTTTTGCGAAATCCTAACAAACACACAACGTGAGGGTAAGTCGAGAGATAGGGCAGCCATGACCTAACGCTTAGAGAAACGGGATAAGGACCAAAAGGTCGCTGGTTCAATTCCTGAACCAGCAGGAAAAATGTGTGGTGGTGGGGAAGTGAGCAGCACCTTCCCCTCCTCCATCTTCAATCAAGAGCAAGGCACCTAACCCCCAACTCCTCCTCGGATGGCAGCCCACTGCTCCGAGTGTGTGCTCAGTGTTTACGTGTGTGTGCTCACTTTGGATGGGTTAAATGCAGAAGCTAATCTTCCCTTGCAGGGGTAACAAGGATACAACTGACTCTATTTGGTTGTATGTATAAATCTTTATTTTCAAAAGCACAAACATAAAAAAGGAATACTTATAAGGCAGTTGTACACCAGTTTGGTTTGTAGAATGTGTTTGCGCTTGGTCGCGAGACACAGGTCCGTATATTTATGAAAGTTAAACAGTGACGGTCTGCATTTAAAGCAGCGATCTAACTCTGAGGATGTACAGACAAAAGCATTTACAGACCAAACTGATTGTTTTTTATAAGTTGGCAGTAAGTGCTTAAGAGTAACAGAGCTTGACGAGACATTCCAGGCAACATAAACAATAAAATCATTATGCTTTGATATACGTGACAGAAATTAGCCGTCTCACCTGTACCATGACAAAGAAGTTTCTTCTTTAAAATGACGGGAAACTCCTAAAGGTGCTAGTAAATCCATCTTTTGAATTTTTTTTACAGATATCCCATATGCACAAGAGGTTTAAAGCTGTCGGTGTCATGAATTCATTATTCAAAATACACCACATTAATACACAAGATTGGCGTAGTGGTTAGCTCGTCCACCTCATAGCAAAAAGGTCCTGGGTTCGAGTCCCAGTCTTGGCGAGGGTGCTTCTCTGTGAGGTTTGCGTGTTCTCTCCGCACTTGCGTGGGTTTCCTCCAGGTACTCCGGTTTCCTCCCACAGCCCAAAGACATGCATGTTAGGCTAACTGGCTGCTCCAATTTGCCCCTATGTGTGTGTGTGTGTGTTGTGTGTTTTCTGCCCTGCAATGGAATTTTGAGCTGTACGCCGCCTTCACAGAGAGTCGGCTGAGATAGGCTTCAGCCGCCCCGCGACCCCAATAGGATGAATAATACAAAAGATAACAGAACTTCCAAAGACAATAGATAAATTTAGCACCTAAATATTAAACAGAAGTAACAAAAGTATATCTATCCTTTTAAGTTTACATACTTTTTTCAGGCTTGGTAACGAGTGCCTTTAAATTCTTTTCCACAGCAGCGCTAGAATTTTTTTTCCTCTTTTTGTCCACTAGCATTACGATTCACAAGCGGTCCACGGCGTTCATGAAAGCTTGCTCGAATCCCAATGATTCAAACATCTGCAGAACCCATTAGCGAGATAAAGTGGTCATTACAGCGCTACAAATTAGTAATACAAAATAATATACAGTAAATACTCTGGAATGCCCTTTTTAAATACATACAGACGCAGTAAAATGAGCAGTAATATAAACAACGCTTGCATGAGCACTAGAATATGATCGTTCCTGGAACTTGAAGCAATTTGCTCAGAGTAATTCCCAGTGATGCAGGAAGAACCGCCCAAAGCAAGGCAGTATCAGGTGTTTAAAATGCCTGTATACTGTTATATAATGTATTCACATGTGTCGTAAGCAGCCATTGCCCTTCGGTTGTTAAAAGATTGAATACAGCATTAAAGGTACAGTGTGTAACATTTTGCAGGATCTATTAGCAGAAATACAGCGGCGAAGTGGCTAGCACGTCTGCCTCACAGCAGGACGGTCCTGGGTTTGAGTCCCAGGGGTTTCTGTTTGGAGTTTGCATGTTCTTCCCGTGCTTGCATAGGTTTCCTCTGGGTACTCTGGTTTCCTAGCTTAAGCATATCCTCTTTAAATAGGATTTCATTCATCCATAATCGTTTAAAAAAAACGTCCTTGAGTTTTCAGAACCTTGCAATAAGCTGTTTATATCTATGTGGGGAGCGGGTCCACTATCATGCAGGCCGCCATGTTTCTACAGTGGCCCAGAATCGTACAGACTTCAAAGAAATTTCAGTCAGCTGTATTCTGGAACCTCGCCACTAGATGTCGCTGGACATTGCAAAATTTTGCACACTGTACCTTTAAGGACTGAAACGGCTGAAACGTAGAAGTCAGTGCTGCTTTCCTGAGAGAAGCTAAAAAGATCATAAAAACTGAAGGTACGTGTATGGATGTAGGTGTCTACGTGAGCAATGCAGACAGACTGAGTGAAAGAGGCAGACTGAGGTGGAGAGAAAGAAAAAAGAAAGAAAGAAAGAAGTGTGAGATGCGAGTTATACGCAGCACCCTGTCAAAGTTTCGTCTTTGTTCTGAATGTACAGGCAGGTGCGTCCCTGCTGTGGTTTTCCGTTTGCGGTTTGGAGATTAGACGGTTTTCCGTGCAGTCAGTACTCGGACAATGCAGCCCACGCCTCCTGCAGACAGAGCCTGAGAGAAACATGCCTGATATGAACACACTGGTACAATGGATGTGTGTGTATATTATATATATATAAAATACAATGAAAATAATGTTCTGAGACAAACAGTGAAACCTCCACCAAGTCCAGTAATCCCCAATATCAACCGCAAAAGATAACTACAGGATAACTCAAAAATGTATTTTGAATAAATGCAATTTTTTTCTATATTAGAGTGCAGGACAAGTTTACAATTACATTACATTTTGGAGATGATATGTGTATGAGATCATGCTGAAAAAAATTCCTGACATCCTGAAAAAGGCCTATTTAATTAATATGTGCCAAAATAAGACGCCCATTAGGGGGAGACATTTCATTATAACTATGCCCAGTTATAATAATCTTGCCTTAAAGTTACCACTGTATGTGTGTCTCTCATCACTCACTCGCTGAACCGCTTAATCTTATTAGGGTCAGGAGGGAAGATGGTCCCTAAATCAGTCGACACTGGGGACAGTGGAGTCAGTTAGCCTAATGTGCATGTCTTTGGGGGGGGACTGTGGGAGGAAACCGGAGTACCCAGGGGAAACCCATACAAGCATGGGGAGAACATGCAAACTCCACACAGAAACACCCAAGCCTGGGACTTGAACCCAGGACCTTCTTGCTGTAAAGCAGACGTGCTAACCACTACACCACGGTGTATGGTGCTAAGAGGTGAGTGCCCCTCTACTTAAAACTGAATCACCACTTCTAACCAATCAGAACTGAGATTTCATCAGCCTAGCAAATTTCATAGCAGGATATAAGGTTCTGTGATCTGATTAGCATTACGGGTCACATTACGGTACCTTTTCATGCCACTGGAGCAGGATGGCGCTGCTGTTTTCCGACGGCCGCTCGAAGCCCTTGTAGATGTACTTCATCAGCAGGTCCACGCCGTTCTTATCCAGAGACTGCACTCCTTTCTCTATGTCGCTCGTCTTGAAAGAACTGAGCACTTTCAGCACCAGTCCCTCAGCACGGTCCTACAATCAAAGTTCAACGACGTCACCAACAACTCCCAGTACGCATGTTAGATGTTAGACTGTCACTACGGCTACGGAGACTTTTTTTTTTTTTTATTCAAACTGCTAAACCAGCCAATCACTGCCTTCCGGACTCACCTTGACAGTCTGATTCTTGGTATTGATTGGTGGGTTTTTCAGCACTGCCTGCAACGCTCCCATGAGGTTCCCTTTACAGACTGGAGTTAAGGAACATAACAGCATATCCTGAACTTCAAAACAAACGCAGAGAGGGTGTGTCGTGTGGCGTCCACACAGCGACATGAAGTCAATCAGAAACAGGAAGTAGGGTTTAGTGTTACCCACATGGTCATATATGGAGAAGAAATCAACTTCCTCAACTTAAAAACCACGCCGTATCATACGCTACACAGTAGACATGCTCGCTATAACCAAAAATAAGACAATCCCTAGTAAAGCAAACCAGTCTTCTCTGCACTCTCAACCAGTCTTCTCTGTTTCTCTCTCTACTGTATAAATCATAAACAAGGAAAACACTCTTAGACGTCGTCAATCACAAGGCAATAAGAAAAGCAGCATAACAATCTGAGACCCCCTGTAGCCCCCCACCACAGTGCTGTCTGTCCCAGCAGAACAAAGCAGCTCGTCATGATTGCTGAAACATCTCTATGTCAGGAATGTGGCTGTAAAACATGTCTAGACATCCACCAGACTCTTCAACCACCCTGAGTTATAGATACGGATAAGGGTGTAGGACTTAG
The DNA here is from genome assembly GCA_028564935.1 of Neosilurus hyrtlii. Taxonomy (NCBI): domain Eukaryota; kingdom Metazoa; phylum Chordata; class Actinopteri; order Siluriformes; family Plotosidae; genus Neosilurus; species Neosilurus hyrtlii. Next base: position 3,846,689 of record JAOUQZ010000024.1, read on the forward strand.
ACGCGACATCAGAACCTGAAAAAGCTCTGAAATGAAGAAAGACATGTAGTGCATTCGTGAAGTAGAGACAGAACAACAGGCCACTGTGTTTAACAGCACAATCACAGCTCGGTTATACTGTACTGCAATCTCGCTGCGGACAAGAACACGACTATGGGCACATTTAGTGAATCTGCAGTACATTATTGATTTTAAATCAAGAATTCATTGCAATATCAAAATGCTTCAAGTATAATGTAAGAATTTTAATGCATCATCATCATCATTATTATTATTATTATTATTATTATTATTATTATTATTATAGATTTGTTCCATGCTATTTGTAAATAATCCCATCATGAAACATATGCATGGTTAAATAAATAACTAGGCCCAGAGGGAGGCCAGAATTAAACAGAAGGATATTGTCTGACAAGGGAATCGACCTCTGCTTCATCCGGACCCAGCTGGTTCTCTGCTCCATCCTCTTCATCTACAAACTTATTCTCGTCGTATTCATCAACATCCACTTTACGGAATCGGTCAGAGTCGGTGTTCTTCGACATGATGATTGAGATTCTCTCTTTCTGTCTATCTAACGGAAACGTGACACATCCGCTATGCGAGGCTAGAAAACAGCTGGATCTGGTGTGTGTGTCGCTTCCTTCTCACCGACTCAGAGGCGGCACTACATTCCGCTCCCTCGCTTCACTTCCTCATACAGGCGCCGCCTAGTGGACACAAAGACTGAGATTTTTTTTAAAAAGAAAACATTACAGAACATTTTCAATGCACACTAATTCATTCATTCATTCATTCATTCATCTTCTGAACCGCTTATTCCTACTTAGGGTTGCGGGGAGGCTGGCGCCTATCTCAGCCGACTCTGGGCGAGGGCGGGGTACACCCTGGACAGCTCGCCAGGCCA
>JAOUQZ010000024.1:3861865-3872947 GCA_028564935.1 Neosilurus hyrtlii
GTGGCAAGGAAAAACTCCCTCAGTGAACGCGAGGAAGAAACCTTGAGAGGAACCAGGCTCAGGAGGGAACCCATCCTTAATCCGTCACACTTTGGTTTCCAGACATTTACTTGCCGCGCGGTGAAGTTGGCACGCAGGCTCACTACTATGAGTGCTAGGATTAGTTTGTGTGTGAGAGACCTTGACCAAATATTTAAGGTCACAAAGGCAAAACTGTATATTAGGTTTCTGGACATTTTCTTCCCGTGCGTTGATGCTGGGGCTTTCCATCTTGCTGTGCTTGTTCCATATCGGCGTATTATGAAATGGTCCTTTTGGCAGGAGCATCTGGACTCTTGTGGTATATTTTTCTTCATAGATTCTGAGATATCGGCTGAACTCAGATGACGGATGCAACATTTAGGATACAAGCTGCCGTTAAAACACAGGGGATAAAAGCTTGTATAATAAGTATTTATAATAAATTTACTTTCAGTGATTTAAATAAGCATGCTTATTGAGCAGTAGTATGATATAAAGATACTTAATGGCCAGTTCAAACTCAAGTAAAATTCAAATGTCATGCAGGGAGCAGCTGAGCGGAAGCAGACACAGATCAGAAAAAATAGATGAATAATATTGTGAGGTAATGCAAAAGTAGCCATCAGAAAGAGACTCACCATGACCCTTAAGGGGCTCCAAAGATTTAGGATGTGTTTAAAATTCCAGCATTACTAATAATGCATTTAAAAATAACTTGGGACATTGACCTGTAACATCCCAGTTGACCTGAAGCAGGCCAATCAGAAACCTGCCTCACTGTTGGCTTCTGATGCTAATTTAATTTCGCTGAAGAGTACAGGTGACCCTGGTGTTCCGCCAGCCCTTAAAAAAAACTTTTAAGACGCACAGAAACATAACTTTTTTTTTTTTTTTTTTTTTTTTTTTTTTATGAAGCCAGTCCAGTATATAAACTCCTCACTCCTTTATTCTGTAAACTCTTTTTACTTTAGAGGGAGAAGAAAGGCCTATTGAAGCTGTTGTCAAATAAAAAGAAGCTCCGCCCCTCTCCTCCATCTTCCCCAACTTTGGAGGCAGAGCAAGCCATTGCTGCAGACATGCCACAAGGAGCCATGGCACCTGAACTGCCAGTCCCCAGCCCAACGGCAGTAGCCAGTGGAAACCATTGCCGGACCGGGCCCTGTCCTGTGGAGACTGAGACACCTGCACCTTCATCATCATCATCATCATCAAATACTGATGCAGCACGCAGGAGTGGCTGTCAGGAAAGCGCTGTTCCCATTGCACCGCCACCACGGCAGCCGTGCTCGTCTCTCCTGTCCATGCAGCACGATGGACGGCCAATAGTATGCGAGAGGTACAGTACATTTTAGAGGGTACTTGTAGGTAAATACTTTGATCGTGTGCAGGTTGGTATAGTAAAGAAGTATAAAGTAGTTTGAAAGTTTGTGATCCCTTTGGAGTTTCTACATAAGTGCTAAAAGTGGGTAAGAAGAACCTGACTTGGACAAAAATATTAGTTTTTTTTTTTATTATTGAGACCCTTTGCTTTTAGAAACCGTTCTTCAGCAATGACTGCAACTAAATGTTTCTGGTAACTGTTGATGAGTCCTGTTCATCGACTTGGAGTGATTTCATTCGTTCCTCTGTAAAGAACATTTCCAACTCTGCGGTGTTGGATTGTTTCCTCACATGAACTCATTGTGCAACATTTTTATTGGATTAAGATCAGGATTTTGTCCTGGCCATTCCACATTCCAATTTGATTTATTCTCCTTTAGCCTTTCTTTGCCAGAACTACTCAAGTGTTTAGGGTTGTGGTCTTGCTGCGTGACTCCTTTTCGTTTGAGATTCAGGTCTCAAACAGATGTCCTGACCTTTTCCCTTATAATTCAGTGAATTTAATGATGACACACACACATTTTTTTTGTTCCATGATTGATGGCAAGACATCCTGGCACAGATGCAGCAAAACAAGCCCAAACCATCATAGTACCACCATCATGTTTTACAGATAGGATAAGGCTCCTATTCTGGAACATAGTGTACAATTTCTGTTCTACTTTGATATCATCCATCCACATTTTTATCTCCAATAGTTTTTTTTAGCTAATCTTTTTTGGTTGACGAGTCCTTTGGAGGGTAACAACGGTCTTGAGTTTCCTCATCTGCCTGACTATGTATTGGTGAAGTTTAAACTGCTTCGAGATGGTCTCGTAACGTTTTCCAGCCGGATGAAAATCATCTCTTTCTGAGGACTCCTTTGTTCTTGCCATGATACGTCCACTCTCATGTGTTGTGAAGTTCTGCCTTTGATAGATCCCGGTTCTTTAAATAAAACCTGCTTGATGCCTGATTAAAAACACCTGACTCTAATTTCACATTTAAGTTAACTGCTAATCATTGAAGTTCATGTCCTTTTGCTGTTCACAGATGTTTTATATGGGACCTTTTTTTTTCCCCTTTGGCTCATGTGGCATGTAGGATTAACCCTCTATGCTGTCGGCTGTTCCTGTGCAGGTACCGCGTGGTGGTGTCTTACCCTCCACAGAGCGAGGCCGAGCTGGAGCTGAAGGAGGGCGACATCGTGTTTGTACACAAGAAGCGCGAGGATGGCTGGTTCAAAGGCACACTCCAGAGGAACGGCCGGACAGGTCTCTTTCCCGGCAGCTTCGTCGACAGCATCTGACTCGGACACATGCTTGCGATCAGGCGAAATTACGCCAAGCTGTTGAGGTTGAGGCAGCTGCCGTCGGCTGGAAAGCTCCTGGTAGTGACTGACAGAACTGACGAGGATCAGCGTTGTACACTCAAGGGCAGATCTAAGCACAAATCAACCCAATTATTTTTAACACATCCAGGACTCCACGAGGCTGTCACAGTCTTGCAGCAGAACACACTCACACTTGCAGTTTTACGCAGAAAAAAGCACATATCTCAAGCACATGTATAAACCAGACAGCATGAGACGGCGCTCACTCGCCTCGGACGTAAAGGAGAGTAGAACTCGTCGTGTGGTGATCCGTTAATTTATGTACCTGTAAACATTTCCGTACGGTTTAAATGCGTGCCTTGTTCGGCATCACTTTATTGTATATAAGCAAACAGAGCCTATCTATGAACTGAACGAACTGAGCAAAGCTGGAAAATATGAATTTATTATAATCATTTAAAAACATTGTAGTTTTGGTTGTAGGGGATTAATGGATGATTAATGTGAACTGTGATTGGCTGCCCCTGATACATCGCCGATTTGCGTCGCTTGGTCATCGATGGACGGAGTCGAACGTCATCATTGATTACGCATCGCTTCAACGGAATGGATGTTGGTCACTGCCTGGTTTAACTACTGTCCATCATCCTGAAGATAGAGCTGAACTTTAATTTACTACTGATTTAAAAAAAAAATCAATTTCCAGTTGGTATAAATATTCAGAAATTGTGAATTCATGAGCAAGAATCCCCAAGACGTTCATTTCATTTAAGCGGATTATCAAGCGTCGAAATTGCGATGACTCGTGCACGATGATTGGAGGAGACTCAGTATTGCAGAGTAAGGAGTAAAGAATCTGCTGTAGATTTTATTCAGTGATGGGGTTTAGGTACCGGGTAGTGTGTTTAATGCTTCTGATATAACTTGATATTTAAAAAAAGTAAGAAATTACACTCCGTAGAAAATGTCTGAATGGTGGTGGCGTAGACTTTTAACTAGAATAGTACTAATTTTATTTCTATATATTAAAGTATAATAGCTGCTGGGTCCCTTTGTTTGGTGTTAGTTGTTTTTTGTTTTTTTATAGGAAGGTATGACTGACAGCTGAGTGATGGATCACTTTTTACTCTTGTGTCGTCTTGTGTGTGTGTGTGTGTGGTCCCAATTTACAGCTAATGTCTATTGCACTAAAACCCGACAGAGGACTGATCGACCTTTTATGATCAAGGTGCAACATATAAGAGCTGCTTGATCGCTTGGAGGCCTTGTGGTCAGCGTGAGCCGACGCGGTCGCTTCAGTGTTCGTGTCACAGTTTTGTCTTCAGTCATGCAGGTCGTGTTAAACCTTAAGATCGCACCGTAAATCCACCATACATGGATGCTTATTACAGGTTGCAAGCTATGTATTTCGTCAACCCGAGCATGCACAAACGTGACTCTTCTGCATGTATCATGATCCAAATAAATATGTCTTATATTCATGACCAAATCCCGTATGCGGTTCGAATTTGTCCCTTCTGTAGTTTCTGGAAACATTTCTATCCGATCCAGTGTTTGACTTTCATTAGTAAAAACTCTTAAGGCGATTCTTGGTAGTGAATGGAAACATTACCGTGATTCCAAAACACTTAGAAGTGGGTCTAGGCGGAGGGGGATCTCAGAGAGCGAGCTTGCTGGTGTTTAGTATTTGTACGGGAAGCTTAAGTGCCTGTGTTGTATTAGGCTGTATTAAAAAAATTATAAATTCCCGCTTTCTCATCAGCTTTGCACCTGATAATCGGTGCCGCATCAGATTTGAAAAAAAAATTTGTATTTTTGAAAAACCTCAGACAACGTAAAAATTACAGTGATTCCACACACTCCACTTCCGCACATTGTTTTGCTCCATTTTGGTTTGCACCAGGTTCACGTTTGCCATGGTTTTCATGGTTCTGTGGATCAGTTGAGCGGCGAAAATACTGAAGAATTGGTGTGGGTGCATTGCTACTTACATTTAGATTTATAAGCTTTTGGACTTCGATAGTCACCTCATTTCTGTACTAAAAAAAAAAAAAGACCTATTGCCTTATTTAGGTTTTCAAAAAGTTCTGATGAGAAACTGGGATTTCTTTTTTTTTTCCTTGGCCTTAAAAGATTAATAAAGTTGCACAAAATCAAGAAACAGATTCAGGCAAAATTTGAAACACTAGTTCTCTCCTAGTTCACACACACACCCCTCTTTTTCTTGTTGTTATATAGCAGTCTAGGCATGTCCTCATTGTTCTAGACCAAATGATTCTTATTGCCTTGTTAAAGAAACGCAGTACTAAACCCCACTTGAACCTACACACCTACTTTTTTTTCCCCCCCATTATTTTTGTTACCGTTTTTAATACACGCTCGACTGTACGTCCTTTAGTGGAGAAATTGATCTCATATTCTGTATTAAATCATTGGAAGAAATAGTCCTTTTGTAATGTGTTTAACTGTAATAAAAGATCTTGATTTCCAGACCTTTTGCCCTTTTTTCATTTACTCCAGACGTTTTCATTTCACTCTGGATCCTACATGAGCCAGGTTTAAGAATTCATTTCTGTGCTTTCCTGCATGATTAGTTAGCGGAGATGACCACAATAGAGGTGCGATAGAAAAGCAACTGATGGAATTTTTTTTTTTTTTGAGAATTTTGTAATTCACGTCAATATGTTTTGTGATTCCACATGCAAGCAAATATTTCACGGTTTTAATACATATAACCCAGGAAGGTCGCACGACAATTTCTGCGTCTGATTTGTGAGTAAATATGTGATTGGTTTGCGGATGTTTGACGGCAGGAGATTCGCCTTTTTTTCCCGACAATCAGTCACGTTTTGCTCTCAAACCATTTGCTTTTTATTCATGCGTTATCGGCGTGAATAAAATACGAATGATGACAAAATGTATGGCGGATGTCAGCAAGTGTCAAACTTTCCGTGTGGAAGGCTCCAACATGTCGCTTTTCCTTGTGGACGAAAAACTAAATTTGCGAGGAAAACGGCAACTCCGCAGCCTTCTCACCTGTGCGGACTGTTTGAGAAGGGTTTGAGACTACTCCGCATCAGAGCCTCGCTTTGCAACATGGCGACCATGTTCACGAACACGGTGACCAAAATGCGACGCGAATGTTGCGAGACAAATTTGAAAATGAAAAGCAACAGCTGCAAATTGCTATTCACATCAGTTGCTTTTCTATACCACCTGTAGTGTGATCAACCCCTAAATCTATAACCTGTACCAGGCCTGCCATCAGGGGGCGTCAAAGGGTACAAATGACCCTCGCTCAAGGTCCAGGGGAATCCATGTGCAGGTTGATTGAGGTCAGAGGCTCCCAACCCAGGTCCGTACGTCCGGTCACTGACGCCAATCCGGTGATGTAAATCAGAGGCTCCCGACCCTGTTCCTTGAGGACACCCTGTCCTGCACATTTTAGTGCTTTCCCTTCTCTGATACACCCACTTCAAACCATGAGCTGTTAATGATGCAATTCAGGTGTGATTGGAATAAGGAAAACACCTAAATATGATCCTTCAGGAGTATGGATAGGAATGCCTGATGTAGGTCTACGATCCTTAAATGGGATCAAGTATATAGTGGATGTGAATGAGGTGTTTATAAATTCTCCCTCTGTCCATAATTCCTAACGGTTGCCTGTTTCTACTTTAAAATTCATCCTGGGTTGAGTTTTAGTATTGCGGTGTTTGTTATTCATATTAATATACCCGACAGTGTACGAAGCATCCTTCACTAAATATATATATCCTCTGGTTATTGTGGTTATGGTTAGATGTAGGTGCACAGCATTAAGTTTCCATGCTGATGATGTAGCATCCTCAGAAGAATGGTAAGGCAAATTTGTATGTGTGTGCTGGGTGGAAATGGGATGGCGAGGGGAACAGCTGGTGTCTTGGATGTGTACAGGGGAAATGAAGTCTTAATGTTCTGGCATCGAGGCAGAATGCAAATGAGAATGAGGAAACCTCGGCAGTACCACACACACACACACACACACACATCTTAACTAAAGTGCTCCAAAAACATGGTTTTATTGCTTTTTTTTTTTTTTTTTTTTTTTTAAATGAAGCATTACTGATTAAACAATGATATTTAAATAATAATAGACGGTACAACAGGGTGGTTCATTGGTTAGCACTGCCACTTCACACCAAGCAGGGTCTGGGTTTAGACCTGATGGTCATCTGAGGCATTTCTGTGTGGAGTTTGGACCTTCTCTCCCTTCCTGCATAGGTTTCCTTTAGGTGCTCTGGCTTTCTCCCAAAATTAGAAGTGGTGACATGGTGGTGTGTTTGTTAGCACTGTTGGTTGGCCATTTTGGGTAGAGTCTGCATGGGTTTCCTCCAGGTGCTCTGGTTTCCTCCCTTAGTACAAAGATGTGCAGGTTAGGTCGGCTGGTTACTCTAGATTGCTGCTAGGTGTGAATGTAAGTGTGAATGGTTGTTTGCTTTAGTGGTAATCCTGTGATACCTTCTGGGTTCAGTTATTAATCGTACCATGGGTTGGTTATACCAGGGGGTTTGATGTTCAAAAATGGACAATGGGAACTCGGCAGGCTCTGGGACAGTGGCGTAGAGGTTAGCGTGTCCACTACATAGATGTGAGTGTAAGTGTGAATGGCTGTGTAAATTGTTGGCTAAAATAAGCTTCAGCCTCTCCACGACCCTAATAGGATTAAACGGTTCAGCTGATGAGATGAGTGAGTTGACGGGATCAGGCTAGGCAAGATCTTTCAAAATTCTAGCTGAAAAACTGCATGCTTCCATGGCCTGACATTAAAGCCCCTTAATGGTAGACTGGTGTCCAGAGTGTACCCTTCCTGTCACCCTATGTCAGCTGGGGTAGGTTCCACCTCACCAGCAACCCATAATGGATTAGTAATTTGGAAAATGAACGAATGAAGAATATATGGTGCTTTATGATACATGCTGATATGATTAATGATTTAATAAAGCTTATGTTTCCAATATTTTGAGGTCTTACAAAGTAAAAACTGTCAGTTAAAAAATATGATTTTACTACTGTGAACCATTTTATCTTATTCATTAGTAAATGACTGACATCTTTAACCAGAAGTAAAAGAATTCTGATTAGTGGAGTTTTGGCGGCACCTTGTGGTCAGAAGTGGAAATGCAGGTTGAACATGAAACAAGATGTATCATCTAGCCAACATTTAAAGAACAAAAAAGTTTGTATTATAATTTATTGACTTTCTCCTTTATGTTAAAGTTTCTAATCTGGTCTTGTTTATTGTCTATAATAAGTATGAAGAAAAATCAGCACTGATAAATTGCTGTAGTAGAGGAATAAAACATTTCTTTTTTTTTATGTGAACAACAAAATACTGTTCTTGTGCTTGCATGGGTTTCCTCCAGGTGCTCCTTCTTCAATCTAAAGATATACATTTGGATAAGTGACTACTTTAAATTGCCCCTAGGTGTGAACGTGAGTGTGAGTGGTTCTTTTTGTCTTTGTAAGCCCTGGACTGGTGACCTGTTTAGGGTGTAACCCCTGCCTCCTGCTCGAGGTCAGCTGAGATTGGCTCCTGATTCCACTCTGATTTTGACGGACACACAATTAATGGATGGATGAATGTCCAGTATGATTTACATGATGCCCTTAAACACCTTCTATCAGAGATCCAGATGTAGATTTAAATTCCTAATGAGCAGCTCGCTGTGCACCAGCTGCAGTTGCAGGTTTCTGACACAAGATGTCGCCACTTAGCCACAGCACTATAATCAAACAGGTAATAAGAATTAATTCTGCAACTTTCCCCCCTTTTTTTTAAAGTAATGAATCATGCCATTGATTTTTTTATGTAATAAGCATGAATAATTTTATCTGTTTATCAAATGTAAATAGAGTGGTGCAGGGTGTGATGAGAATATCTTCTGAAGAGAGAAATGACATCATGGCTGTTTGTGGTTTCCTGAAAATCAGAGTATATAGAACAGAGACAGTCAGGCAGTGTGACAGAGTGTGTGAGTTTCACATTGAGGTGTGTGTGTAGAAGAATCAGTAATAATGAGGTGCTTGTATCTTTTATCTGTTGTTTTTCACTTGGCTGCAGGTGAGTGAAGTTCTTTTCTATTTTTATTACAGAAAGGAGAGAGAATATGAACCAGTTCTTCGTTCAGCTGCTTTGTGTTTAGTTCCTGTGGTTTGTGTCCAGACTGGGTTTACAGTAGGCCGTAGTTCAGTCCTGATCCTGAACAACCGAAACAAACACTGTTAAATGTTTCCTATTTAGATTTTTAATGAATAACAACTTTCCTTACTACAGTGTTATAATAGTAATAAACCCAACACAGATGATCACATTCAATGGAAATGTTATTATTGCTTGGTGTGAAATGTAGTAATGAAAAGAGGTGGGTTAATGAATAAGGAGGATTCCACACTGAGACTATTTTATTATACTTACCGTGTATATTTGTACACATTTACTGAATTACATCTCTCACAGTCTCTGTATTATTAAATGTATTTATAAGAACTCATAGAAAAGTGATTTTACTGGAATTTGTTAGTCACGTCATTATTCTGGTCTTCACTGTAAATAGATGTGTGTGTGAATTTCACACCACCTTCTGCTGCCCCTTCATGAGTGACCACCAGCTTCACTTCCTGCACTACCCTTACCTACAGGCGTGTATGTGTGAAGCTATCTATAATTAAACACCGATACAGGGTGAACCAATAATGGGGGCAGGCGCAGCCTAATGGTTAGAAAAGCGGCATTGGAGCGTAAATGTTGTTGGTTTGATTCCCCGAACCGGCAGGAAAAATGTGTGGGGGGAGTGAGCTACGCCTTCCCTTCCTCCACCTTCATGGCTGAAGTGCCCTTAAGCAAGGCACCGAACCACTAACTGCTCTCCAGGCACCCTAATGTGTATGGCAGCCCACTGCTCCGTGTGTGCTCACTTTGGATGGTTTAAATGCAGAAGTCAAAGTTTAAAAATAAATAAATAAATAAACCTCCCACATTTCAAAGGCGAATTTCAAAGTTTTTATTCATGTCTTAAAAATGATCCTCCAAGCGGTAGCCGTTGGTGTCGCTGCAAATGCTGTTGGAGGTGATTTTTAAAGGACGCCATGGTTCAACGTTCATGTCGGGTGGAACAACGGCAGTCTCCTGCTGAATAGCAACCTAAAAGGCTTTAAGAGTTTGAGTTTGATGAGTATACACTCATGATTTCAGGTAGCGCCACAGAAAAATATCACAAGGGGTGAGCGAGGTCAGGGGAACGGGTCAGCCACCAGACATTACCACACCGCGAGATTACCCGATCCGGAAACATTTACCTCGGCACTGATCTTTGCGCTGTGTGTGCCATGGCACCATCTTGCCATGTTCCACCAACCACATCATGTTAGAGACTTAAGACAGTTGGGGTTGTACCACAGACCTTAGCACCACGTCTCCTGCCTCACTGAGTTTCATGTGCAAATAATAATTTGGGTACAACCCAAACAGCTTGCTAGAACAGTGCAGAGCCAACACATACACAACCATTCACAATCACTCACACCTTGGGGCAATTTGCAACAGTCAATTAGCCTAAAGTTAATGTCTTTGGATCATGGGAGGAAAACAGATAAAATCCACAGAACATGCAAATTCCACATAGAAACGCCCTCGCCGAACCCAGGACCATCTCTCTGTAATGTGGACATGCGAACCCCTACACCACTGTGCTGCACCTATTTTGTAATGTTGTTGTTCGTATTGTACTGTATGCGCAGTTGACAGTTACTGTATGTTTGTTTCTGTAGGTTGTGCGCTCTCTGGTAATAAAAATCAGACAAGAATCACACGACACAGAGGTGAATCAGTGCTGTTACCCTGCTCCTGCTCCGACCCGCACGCCAAACCTCAGAAATTCACCTGGATGAATGACGGAACAGGACGTCTGAAAGAAATATTAAATGATGAACATTACCATGGCAGACATCAGCAGTTTAATAATGTTTGTCCTGCTAATCTGTCTCTGCTCATATCTGACCTGAGAGAAGAGGATGATGGCAACTACAGGTGCAGCACTGGATTACAGGAATACAGAGACATCAAGCTTTATATTAAAGGTAAATCATTATAATGCACAATAATTATTATCCTGTACACACGAGAAATGTGACTCTGATTTAACTTTACTCACTATACGGGAAACATTTAAGTATGTTTATACACAAAATTAAAGCATCATCTCATCATCATCTTATTCCGCTTGATCCGGGATTGGGTCACAGGGGCAGCAGCGTAAGCAGTGAGGTCCAGATGTCCCTCTCCCTAACCCTTTCCTCCAGCTCTTTTTGGGGGGGGGGGGGGGGGGGGG
>JAOUQZ010000024.1:3873047-3883917 GCA_028564935.1 Neosilurus hyrtlii
TTACAATGTAAAGCTGCTTTGTGACAATGTCAATTGTAAAAAGCGCTATACAAATAAAACTGACTTGACTTGACTTGGATGCACAGAACCGATTCTTACAGCTCCTGATGGGCGAGAACTAAAAAAAAAATATGATAAATTGCTTAAGTTAATGCAAAAAGAGTGCAAGTTAACAAAACTTATTTAGGAGGTAATGCAAAATTTCTATTGCAACAGAACGCAAAAGTATCTGGAAAATTCTGTGACCCCTAGGGGGCACTGTATAAATGCTATTATACTGAATACAAGCTCACTAACATGGTGGACTTGTCTATGAGAATATTATCTATATTTTGTCTTTCTTATAGTCTGGCCATGTCCCAAAATATACTCAAACCCAACTTGATATCCAACACAAACTACTGATACAGTTCTATATGTCATGTGATATGATAGTCATAATAGTATATAACAGTCTGTTTTCTGCGATACGTTATCTTTCAATATTCTCTTCTTCATTACTAATACATTACCCTGCTATTATTCCGCTTCTTGCAGAGGCAGACACACAGATTTCAGCTATCAACTCTAATCTTCATGGCATTCTCGAGCGAAGCTTTTCTTAGAACAGGCGACATTGAGTCAGCCTTAGCTGGCACGGATTCTTCAACATCACCTTGAAGTGTCACGGCTTGAAGAGTATCGACTGTGTTACTTGTGAGGTAGTGGCTGATGAAAAATGCGAGCTATGCCTGATATTCCTGCTCCCAGGGGAAAAAAAAAAATACACGAAATAAACATTCATCTGGGTTATCATCCTGATGATAGGAGATGTACCAGTCTGGGAAATCACCGACGTGAAGGAGGCTCCTGGCTGACAGAGACAAACCCTTTGAACTGTGAGCGCCAATTTTCTACCAACTTTTTAGCATTTCTTCCACCATACGGGTGAAATTTCAACTGAATGAGCAGGAGGTGTTGATCTATTTTCTACAGGTTAAATCCTGGGGTTGTATTCATGCAATCCGTCTAATAGGTCTACACTCTGTAGGAAGAGTAGTAACTTGTGGACTCTATACTTGTGGCCATATCTGTTTATGAAGCAATTATTGAAGGAGTCTTCACTTTCAGTGGTTTTCTTTCAGTAAGTAATACAACAAACTGAGATTTTTATGTCTTATTTTGTATAAGAATTATACGATGGTGAATAAAAACTCCCAAAAAAAACACTGTTTAAGGTTGAAAAACAACAGTTGGTAGTTTTGCTGATGTTCTACAACTTTAAATACATCCGCAAACAACAAAGAGGCCAAGTCTTTCTTTTTATAGAAAATACTGACTGTATTGATTAGCCGGCTCATCTGAATACTGGGTTACACAGAGAATCAGGTACGCACAGCCAAATGAAAAAGATGATAGAAAACAAAAGTGCCAGAACGAGTAAATCTAGGCTTGGTTTTCCTGGCAGTATTCCCAGCAGGTTCTTCAATTCAGCATTTTAACAGCAGGCTAGCAGATGTTTTACGTATCCCTCAGGCCACCATTAGTAGATGTTCTCACACACACACTGCAATATCTCTCTCAGATTCACACCATTAACAACTCGTTCATTGGCTAATTAGAGGAAGTAAATGTGTACACACACACTTCCCCAAGTAAGAAGTTTACTACTCTCCACTTTTCCTCAGCCATCGCCTTCACCAGCAAACCAAAAACTCCCCGATATTTCTGCAGCACCTCACCTTGAAGTCCTTATCCAGTTTACAAGCAGCAGCCTGATTTGCTGCGGTGGCGCCGAGAGGCTTGGCGTTACCAGGAGCGACCGGTATTGACACCATGGCGGTTGTTCTTACACTATCGACTTCCAAAGAAGCAGCGCTGATGTTGGGCGGGGTAAGAGAAGCAGCAGCACAACCCATAGCCACTCCCATTCTGCTTGACGTAGGGTTCGGGGCAGCGACGCTGCCAGGTGACGGCTGCGGAGAGACAGCCAGGAGAGGCAGGAAAGCCATTGTATTTTGGGACTGGATGGGAGTTACGGCAGCGGTAGGGCGATCCTGATTGTGGCACACAGCTAAGCATGCACCAAAAAGGAAAAGAGAGAGTATTAATCAGTGACCAAAAATGCCGAATCTATATATAATCTTAGGCCGGGAAAAATGGTGGCATATTAAGTGGTTTAAGAATCAAACTAAAAATTATAGACGGAGCGAAACATTTAAAAACATATGAGAGCAGTAACGACATCTTACCGGTTCTCACAGCGTTACGCGCCTGGTTCACCGTCATCTGTGACGTCACGTGCATGAGCACTTTGGGATGCTGACCAGAAGGCACGTGAGCTGTCGTCACCACAGCTGCTGGAATGGGGCTTGAAGGAGAGGGACCTGTGCAAACTGGGAGGGGCTTGTTGGGGTCAGCGCCAGCCAGGGAAGCCCTGACCGGAGAGGATGAGGAGCTAACGATGGTGACGCCGCGTCCAGCCTGAGAGCACATCGCTAACGGGACTTTGGGTTGATTGTTGTTCGCCACCGTTCTGAAAAAAAAAAACCCAATATTTTAATGTTTTATTTATGAAAGAAAAAAAGAATAAATACCCAAAAGTCCAGCTCCACAAATCAGCTTTGTATATGAACCCATGATAAGTGTGTGCATGTAGGATATATGGTACCTGTTTACAGGACTCATGTAGTTGCCAGGAAAAACTCCAATCTTGCCAGTGTGCATGGAGGTTCCTTTAAACCAGCCGTCCTGACAGCGCTCCAGCACCAGGAACATCTCGCCCTTCCTGAGCTCCAGCTCATCCTCCTTACGCGGTGTGTATGGGAACATTGCAACATACCTGAGAGTCCCAGAGTCCACACACACACACACACACACGCATTGTTTAATTAGCACCTCCATAAAGAGTTACTCTACACCCTAAAGCATGAAATGTTGTGAGGTCGAGATGAAGCGCCTCAACAAATCACATTTGCAGCGAGAGGTCACAAAAACAAAGTAATTTATTTTTATTTATTGATTTTTTTTATTTTTTAAAGATGCTCGGTCAAATACAAATCAGTCACGCGTGCATTAGGGTAGTGAGAGTGATGCTGAACCAAAAGGTGAAAGGTCAGGGCATAAACTCAGACTCAAACTCTGGGATGAGACCCAAGAGACTGCAACTGCAAAATGCCCTCCCTCACTGTTGACCTCTGACATCTCACCTGCACTCAGTCATGCTCAGCTGCCATTCAAGGAAAAGTAACGGTGTCAACCAAAGGCCCAATCTCACACGCAGAGCAAATGGAAAAAAAGCCCGGTCATATATTTTCGGCAGGCATGCGTGACGTTTTAACACTTACACAGTTGGTCTCTGACGTCCACTCTGGTCACTTGTGGTGGGGGACGGTCTCTGCCCTGTGGCTAATGACGCAGCGCCCGCAGAGGAGGATTGTGGAGGAGGAGGTGGAGGAGGAGGCAAGGTGTCCTGAAGTAAATTAGCAAACAAGACATTACATAAACTGTCTCAGACATGAGAAACAACAACAATACAATGTCATCGACATGAGTCAACACCGACAAACGGTCTTGGACATGACAGTCCACACCGACAAACTATCTTGGACATGACACTCAGCACCGATAAACTGTCTCGGACATTACATCCGACAGTTTCAGTTTCATTACTGATAAATCTATTTGCCTTTTTTTAAATCGCTGCCCATCTTCAGCCAATCAGCATCATCTCAGGCACAGACGCGGGACAACCATCAAAGGCATGTTCCATGTCTATGGGGCTCCGCTCTGGAGCTTCACTATCAAGAAGAGGAGCCACACCATTCAACCCATGACAAAACATCTAACGTTATCTGAAAGAGCTGATACGAATGTATTGTTGTGTGATAAATGGAAAGGTGTTTCCTTGTTTCATGTTTCAAACTCGTTTGTTTACTCATATTTTTAAAAAATACCTACCAAATGTCAATGTTGTGTGTCATCACCCTTATGTGTAGGCATTGAATCAAAGAGGGTGAAATGCATGTCTTGTCAATTATGTTGGGGGGGGATAAATTAATAAAATTGAATTGGCATTGAATAGAATTGGCAAGAAAACTGAAGTGGTGTAACGGTGGTGCTCCAATCCTAAAATATTACACTTTTTCTTTTTTTTTTTTTTTTTAAACAAATCCAAGCGTCGATAACGAAGCTAAATGAAAAGCCGAGGACAGGCAGAATGCACACTCCCACAGGCATTTACAGACACATCCATCACTCACAGACATGAGTGTGTGGTCTGAGGTCAAGAGAGCATTGACGGGGGGGTGTGCTGGTATCATATGGCAGGGTTCTTGCTCTTCCTTTCCACTTTTTTGTGTGTGGTTGGGTTTATAGCTGATACTTGAACTGATACAACTGGTTCAAACGTCTGCATTCACGCTAACACCCCCTCACACTAATATTCATCAAACATGAAAAGTTCAAATTAAAACAGCACATTACACAGGCTTTGGTAAGTCAGAAGTCAAAACATTCATTCATTTGCAGAACTGCTTAGTCCTACTAGGGTCATAGGGGGTGGAGCCTATCTCAGCCGACTCGGGACGAAGACGGGGTACACCTTGAACAGCCATTTTATTGCAGGGCAACACAGACACAACCATTCACACTCACACCTAGGGGCAATTTGGAACAACCAACCAGTTAGCCTAACATGCATGTCTTTGGAAATTGGGAGGAAACCAGAGTCTCCGGAGGAAACCCATGCAAGCACGGCAGAACATGTTAAAGTCCACAGAGAAAAGCCTTCGCCGAGCCTGGAACTTAAAGCCAGGACCTCGTTGTTGTGCGGCAGACGTGCTAACCACTACGCCACTGTGCCCCCCTAGAATCAAAACAGTACAACACAATACACAAAATGAAAATTAAATATACAAAAACCAAGCATAGCGTGACTTAGTAATGTGACTGAGACAGAAATCCTCACCCCAGACGCCCTGCAGCACCAAACACTCTCAAACACCTGCCTGCCTTCACATTACACGCTGTACTCACTTATCACGCTACACCACACCATTCAGAGCAACACCTCAGAGAATCGAATACAGTGTTATATTCCAACTGACCACTGGGATGGAGGCGTAGCTGGTCTCTGGAGGAAAAGTGAAGACCGTCGTCGTGGTTACAGGACTGCTCGGAGGTGGTGTGACGATGAGGCCAGTGGTGCAGATGTGAACCTGGACGGAAAGATGGGCGCATTAATTAACCAGAATCGTCTTGCAGAGGCATTTTGACTTCGACACAAAACGCTCTATTAAAAAAAAACATAGAAGTAAAAAGTGAAGGGAATGTCTCTGAGCCTCATAAAACCAGACAGGACAAGTCTGAGCTTGATGACTTTTAAGGAAAAACAGAACTCAATCCCAAAGAGGCACATCTGTCTTCATGGTTTTTGTTGCCTGCCTGCAGGCCTGGCTAGCTGCACACGACTCGCTCTCATGAACAACCCACCTCGACTTAAGCGAAGTCAGAGCTGACCTAAAAATGTCAGAACCAATGAGAACATATCTTTGGCTGTGGGACGACACGGCGGCCCCTGTGGAGCTGTTCGAGAGATCTAGCGGAGCTAATTGTCTGGTGCAGGCTACGGAAAGGTGAGCTGGTGTGAAGCAACTCTCCGTATTAAAATTTTTAAAAAGTGCAAGAACATGACGTCAGATTAGACATGAAAGGCTGACGGTCAGCAAACGGTACCAGATGTTCACAGTACAGCAAGATACAAGTGTGGACAATTTGCAGATTTATTAGATTTATTAGTAAGCCCATTGGGCAAGTGATATCCAAATGGCTATGATTTGATTTGGACAGAAGTGCAATTCATTAGGCTATAAAGGCAGAAAGTAACATAATGTACTGCACAAACAGAGACTGTGGAGCACCTGCATCTCTCAGAAGGGTGATAACCGCAGTCTTTAGCCTCTGCTGATGTTCATCACAAAAAATAAATAAATAAAAAAAACCGGAGCTGCGGTGTTCTCCCATTACACAGTGGAACTTAAGTGGAGTTTGTGTCTTCACTGTGGCTTAATGAGGTATTTAAATGCAAGGTCCCAGCATGCTGTGCTCGTGTTGGAATTAGAGGGTTTCTTTTGTGCTGCGTTGCACTCGTCACTTTTGTCCCTTCCTATTCGGAAATATTGCGTACTTGTACCATTCATTTACCTCTTCATTTCATTTTATAAGTTGCCTAATTCTAATTAGGGTCGCGGAGAGGCTGTCGCCTAGCTCAGCCAGCCCCGGGACGAAGGCGGGGTATATCCTGAACAGCTCGCCAGGCCATTACAGGGCAACACACACAGCCACTCACACTCAAACCAAAGGGCAATTCGGAGCCGCCAAATCAGCCTACTGTGCATGTTTTTAGACAGTGGGAGGAAACTGGAGTACCCAGAGGAAACCCACGCAAACTCCACACAGAAATGTCCTAAGTCCGGAAATCAATCCTGGAACCTGTGTGAACACCAGTGCTCTCCTGAAGAAATGTCATTTGTCTCAAAAGCAAATTTGTGTTGGTTAGACCACTCTGGTTCTCAGACCAGCCCTTCAGTTCTGAGTGGATAACGCTTGAATCGAAACAAGGGGCACTTACAGTTTGTCTCGGTCACTCGGAGCTGGCAGCGTCATCATTACCACGCTTTAAAATGGAAAAATAAAGCATAAAAAAATCTAGCCTGCCTCGGTCATAGGTTTAGTTTTAGTTTGCTCTTCTTCATGTGTGTGTTTAGTATCTACTTTACTTTTAAAGGTGCACCATTACACAGCTCTGCACCTGTTCATGGGTGCATTTGCTCAGAGCAAATGATTTAAAAAATTTGACAAATAAACCATTAAAATCTTACTTTAGTGGGCTTTTTTGGCTTATGTACCCATGTGGTAATACACTTGGATGTCACGGAATTAAAAATAGTCCGATCAGTGTTCCGTGTCAGGGACTATTCAGTGACATCCACATCGCCTTTGGTGCATAATTGGTAATTAGTGTATAAAGTGGTGGTGAGAAAATCACAGAGAAACCGATGAACCGTTTTACATTTAAAATAAACATTAAATCAAAAGCTTTCTTTAAAAAAAATATTAAATAAATTTTTTTAAAAAGGCTTGAGGAAATACAGGTTAAATTTTACCAGTTGAACTTGCTGGTCTTCCAGAAGGTTGGTTATGAAGATATGAAGCGACTACTGGCCTGAATCTTAGCCGGAACTGGGCGACACACTGATAATTTTATCATACTGCGACCTGATCACTGATATCACTATAAAACATTCAGCAGGTTGACGATTTCCCAACTTTTTGGCAGAAATGAACAGGAATCTGCAGTGTAACAGAAGGCATGTGTCATGTTCTTTTGCTTCTTAAAATGATTTTATATTTAAAAGCAGTATATTTACCATAATAAATATCATTCTCGTGAAAAAAATTAGGAAAATACTGAGATATTGTTTTAAGTTACAAAGCCGTAGCACTGGCGAATTCTCCCACAACAGGGTTCCGTCTCGTCTCCTCTGGTTCCTTCTTCTCCTTGCCGCACTTTTCATGAGTTTAACAGCGAGGAGGTCTCACTTGAGACGTTTTACATGAAAGCGGCTGCCGAAATGACTCAAAGTTTAAGTGAATAAAACATTAATGATGTGCAGTATCGCATGAGCTCGTTCAGATCAATGAGGTATAAAGCTTTATTTCTAAAATTTATTAAAAGCCATTAACATCATAATCAGACTGACTTCTGCTACTCTGCACTTTATTCCCAGGCTCAGACTTATTCGTAAAATGCTGCCCTGCATTTACTATTAAATGCTTAAATTACCTCTCTCTCTTTCTTACCATCTGCAATTTGTGTCGCCCCCCTCCCCCCCCCCCCCCCCCCCAATTATTCCCACAGACGCTGGGGTGTACTGAAACCGAAACGATATTAAATAAATAACACTCTGAGCATCATCACTAAGAAGCAATGTGGATAGCTACAGTATCATGTACTTTTGAACAGCTCGTAAGCAGCTCTTCAACCGCTGCCATCAATTAAGTAGCTTAATAAACGTTAATATATCAGCTGTCTGTCTAATGAAAGAAAAACAGCAAAAACACACATGATGAGTAGGACATATACTATCTTGGTTCAAATTAATTGGATTTTTCAGGCCACATGCAACATGAATCCAGTGTAGCCAACAGATTGGGACAAATTCGCCAATTAAAACAGATTATTGCATCCTAATGTTTGTGTGTTTTGCTCTTAGTTGGACGGGTGAGCTGTTTAGGGTATAGTCCACCTTCACCAAGAGGTGGCAGAGATAAGACTCCAGGATCCTTGCGACCCTGTAGGAAGAAGTGGTTCGAGCAAATGAAGGAATAATCAAAACAGTTCGTTTTCTCCCTCTTTTTTTATTGCATATATTGAATGGGTATGTTTTTAAATCCAGTCCCCGTACTGTAGAACATAGCACATTGGTATTTAAAGAATTTACAAAGATGGGTAAGGTTTGACTTTTCAAGGTCAGTCAAGGTAACAGCCTCATCTGAAAGTCCATATAAAGTTTCCTATTATTGTTCCACAGTGACGGCATGTCCATCAGCCCTTGTTTCAGACTTATAAGCAGCTTATCTCCAAAATGTAATGACTTTGGTCTGACCTTCACCTCTGCCCTTGCCATTCCAAAACTGAATCCTCTATGGATCTCAGGTAGGCTAGTGTACCACCAAATCTGGAGAAGGATTTTGTTCACAGCAAACAAAAAAAGCTGGCAGTTACAATACGATACCTTCATGGCCTGCATTCATTTCATTTACACATCAAGGTTTGCAGCTATTCTCCAAACATAATTTTCTGTTATGATGACGCCACCTTAAACAATTGTTTTTTCTGGACTGATTTCACCAAATATAACAAGTGTACCCTTAATTTAGGCACAACTAAAGGGGCACCAAGTTATCTGTGCCAAGCAAAAATGGATTATTAGAACTAGGCATGATACTAATGAAATGTCTCCCCCTAGTGGGCATCTGATTCACAGTTTTGCGAGTCATAAAGAGAATGGATATTTTTCAGGATTTCTGGAATTGTTTTCAACATGATCCCATGCATGGATCACCTCCAAATTTTATTGGTTTGTTACTTGTACCATACCCAAAAACAGGCAAAGAAATTTATCAAAATCGGTACATAACCTTTCGAGTTATAGCGCACACAAACAAACAATCAAACCACTGTTAAAAATATACCCTTCTGCAAGTTATTTAACAGTAGAAATAGAATAGCCAATAAAACAACAAAAATTTTAATTATGTTGACACACCCCATACCTCATGGATTATTACCAAAAAAAAAGGCGTGATTTCAAATTACTTACCAATAAAAACCAAAACCACATTTTAGTCACCACATTTACGGTCACGTATGTGTCGAACAGCCACACACAAACACAAAGTTTCTACCTTCACTTGCATTACTAACAGCTATATACAGTACATTCACTTTCATGACGTTAATACGCCTGAGGAACAAACATCTTTTAATCAGTCCACCCTGTAAATGAGCTGTTGCTATAGAAACCCAACATATTATGACAAGGGTATTAATAAACATCACCTGTGTTTTGTTTTGCATTCAGCACTCTGTGATAACTCCTTCATAACTAAATCCGAAAGGAAAATAAAAAAGAGGGGGGTAGTTTCACTAAGCAGGGGGGGTGCTGGCTTATCCCAATTTTTATCCCATTGCACTGCTAAAGCTTTCCAAATAAAAAAAACCTCTTCAAGGGCTGATTTCCGATTCAATGCTCTGCCAAGGCCTGTCCGAACAGCAGAACAGCTTTTAACATCAACCTGGTCATAAATACAGGTCTTCATCACAACAAATAAACTTAAAAAGGTTTAACAGTCGAATCAGAATTATCCATAAAAAGTTACTGGGGTCTAGTTCTGAATCCTGAACCTTCCTGACTTTTTTTTTTTTTTTGCATCGTCTTAAATTTCATCCTTCTGCACATGAAGTAGGTTAAAAAAACTCTCTCTCGCACAATGATGAAATGAGACGTCTCCAGTGTGTTTCCAGTTATAGATGACAAGATTTCGTGGCCTCCTAAATACAGAACAATTAGCTGTATGTACGCGACACTGAAACCGTCACTTCACAACAAACGAGAAAACCTAGCAGCATTAAACAAAACGTGTGGGTGGGAAGAATCCAGAGCCAAATAAAACCTTCACTTCCTGCACTACAGAGTTACATACATCTGCATCAAACATAGCAGTTACAGGCTGCGAGAAAAACAGATCGGTTAAAAGTGAGAATGCTGGGAAGTCTCAGGAGGACCTGCGAGAGCAGAAAAGCGAACCGAGTTCCAGTAAAGTCTCACTTGGAACGTAAAGCAACGTTTAAATGCAGATTCACACGAGAGCCTAAAATAGGGAGGCAGCAGGGACCTGAGTGAAGTAATAACTCCACAGAAAGGATAACATCCTCCAGTCTCTTTTAAATTTGATTCAATTTCCTGATCTCGCTCTCCCAGTATCCCTTCTGCATATTATATTGCAGCCTACAGGACACATCAATCATGGACACCTTTATCTTTCTTTTTTATTTAATTTTTTGAATTTGGATTCCTCTGTCCCGAATTATCCGCAGCCTGCCAGCTACATGACCTGAAAGTACCTCGTCGTTGCTTGACCGTTCCAGAAGAGCTAAAAATCATTACGTGGAAAGAATTGTGCATGACCACAACGAAGCCAAGACAAAGCTGTCAGTCATTAGCCTGTAGCACTGTGTGTGTGTGTGTGAGAGAGAGTGAGAGAGAGTGAGAGAGAGAGAGAGAGAGAGAGAGAGAGAGAGAGAGAGAGAGAGAGAGAGAGAGAG
>JAOUQZ010000024.1:3884017-3930816 GCA_028564935.1 Neosilurus hyrtlii
AGAGAGAGAGACAGAGAGAGAGAGAGAGACAGAGAGAGAGAGAGAGAGAGAGAGAGAGAGAGAGAGAGAGAGAGAGATACAGAACAGTATCTGACGGTAGTGAGTGAGTGGATTAAATGCTGCACTTTTTCAGTTTTTTTTCAACGCTCCTGCATCATTTCTAAGATTAAAATTAACTTTAATCACTCCGCTTCCACACATCTCTCTCACACACCCACCCCAGGGCAAAATATTATGAAATAAAGAGCCTGTAGTCATGGCTACCGAAGTAACGCCTCATTGTGCCATTTGCTGCCCCCCGCCCGCTTATGAAATATAACCTCTGGGTAGAGATGTAAACACACATACACAAATTCTTCCTGACAGGCAGGAACACAAACACATTTAAAAATCTCTCGCTCTCACACACACACAGGATGTAACTTACAACAAAGCACTTTGCTGAGAGTATGGAGTGTACATCAGGGGTTTATTTACACATTTTAACTCGTTTGATGTAGTAATATATAAATTTAAGCACTGCGTAAAAGCAGAGCTCATAAGGTGTCCAACGCTGATGTAATAGGAAAACATGGCTCATTTAGGGAGGAAATAAATCAATCAATTTTCCCTGCGCTTTCCTGAATTCAGTCTGAAGCGAAAGAACACAGTTCTCCGTTAACACGGAGTTTTCAGTAGCTGACATCCGCCTTCATTTCTCGTCTGATTTAATTATCCATCTAAAGAGTTCCTGTTCCGTGTTACCGCAAAGATTGTGTGTGTGCACATGATGGGGGTAATGACGAGCATAAAGGACTGAATGCTTCATCATTTCTCAAATGTCCATACTCCCATCATGCACCTCTGCAGTCTGAGACCCATAAAAATACCTCCATATTTATTGCGGCACCAACCAGCATCAAGTCACTGACAAGGTACAGTCAGACACGGGACAGCCGTCAAAACAATACTCCATCCGTATGGTGATAAAAAAAAAAAAAAACCTCCTGCTTTTTGTGACTGCAAGCAAGTCTCCATATCGTCACGTGGAGTTTTACGGAAGTGGGACATTTTTCTAATCTCACCCTCCCCATGACAGGCGCTTTAAAAGAAAATGAAGAAAAGGGCAAATTGAGGGCGTTGGAGAATCAATTATCTTCCAAAAAAAAAAAAAACCCTCATACGGTGACTAATGGAGCTGACCTGTACATTCCCACTCTCCCTCACACACGCACGTCTTTGGGAAATCATCCATTTTGTTCCGCATGACTTCCCGCGAGGGGCTGAAGTGGCTGTGCGGGACTGGGGGAGGGGGAGAAGATGAAGAAAGACTAAGGACAATAAAAAGAAAAAGAACAAAAAGAAGTGACGCAGGGACATAAAAAGTCAAATATGAGTTAATGAGTGCGTCAGAAAGAGAAAGAAGATTCAAGAGCAAGGAACGGCTTCTGTGTGTGTGTGTTTTAAGTGTAGGCTTGCCGACAGGGCTTTGGCCTTAACCAGGGCCTGCAGTGACACAGGCTCGGGTCAGCCAGGGGTTCTTGCGGCATGAATGATGTCATCACAAAGGGCCAGTGTGAGTCAACGCGGCTTGGCTGGTCACGGGAGCCAGCGTGGGAGGCGTTTATACACACCAGGCACAATAAACAGCAGTCCTACTGAGTGTATTAAATGACTGACCAGCTAAAACGGCAGAGGTACTCTCTCTCTCTCTCTCACACACACACACACTTCAAACCAGATCCCGGAAAGAGGAGTCAGAAGCAAAGAAGAAAGACTTCACACATCAAAGAGAGGAACTTCAGGATTTAGTCGGGAGCTCCTGGGGAAGCTCGTCTCTTGACACGGAACAAAACACAGCCACCGATGAACACCATGTCAGGAATCTTTTTAACTCTAGTGTGTGTGTGGTGATGGGTGGGAGGGGGAAGAGGGGAGAATCAGTGACTGAAGCACACACACACACACACACACACACACACACACACACTATCTGCACTGCAGTCTCGTGTTCTGATTGGCTAATTTACTAGTAGGATATTTTCCCATATACCATAAGAGGCCATCATTACTGAAAAAAACAAACAAAAAAAAAAAAACACAAGTGGTCTCGACTGACATTAAGCCTAAAGTCTAATGCTAGCCAGCCAGCAAGAAAAAAAATAATAAAATAAACAACAATTTAAAAAATAATAATCTTATTTTATCGTAATCATAATCAAACTTTTAATGTGGTGTCTCGGGGAAGAATTCGTAGTTTAAAGAAAGTTTTAAAAAGTTTATTGTTAAACAGAATGGTACAGCAGATGTTGAGTTAGCAGGCTATCATTTTGGATATACATGGAGTGAACATCTGCATTTGCAATACTGATCCTGGTGCTGCTTGAAATCTTCAATCATCGTCGAGGTCAACAAGGGACAAAAAAAGTGAAAAGTGAGGGGGAAAGGCGGCGCTTGAAGGGATATAAACATCCAACACAGAAGAAACTACCTACGTGTTTGTCCCAGCTACTTGCAGACAGCAAGAAGGACACATGTGCTCAGAGATGCCTATCAGTGCGAGAGAGAGAGACACACACACATGGAGAAAGAGAGAGAGAGAGAGAGAGAGAGAGAGAGAGAGAGAGAGAAAGAGAGAGAGAGAGAGAAAGAGAGAGAGAGAGACGCACTGTAGAAAACCGTGTGCTTCCCCAATCTCAAAATCTCTGTACTGCTCATCCTACACTATCATCACCTGCGATCTGTTGTTTTCTAGGGGTGTACACGCTACAGAAAAATAAAACGCAAGCATTGCCGATCATGTGACAATTTTCAGCAGTTTTGTTCCTACACTCCCCCCATTTTTACTAGAAACTCATTATTAAAAATAAATTTAGGAAGAATTAGAGCTATAGGATGATATGATGTAATACTGACACTGATGAATTATATCAGTACAGTTCAGTTTGTATACATAATAAATATGATTCATTGGAATTTTATAACCAAGAACCATGTAAAAGTGTTTGTTAAAAGTAAATTTTCTTTAATTAATTATTATTTTTTTTTTTTAAAGTGTGTGAATAGTTTAGCATGCCTCACCTGTAGGACTGTATAGGAACATTGAATTGAGTCAGTGTGATTTAAAATTGTTGTTTAAATCACAACTTGCTGTTAAATTAAAAAATATATTTATCCCTCACATTTTTTTTCCAATGTCAGTTTTATATACAGTTTAAAATATAATCAAATTGATTTTTTTTTTAAACTACTGTATTGATGGCACTTCATAAACTTATGCAGTGTTATACATACTGTAGATCATACAACTTTCGTAAAGAACATCTCAAATCACAAGCCTTCCAAATTCCCGTTTTACATATGAACATACGTATATTTTCATTATCAGGTGGTTTTTATTTACGTTTTTGTAGTATGTTGTGTTAAAAACCATTTGATAGTTTGCATTAGCCAGTTTGAAAAGGCTGCTGTTTCACTCTCTCGAGTGTGCGAAATTATGAGTAGCTTGTGAATCTCCCAGTTCATAAGGCAAGTTAATAGCTATAATAACAAATCAGATATAAACTGGTGAACCAAGTAAAATAAAATTAGACACAAACAGTTTAAACACGATTAAATTTTCATACATTAAAACAAGAGTGTGCTTGTACATATAAAAGAAAAAAAAATACTGTCTTTAAAAATAATAAATAAATAAACACTGTGCCATGTATTCAATATGCAAATTAGTTCCATATTGCCAGAAACACAAGCTGATCATGTGACTTTGATACTTTCGCATTAGTGTCACCCCTGGGGAACAGAAAAAAAATCTGCAGCTATTTTTGTGCATCTTCAGGAAACTCTCAGCGACAGTATTTTGCCCAGACTCCTGTGCACACAAACAGATCAGTGAATGAAACTTGATTCAGGGACCTGCAGCGCATCATACAATTTCCTAACAGACTCTCAGCGCCAAGAAAACTAGGACTAAAATTTTGCCATGTGAACCTCCATAACAATTTCACACATGTAGCCCTATCATGAGGAAGCTGCCGACAGTGGGTGAAGGCGGGGTACACCCTGAACAGCTCACCAGACCATCGCAGAGCAACACACATAACCATTCACACCAATACACACACCTAAGGTCAATCTGAAACAGCCAATTTGTCTAATGGGCATGTATTCTGACTGTTGGAGGAAACCAGAGTAAGCCCAGAGGAAACCCACTCAAGCTCACGGAGAACATGCAAACTGCATGCAGAAACACCCGAGTCGGGACTCGAACCTACCTGCTGTGAGGCGGATGTGCTGACCACTGTGTCGCCCAATGATGAAGGAACCAACCGTTAATATCACCCCAGCTAATCACATGGATGTATATGTATTTTAGGGGATCAAAGAGCAGATTTCTCTTTCTTACACATGACTCTTGACCCCACACACTTATGACCTTTCACCCTTGCTTCTGACCCCCTGCTGCCATTTCTCTGTGAGGTTCATCTGGGACTGCTCAGTTGAGAGGGTCAAACGTGTCTTTTTTAGCAATTAGCACGACAGAAGATTTACGGCAGATTCCAAAATAGCGTTTAACAAAAGAAATTCGCTGACCTTTACCCCAATCCTCAAGTGATGCAACGCTTCTATTCTTCAGATTCAAATGGAAACTAACTAACTAACTAACTAACTAACTAACTAAATAAATAAAATGCTACAGTGGGTTTCATCCTCGGCTACATTTGGCCCGAGTAGCGCTGTTAGATTTAGGACAGGGTTGGGGGTTTTACATAAGATCGTTTGAAAGGGTGGTGTTACAACAGGAATAACAGAGGGTGCTGCTGACTTCATTTTTGACTTGGTGGAGGTTTGCACTCTCTGGGTGCTTCTAGTTTTTTTATTGGTGCTTGTAAACTCAAAAGCTTTTGCAACCCAGGATCGTTGTTGGATTGAAGGGTCCCCAAATCCTGTTTTAAGAGTTAAAAGCGTTTGGTTTGACGACTAAACGAGATAATCTCACTTGTTTGCTGACGGGTTACAACAGCATTAAACAGTCTGTACTTGGCCATCATGCCCCTGTCGGCTCAATTAATTTCTTTTTGTAAAAGTAGGCAGATCTGGGCCATGAGGAAAACACCAGATTCTTTAGTGAACACTAAAACTCTGGCTAATGTATAACTATTAATAAAATGAAAACACCCATGCGCATGGATAACAATCTCCCACAAGCAAGCTTGTCCAGGATCGTCTGTTAAAGTAAAACCAGCAAGTCGGTTTTGTCTCCGCTTAACAAAACATGACCCTTGAGCATGTTTAATCATAAGTAAGTCTCTTACACATTCACACACATCCTTTTGGCCCCACGACGGCAACAGACTGTTGGCCGGTTTTTAAAAAAGCTTGCCCGACACTGAGCATCAGTGTCAGCGATGACATTTGGTCCATCTTGCGCTCCACCACAGCTTCCAATTTCCTTCACATCTCCTAACCCCCCCTAAACACTCCTCCTCCCATCCGCCCCCACCCCTTTATGGCTTTGACAGCTGGGTATGTTAGCGGCACGTCACACCATGTGTGGCAGGAGCCTCGTTAGAGAGAGCGCCGTCTGTCTGTCACATTAAAGGAGACACAAAGAGATTGACAAAGACGGAGGCTGGTGATCGGGGCAGTTGGGTGGAGGTTGGGAGCAAAATCAAATAGGGAAAGATGAAAAATATGAACCGCATCAGGGCTGTGTAATCTTTTCCAGCTGGTCTCGTCTAGCAGAGCTTGCTAACCCTTAACAGGTGTTTCTGAATGCATTAACCTTGGACCATTGCAGTTTATGGGATACAAGAGGCCTTGTCGTGTGACACCGGAGAAGCGTCCGGGATGTCCAACACCCCAACGAAAAGCGAGCATGTTTCACTTTTTGATATTTCCTGACCTAGTTCGGTTTCTTTGACACCAACCAATGGGAGTCCTCACTGGGGTAGAGATAAAAACTTGTTAAAGAGAAATGGATAAGATGCTGCCACTGCCACTAGGTGGACCAACAATTCAGAGGAAAGGCTTGTTGATCAGTGACCATGCTTCTTTAATGGAATCCAAAAAGATAAACACTTGCAAGAAATTTACCAACAAAAATAAGTAGCATGCTCCTGAGTGGCACATCGACAAGGTGCGTGACTATCAACCCGGAGATCGCAAGTTCGAATCCGGATTGATACCACAGCCATCGGTTACCAGGAGTCCATGGGAGCTAATTGGCCGAGGCCTCACGGGAGGGAAGGATGGCATACGCTCACTTCCCTATCATTCACAGCGAACACCAGCCAATCATGGGCGTCTGTGAGCTCATTCGTACGAGTCTTTTAGACTGCCCCCAAACACGCATGCGCACCCCCCTCCCTGGTTAGTGGTGGTCGTGTGACAGGGAAGGCAATACTCGATGGGTGGGAATTGGATACGACTAAATTATGGGGGAAAATGCGGGGGGGGGGGGGGGGGGGGGGGGGGAGGGGGGGGGGGGGGGGGGGGGGGGGGGGGGGGGGGGGGGGGGGGGTACGTAGAAGAGGCAGCCCATTCGATCTGTCCTTCATGCAACCCCTGAATGAGTCCACTTCAGAACACAAGAACTCTAGAATTACACACTGCATTTCTATTTCCATAATTTACAAGCTCCAGACGTTCCTCCTTGACAACATGAATATGGATTAATCAGGCTCAAACTCGTGGTGTTGCTTGTCTCCTGACCACAGCGCGGTGAGAATTTACAGCACTATGATTGCCTAAGGAAGGTCTAATCTGACATGGTGACCATCATGAAAATATTGTGTAGTCTGATCCTATAAGCCCACAGCCATTTTACCTTCTGTGTTATGCATTGTGTGATTATACAGGTACTCCTAGTCACCCTCAAAGTAGTATAACAACCATCCGGAAATTAGAATGTCCCAAGGAAGTTGTTCGTAATGACTCAATTTGCATGCTCATCGCAATGCAGTGATTAAAAACAAATCTGACTGCAGGAAGTTGCTTTCCAGATATAAAGCAGAGGTTTAAACAGGGTCTCGAGTGGCACAGAGGCAACATGCAATACTATCGTCCTGGAAATTGCACACGTGGAGCGACTCAATTTACCGACCCTCCCCGTCACTCAAAGCAATCACTGGCCAACCATGGGCATACCAGGGGGCCGATTGAGGACGTTGCATTCTTCCGAAGTTCCGATGTTATACTGATCCTGAATATGCATGAGCAGCACATCAAAAAGATGTGGGTGGTTGGCATCACAAGGCCCAAAGGAAGCATGTGCTTGCCCCCACTCCTCACTGGTTGGTGGTAGTCATGTGATAGAAAGGCATACTTGAATGGTGGGAACTGGCTAAGACGAAGAGGTATAAACAGGGTTCCAGTGTTTTAGTGAAATCCACAAAAGAAGCCAACACTGCCAACACACAACTTCATTACTGGCATCGCTCATGCACGTACCTGAGGCCCACTGCTTCCCAACACACACACAGCAAACAAGTCTCTGAAGACACAAGGCATTTTTGCCTCACCGCCGCTAACTCTCACAAACAGATCCAAGAGAAAAATGACAAGTTAAAAGCTCCCGGCGTGACACAGTACATTCAGAGTGATGTCTGTTCCTGCTGAAATAAAAGAACATCTGACGGATATTGAAAGCAGGTGAAACAGAAGAGGGTCTCATCCTGCCTGACACACATTTAGAAATGTTGGTTGTCTTCATGTCCGCACAGTTAGTAGACAACTGACAAGCATAATCTCATACACACAGTGACCCTGCTGCAGATTTTCACCTCTTCACACAAAAAATAGGCCACAGGAGTCGAGACGCTTGTGGCAGGACCATTTAAGTCCAATATATAAAAGGTGACCTTGAAACAAGGTCAAGGTGACCCATATACACTCGCTCATTTGCCGGACAGCTTAATCGTACTAGAGTCGAGAGAAGGCTGGCGCCTAACTCAGACGACACTGGGAGAAGGCGGGGTGCACCCTGAACAGCTTGCCAGACAACACAGGCAACCATTCACAGTCATGCTCACACCTAGGATCAACTTGGAACATCCAGTCAGCCTAACATGCATGTCTTTGGACTGTGGGAGGAAACCGGAGTACCCAGAGGAAACACACGCATCCACAGGGAGAACATGCAAACGCCACACAGAAACGACCTTGCCAAACCCAGGACTCGAACACTGGAACTTCTTGCTGTGAGGCAGACATGCTAACCACTACACCACCACACCGCCAACCCATTTACAATCCAAAGTTATCACACCAACAATTCGGACAGACAGACTAACGGATAGAACCCTTCTCTATAGCTCTTGCTCCGCTCACCGACCTGACAGCATCATCATTCATCCACAGAGTGGGGAGCCAGAATTAAGTTACCTGTCCATCCGAAACAGAGACATCAATCACATATAAGACACAGGTAATGTACAGTAACGCGTTCCGCTGAACAGTAAAAAGCATAAGGGCCGAAAAGTGCGTAACCTGACACATAAAAGGGGGAAAAAAAATAGCCGTCAATGGAATCTGAATCTGACCAGAACAAAAGAGCCGATGACTAAAGGGGGGAAACACGAGCAGGGAAACGAGCCTTGATTATAGGGACATCTGTGTTTTGGTCCCTGTTCAGACCAAAAGTAAGACTGAAGAGAAGACAAAACAAAAACAAAACATCCTGCTGTCATGACAACCATGTAGGTTCATCATCACACGAGTGAGAACACCTCACCGCAAAACTTATAATAGACACACACACCATTACGTGCACCCTCATTACCAAGAGTACCGACATGTATGCTTTTCCTTTTGTCTCGAATTCCTGCATGTGCCTGCATGCACCCGCGCGATAAGACCCGGCTAATACTGTTTCTCTTTTCACCAAAGAGAACTAAAGAACTGAAACATGATGCTATCACAGCTCTCACACACACACACACCAGTGTTTTCTCGATACAGCAAGTCAAAGCAGAAAATTAACATGAAAATGATTTTAGTTACCTCGACATGCATCGGGGCATTCAAGTAAAACAGAGACGAACGCTGTGGCTCAATTTGCATACGTCGGTTAGCACTTCCATGTGCGTACCACGTATTTACTTTTATAGTGTGTGAATTTTAACATTGTAGTGTCGTCTCAAATGGTACACTCGCAAATATCCTCCCTTTATTTTTTTAACTGACCTCCTTTACAAATCAACATGTTTGATTGTCCTTGTTCGTATTTCACATGACATGAAAATTAGTCGCGACCATGCTCCGCCTCCAAGTGGCTTGAAAAAAGGCTGACGCTCCTTCTTCTGCCATTACACAGCCATCATGGAGACTACAGAGAATGCAATGTGTTTTTGACCGTTTGAGTACACCATCCAGATCCCCATAATGCACTGCATGGAGGCATCAGCCTTCATCTCCATATGAAGACGTTTATATCCACTCTAAGCAGCTTAATCCTACCAGAGTCATGGGGAAGCTGGGGTCTTATTGCAGCCGTCACTTGGTGAAGGCGGGGTACACCCTGAACAGTTCACCAGACCACTGCAGGGCCAACACACACACAGCCCTCCACACTCACAGAAACAGCCAATCAGCTGTCTTTGGATTGTTGGAGAAAACCAGAGTAGTATCACGGAGAGCCCCGCTTTGAGGCTGTTCCTAAATCTGCATCTTACAAATCCACGTGATGGTGGTAAGAGTAGCTCTGATACCTCGAACCAACATTATTTATTTCGGTAACCGCACAACGTCTTTAAGATTTCTGACTCGTTTAAAAAAAAAGCACCGGGTTGCTACAATCTCGTAACAAACTGTGTTTTGAAGAGACGGTGTTTCTGTTTACATCTCAATGTTGCTTGTTCAGGTTCCATCATAACGGTAATTACTATAATTAGTGCCTCAGAGCTACTGGTGCTGGTTGTGACTTCAGTGTCGAGGCTTTGAACTGCTGGTTACAAAAATCTGGTTACTGTCTTTGCTTTTGTGCTCAAACTGTAACTGGGTACAGTATATCCTCTTATAATATAATAAAACTAACCAGTTTCAATATTTGGTTCCCTGTAAAAAGTGAATATTTAAAGGTGTCCTGTCTGACTTTGCTACTCTTTGGTTTTTGGTGAGTTGAGATGATGTAAAGCCGTGCCCTATCCCACTTTTTTTCGATCAACAGGGAACCAGTTCTTGAACCAAATCCATTCAGGAGTCTTTGAAACTTGGCGCCAGCTAGCGAACCAGCCAGCGAACCATCTCGGCCAGAATTATCGCGATCACCAATGGGGGCGCTGCACAATGAACCACGACAAGTCGAAAGTAGTACAAAGATACCGGATCACTTTGATTACCTGCAGGCATGTGTACCGTTATTGTAGATTATTCGTCTACTGCTTTCTCATTACTTTCACAATCGTTGCACTCGGCTTCCTCTGCAGGCTAATAGCACGCCCGCTGATGATTTCATGATTCGCACCACAAATAAAAACAGCCACCTTTTCATGTTTTGAACTAATACACCTTTGTTTAAAACGCTTTGAACGGTGGGGCGGCACGGCGGCAAAGTGGTTAGCATGTCCGCCTCACAGCACAAATGTCCTGTGTTCGAGTTCCGGGCTCCGCGGTGGTGCTTTCGTGTAGAGTTTGCATGTTTTCAAACTGATTTGTGATTGCTTAGGTTTCCTCTGGGTACTCTGGTTTCCTCATACAGTCCAAAGACACACAGATTAGGGCTAATCTCTTGCTCCAAACTTCACCTAGGTGTGAGTGGGAATCTTTGTGTGTGTGTGTGTGTGTGTGTGTGTGTGTGTGTTAGTCCTGTAATAGACGGGAGAGCTGTCCAAGGTATCCCGCCTTCACCCAGAGTCGGCTGAGATAGGCTCCAGCCTGTACATGACCCTAGCAGGAGTGATGAATGCTATGAATGGTTAAAATGTTGGTGGTTGAGGCAGAACACCCCACCCCCTGTTGATGGAAAAGGGGTTAATAGCCATGGAATGGCATCTCTTGCAGGGCAAACACACAGGAATTCTCAGTCGCGTGGTACCAACCCCCTGCTCGGCTCACCACTACCTAAACATCAGACAAGCTACAATTCAAATAGCAACCACAGAACCATTTGGAGAGCACTTCTATGAATGGTGAATACAGACGGAGGGAAAAAACAACTCAACTCACCCTGACAGCGGTGCTTTTGGTCTGAGCTCTTTGGGATTGCCCTCCAGCGTTCGCATGCTCTCTTAGTCCGCCGCCAGCCGAGCCGTTAATACAAATGGTTCCTGCTCGCCAGGGCCGTTGCTTGATGCCATCGAGCAGGCGCACGAGGAGGATGTTACTGGGCAACTCGTCCACGCCACTCTCCACGAGCGTACGACATTCAGGGCACCGCAGCTCACCACGGGATCCCACGATGCCAAGCAGGCAGCGCCGGCAAAAGGTATGCTGGCACGGTAGTACCTTGGCGGTGGCGTCCAGCCGTTCTAGGCACACCGGGCACTCGAGAAGATCCAGCAAGGCCGATTCGTCCATTGTGGGTTTTTTTTGACGTCCGTCTTTCACTCCAGCTGGCCTCTCAGATGAGACCAACACATTTTGCATGTGTGCTTGTGTTCGCATGCAGGAGATAGCGTGAGGGGGTCGAGGTTCGCCTCAGTTGACATGTCACTTCCATACCACCTCCATTGTTGCACTATTTCCAGACACTGCAAGGAGACAGAAACAAAGTGGTGCATGTTATTGTTCAAGTGCAGGAACAAAGATGTACAGAGAGGCACTGTGGCACCAA
Organism: Neosilurus hyrtlii; assembly: GCA_028564935.1. NCBI lineage: Eukaryota > Metazoa > Chordata > Actinopteri > Siluriformes > Plotosidae > Neosilurus > Neosilurus hyrtlii. The sequence goes on from JAOUQZ010000024.1 coordinate 3,895,770, forward strand.
GGGTAGTGTTGCTGCCTCGGAGATTCAAACTCCTTAAGTACATCATGAACTTAGGATGATATCTGGGTGGAGTTTTTACGTTGGTTCTCCCTGCATCTCCGAAGGGTTCCTTGGAGTTCCTTAATTTCCTCTCCCACCCAAAACATAACAGAAATTCAATCGGCTAGTCGATATAGTTCTAAGCGTAAACACAACAGACTGCCATGTACCCAGTATTCCCAGGATGGGTTCTGGACCCATTAACCATCACTAGGATGGACTGAAGCTTCTCGAACACGGTAAAGACATTTAGCCCGTGTTAACAGCTTACAATGCAGCAAATATGTATTCTTGCACTGCATTACTAATCAAGTTTTTCAGCTTGTAAAGAGGTAGGACATCGGATACTCTGTGGAATGTCATGTGTTTAGGGAAAACTCCAGCATCAAAACAAAAATCACCTGAACGATGCAGCAAGAGTCGGGTTTCAGTCGGCAAGTGAAAACAACCTTCCAGACCTGCTCAAGCATTCGATTAGCATGAAATCACCTTCACAAACAAAGGGGCTTAAAACCACGTTACAAAATTACCAGTACCCGGCCAACAGGCTGACAAAAGGCTAACACACACACACACACACACACACGCACAGCCTGATTGTGTTTGCCTACAGCTGGCAAGACAAGCACACAAACTAAACCACACAGATTACTACTGACACACAAAAAAGTGTGTGCAAATATAATGGCACCTCCAATACTGTAGTGTACTTGTTTTAATTACATCACATGACTGTACATTGTATTATTTATGCACTTACACTTACAGGCGATTAGGAAAAGACAGTTAGCCTACCGTGCATGTTTTTGGGCTGTAGGAGGAAACAGGAGTAACCGAAGGAAACCCATGACAGCACGGGTTAGGTGAACGTACCGCCCTAAGCTCTGTGCCGCCCTAAGAACATATGTATATATTGTTATTTATCTGAGCCAACACTGGGATGAAGGAAGGGTTCACCCAGAACAGCTCAGTCAGACCACTGCAGGGCACCACACATGTAACCATATACACTCACACCTAGCATCAGCCAATTAGCCTAATGCATATGTCGTTGGACTGTAGGAGGAAACTGGAGTACCCAGAGAAAACCCACCGGAGAACATGGCAACGCCACATAGAAACGCCTTTGCCAAAACCAGTGGGACTCAAACCCAGAACCTTCCTGCTGTGAGACAGACATGCTAACCACTATGCTACCATGCTAACAACCCATATATATCAACCATATATCTCACCATAATAATTCCCCTCCAGAGTTATCGCTCCAACAAGTTAGACGTACGGATGGACGCACCGCTATCGCTCCGAACCCCGGGACTAGAACCCAGGACCTTCTTGCAGGAAGCCGGATGTGAGGACCATTTTTTTTTTTTTATTTATGTTGATATTCTTTACATGTTTTCTAGAACTGCTGTGAGGTAATTTTTGTCGGCTGTGCTGCTGTAATGCAAGAATTTGGGAAATCTTTGAGGTGGGGGGGTTAGACCTTCAGCTGTGACATAAAAATGCAACAGGGAGACAAAAAGAGTGAAAATTATGAAGGAAATAAATGTAAAAATAACAGTAATGTACACAAAAATAAATAAAAATCTTTGTTTCTGTGTTTCTTTACAGGGGCGAGCACTAGGACCCTGCAAACTCCTCAGCTCAGTCAAACATTCCTTATAACTCTGCTTTTATATATTTTTAAAAACAACAACAAAAAAATAAACAAAATTAAAATTGTAAAAATTACTTTATATATAATCTAGGCTACATTGTAAAATTATATACACTGCAAATGTTTATTAAAGGGGTAAATTTGCCCATTTGTGTTGTGTAGCAGTGAAAAAAGATTTGTTAGCAAAGGTTACTGAGGCACTTTCTGAAATGTTCGGCTAAAACCCGACTTTCCCTTAAAACCCTTTTCTAACATGAGAAGAAAACACAGGCGGGTAATAAGTCACCGAGGCGGTAATGTGTAGTTTGAGTTAGAAAACAACAGTGTTGTTCCCAGGCTATCATTAGCAACATTGTTTCCGTGCAACGTTACAAATGTTACCAGAGTCTGTGAGGCTTCAGAGCGACAGAACTTCAGCCTCTGCTACACAAACAAACAACAAACAAAACCTTCCGACAAACAAAACACAGGGTTTATTCTTAAATATCCTTTCCGGAATATTAAAACATATCTCCCACTGACACAACACACACACACACACCAAATTACTTTCCCAAATTCCAAGCTGAGTAATAATTCAGACCTGAATAAAACTCCTAAAACATTGTTTTTAGAGAACACAGCTACCTCCAACACGGCCTCTCCTTCTCCTCCTTCTCCTCCTTCTCCTCCTTCCCTCCTTCCTCTTCCACAAACAACCGCTTTCCGAGTTAAAACTGGGAAACTTCTGGGAAAAGAGCCCCAGAAACCTCGTTCCTCCAGTCAAACCAGACGGTCACATCTCCACCACCTCCACCCCGAAGCCCAGAATCAACCGGTTCACTTCAGAGCTGTATTTGGTGACCCGAGTCGGAGAGCTTGTGTCTGGAATAGTTTGAGGGAACCAAGGGGGAAACCGAGAGGACCGAGACCCCGCCGCGTCCCAGCGCCATGATCGACTGGGTCGATCTCGTGGGACACGCAGAGATATAAGAATAGGATGTGACGCGGGAGGGAGGGATCTTTAAAAGAAAGAGGGAAACAACCCAACAGTCGAGTCTGCTTTCAAGGTGAACCGAAAGATTTAGTCAAAAAACACACCCCAAAGGCTTCTGTTTTCTGTTTACGCTTTCTAAGGATAGATTAGCATAAGACTGAAATAGCTGAGGGTGGACACACAATACAATAAAGTGACTGGGAACGAGTTGCGCACTGGGTTCCAGACTATATTGTTCATAAAATATTTAGTTTGTCGTCTCCGCCTACAGAGATTCAGAAAATACTGCAGGTTTTGACTCAAAATGAAACCCTCCTCATTCATTCATCCATCGAACCTTCATCCTAGGAGGGTCACAGGAAGGCAGGAGCGTATCTCAGCCGACACTGGGGAAAAGAGGACCATCACAGGGCAACACACACATTTACACCTAGGAGTGCATTTGGAACAAACAGTTAGCCTGACGTGCGTGTCTTTGGATTGTGGGAGGAAACCGGAGAACCCAGAAGAAACCCATGCAAGCATGGGAAGAACGTGCAGGCTCCACATGGAAACGCCCCGGTCTGGGCTGAGACACTAACCCTGGACCCTCTTTTTTGGATTTTCACCCATTTTTCGCCCTAATTTAGTCGTATCCAATTCCCACCCATCAACTATTGCCTTCCCCATCACACGACCACCACCGACCAGGGAGGGGCATAAGCAAGCACATGCCCCCTCGGTGACATGCAATGCCGCCACCCGTCTCTTTTCGAACTGCTGTGCATGCGTATTTGGGGGCAGCCTAACACACTCGGAGGGAATGTGCTGTCTGCCCCCTCGTACGAATGAGCTCACAGACGCCCATGATTGGCTGGTGATCGGTGTGACTGACAGGGAAGTGGGATTGTGAAGTCAGATTGGAGCCATCTTGGTGAGACCACCTTACGATTCGCAGCAGTGTGAAATTCATAGGTTGCATCACAAAAACCCTTATTTTTCATTCCTTTGCTCCTGAATCCTCGTTTTCTTCTGGACTTCAGGAAAAAGTTCTTCTGGTGTGCCATGTCCTATTTTCTTATTTGTTAATCGAGGAGCAATGAGCAAGGATACACGAGAGCAGCCACCCCGGAAGAGCTGCATGCCAATGAATAAATAGGAAGGCCACTTACCAGGAACTCCCACAACATGACTTACATTTTCCCATTTCCCAAGAGCATACTAATCTGACTTTGATGAGCATTGCATTACACTCAGAAAGTTGAATTTCTCCAAGTTACTAGCATAATGCTAGCAGTGCCAACTGTTCTGTTGTCGAACAATAAAAAATCTACCGCTTCCTCTGTTTGCACTGCTGTTTTGAATGATCCGGACCTAAATGTAAATATGAGTAAATAAAGTCAGTGAAAAATGACTTGATTAACCACAGTGGAACCTACGTATTTGCTGTAGCTACACAAAGGACAGTAATATATCCACACCAAGATTGATCTTTCCATCTCTTCTTCAAATCACACCACCAAATCTTTTGCTGTAAAAGCTAGCCCCCCCCCCCCCCCCCCGCAAAAAAAACCCTAGCAATATAGTAAGCTTGGACAGCAAGCTAACCTATTTAACTTTTTTAATTTGTTTCAGTAAAAATTTAGCTAATTCGAGCATAGCCCACAGGTTATGTTATTGTTATTATATATTATTATTTTCATTTTAGCGTTATTCAGAAACATGCCGGCACAATGCACTTACGTAATAAATACATTTCTTTATACCTAGGCCTGGATTTTTGCCCTGCAGGTATTTTGCTTTTGAAAGCTGCATGGCAGAAGAATTATATACAGAATGAAAGAACATCAGTATTAGTCCATATTAACGCTGGCTTGGAAATCACCAAATTGAACACTTGTTACACTTTTAATGTAAACTCCACGCAGTACACAAGCTAGTTAGTTAAATGAGTGACGTAACATATACTAGCTGTAACATAGCAGTGTTGTAGCTAGTTTACAGCTGATTCCTCTGGTTTTTCTGTAAAACTTAAACAGTGCATCAACCCTAAGATCTGATTCAATTCTGACTAGAGTAACAGTAGTAAATATAAAGAGCCATAGCGAAATTCTCACCGGTGACAAGTCGTTACTGTCAGGATATATACGTACCCAGCTAGCGCTAAGTGCATTCAGACATGTGGAGTAGTAATGAAGACGGCACTGCAGCTCCATTTATCAAAGCTTTTCAACAGGTATTCCACCTGGCTGTTCAAAGGTCAGATTTCCAGCTGCCTACTGTACTGCCACACACACACACACACACACACACACACACACACACACACACACACACACACGCACGCACACTAGTTAAAGTGTCCATTACATCACATCTTCATTGCTGTTTGAAGAAAGCCAGATCTTTATGGCCCTTCAATCTCAACTTGAACACAGAGACGTAAACAATATCTTTCGGATTTCTATTACATTAATCAGTGAGTGATAGCAGAAAACACAGTCGCCGAAGCCTTTATGTCTAAATCCCCCCTGTGCACTCGAAACAAAGGCAGGTTTCATCCTTGTAACCGAAGCCACCTGGCCCTCCATCAAAAACGTTCTAGGACTTAAGGCAAGACCTGGTGATTTCCAGAATAACAATGGCCTGCAGTTGAATCAAAAACAGGTGTCTGTAATATACCGTATACACATCAGAGATCAAGAACGTCGTCTGAGCCCCTCGCCAGGTCACATTCAAGTCACAGATCACAAAGCATCACCCGTGAAATAGCCTCAGGTTTATTAGCTCTTTGCTAATAAAAGTCTACTCTCATATATGTAATCTGGTAAGACTTGACCTGTTAAAAAAAAACTTTAAAGAGACTTTAAAACATTTAAAAAACCTTTCTTGACTTCCCACCAATAAATGTATCACAGACGCATGTGGCACAAGGACAGCAGAACTCAACAGAAAGTGATTTTACCTCCAAAAACCAAGAAGTTCCTGATGTTATGAAGGATTGCTTTACTCTCGGGGTGTGTGTTAGTTAGACAGCAGGATTACGCAGGAATTTCTAAATAAATTTCCACCAGGGGTGGGGCTTTGGACAAGGAAGTCGCTAGTAGATTTTTGGAAATGATCCGGATCAAACTCGAAATACATGAATATTTTTTTAAAGGATTCCTTAACATTGTGAGATAGGACAATTTTTTGGAGGTGTCATATTACAACAGGCCCAGCAGGGGGTGCTGTGTATTTGCATTACATTTCTTGTAGAGGCGAGGTTTTGGCTTCGTACAAGGAAGATTCCACATCAGATTTCGGCTGGATCCAGAATTTTTTTAAAGGATTCTTTAACATTGTGAGACTGGACAATTGTTGCCATTTTGGTACATATTTGGGATTACTGTACTTTGTGGAGGTTTGCACCATTCCAGTGATGATATTTTTCATGTATGATTGGATAGTTAAAAACATTAGATCTAGTCCCATTATGAGTTTATTGATTTGAGTGTTCTGGTGGAACCTGCATACAACAAACCACTAACACCTGACTACAGAAGGGTACTACAGGACTCGATGGTACCTCCCGCCTTCGCCCAGTGTTGGCTGAGATAGCCTCCAGCCTCCTCGTGACGCTAATAGGATTAAGCAGGTAAACAAATGAGTGAGAGTGTGACGCAAGTAGGTAGTAGTTACTGAGTCATGGAATTGTAGTGGGTACCGTCTCTGCCCCAAAGTTCCCGGACCATGGGTCTGATCTTGAGCTTGACATTCTGGGTTCTCCATTTTCCTCCGACTATCTAAAAGCATGTAGGTAGGCAGATTAGCTACGCTTGCCAAGGAAATTGTATCAAGTCCCAATGGCTTACATGCAAGTTCTGAATTTGGAGTCCAGTTATAGACCTGTGGTGGCTTCACTTCACTTCACAGACAGTACGCTGTTCATATTTTTTTTGCATATTTCCAGTACACCGTTCAAAGTAAAGACAGAAATACTGTAACTGTGAACCACGGACATCTGAAGACAAAGGAGACTGAGAAATAATGAAGTGTGTACACATGTGAAGCTTCCTTAACGCGTCTTTCTGTTAAATGTAATGGATTCTTTCTCTCTCACTCTCTAGTCTATTCTGCCCACACTGCTGGGCCATTACAGAACACTGCAGCAAAGCAGAAGGACTGCAGTGTGAAGAGCGCAAGGGCAGACGGAGAGCATAATAAAAAAAAAAAAAGGAGTGATTTACGCTGTTCTCCGTGCGTTTCAGGACACTGCATTCGAAGAGTGAATGAAAAGCATTGGGAAGACAGGCGTAGTGAGCATGTGGGGATATGGGTAATAAAAGAAGGCAGATTTATGATATCTTGGTCCTTGGCTGGCATCTGCGATCTCATTAGACCTGGCAGTAACCTTCGGGTTATGTGTCACTGTTACCTGGAGACGTTTACCACGCGCCCTGGGGTGGAGGGGTGACAGTCATTAGGGCCGAGTCTAACTTCCTGGATAACCCCTAAAACAATGTAGTCCTTTAATAAATCACTGAGCTAATTATAGCTGGAGTACGGGTTATTTTTAGAGCCAGACAAGAGCACAAGCGATTTGCAATACACCCATGTAAGAACTTGGTACTGCATTTTGAGGTCTGTGTAACAATTTCCTAAGGTCCGCCACACACAAAGAAGGTCCTGGGTTCGAGTCCCAGGCTCGGGCGTTTCTGTGAGGAGTTTGCACGTGCTCGTGTGGGTTTCCTCCGGGTACTCCGGTTTCCTCCTACAGTCCAAAAACATGCACAGTAGGTTAACTGGCCGTTTCAAATCACTCCTAGCTGTGAGTGTTAGTGTGTGTGTACCACGCCTTTGCCCAGAGTCATCTGAGATAGGTTCCAGCCTTCCCGTGACCCTGGTGGGAATAAGCGGTTTGGCAAATAAATAAATGAATGATTGGTTTATATGGGGATTGCTAGGTTTGGCGGGGGTTTGCGCTCTCTCACTGTAAATGCTCCTTTTACTTATGGTATGGATCTGGATGAGGCAACCTTGTGCTCTTTTCTCTCAACTCTTGACTACGCTGTTTACACCTGTGCTACAGATGTGCTGAATAAAATTGCTTTAACACGAATACAGATGTTAGCTGTTGTCGTAACTGTGTTGGACAGAACATGAACATGACGACAGATTTTATACGATGATGAAGATTATAAATAAGAATCTTGAATGTTTGTCTCTTTATTTTTTCATGTTTGCACCGCAGGGCATATAAAAAAATGTTCGTTATCCTTTTCGTCCTCGGATGCAGGAGACTCACTCATTATTTATATGACAGCTGTATTATTGGCTATAAAAGGGGCAGCCAGATGACAAATGCCCTCCTCTCGGAGCACGAGTGAACCCTGACAGGCGGAATACCGGATTAAGGGATCCATCGCAGCTCGAACACCGCCGTACCATGTTGCCGTGACAACTGAACCTTCGGTAAAACTTGATATTACAGATTTAGGCTTTAAACTGTTCTCATAGTGCATATCTCAGGAAGATGGAGACAGGCAGTAAAGACTTGTAGCACAAGGGCAAAGTGTGAGAGTGAAGCGTTGTGTGTGTGTGTATGTCTGCGATGGTCTGGCGAGCTGTTCCGGGTGTCCCCCGGCTTTGGACAGCGTCAGCTGGGATGGGCTCCAGCTTTCCTATAACCTTAATTGGTTTGGCAAATGGATGGATGGATGGAGTGGTGCTTACTGTATATCCACCCTGGTACAGATAACATCTGCCATGGTTTATACAGTTATATCCTGAATTAATTCTATGCTAACTTTATGCATAATTCATATCCATCTTTTAAGAGTGTTTGTTCAGTGAATAGTGAATTATGGAGAGTGGCGTCATGCTGGATGCCTGCCATCTTCTTTTCGGACTCGGTGGAGAGACATCACCCCAATTAAATTTTGTAATCCAGTACACTGAAGCATATGTTACCACATGACACCATGTGATCAGAGTGTATATTGTTATGCAAAAAAACATGACAAAATGACAGCGACGTGGACGTCTGTAAAGATTAATGACAGCAATGAAAACGACAGCAAGGCAAAGCAAACGGCACTCCGTGTAAACATCAAGGAACTACAGCAGGGAGAAATCAGAAACTAGGCTCAGCCGAAGCTGAATGAATTAACCAGAGTAAGATAAGATGCACCGCCGTACAAAAACATGGCCACAAGCTTGGCAAAGACAGTGTGGAGGACAAAGCTTTCCTTCATTGTCTTAACACACTGCCTCGTGGGAAATCCAAAGGCAAAGTCAATTAGTCGCCTTGCTCCTGGGAACTGATGAATGAGGTTGATTTTTTGGGTTTTTTTGGGACAGAGCAGGAGGGCAACGACAACAATAACTGCTGTGCCGGCAGACGATCCATCCTGCTGCTCTACAAATAAATCAGGAGGATGAAACTGCTAATGACGTCAAGTTCTGTTTCACTTCAGGACCAATCGGGTCACAAGCCGAGTCGGGTAATGATTCTTTTTCCTTAAAAGGGGAAATGTAATTACTTTTGAATGCATTGTGGCAATGCTGCAAATAAACAAACAAATAAATAAATAAATGAGTTTCTTTCATGCTTGTCTCATTTATAAACTACTTTTGGTTTGTGGCGCCGACTTTATCTGGGTGAACTTTGACCTGCATCTTAATGTGGATCAACACGAGTGTCGTTCTGCTGTAAAATGTGTATATATAAATTACACGCTAAGAGCTGTGTGACAAGCATCACCTTTAATCCTATTAACAGTGTTAGTATATTCATCATTCATTTTCTGCCACTTAATCCTAATTAGGGTCACGGGGGGAGGCTGGCACCCATCTCAGCCAACCCTAGGCGAGGGCTGGGTAGACTCTGGACAGTTTGCCTGGCCACTGCCGGGCTATCACGCACACAACCATTTACACTCTCATCCAGGAGCGATTTGGAACAGCCAATTAGCCTAATGTGTATGTTTTTGAACTGTGGGAGGAAACTGGAGAACCCGAAGAAAACCCACGCAAACACGGGGATAACATGCAAACTCCACAGAAACGCCGGAGACCAAGAACCAAACCCTATGCACTATGCTATGCACTGCGCCACCGTGTTAGTATATATATCATGTGGAAATATAAAGAAAAGCAAACTAAAATGAGATATTTATAGTTACTTATTTTAACCATGACAAAGCAGGTCAGAGCTCCGCGCTTTGCTGAACCACTTAATCCTTTTTAGGGTCACAGGGAGGCTGGAGCGTATCTCGGTATCTGTGCAACATGGAACGTCTTTGGACAGCTGCACACCTGTTTTCTGACAGGCTGTTCCAAGAACCAATCAAGTGTCAGATGTGGTGTTGGCACGGTGTGACAACCAACTTTGGAAAACTGAACCAGCTGACTCTAGAGGGTTAATAATTTCACATTGGTGGTACAAAGTAAGGTCCAAGCTTGCCAACCATACCTGTGGCTACCACATACCACATCATTCAGTCATTCATTTTCTAAGCCGCTTAATTCCAATTAGGGCCGCGGGAAGGCCGGTGTCCATCTCTGCTGAATCTGGCCAAGGTACACCATAAACAGCTTGCCAGACCATTGCAGGTCCAACACACATACAACCCTTCACACTCACACCAAGGGGAAATTTGGAACAGCCAATCAGCCTACTGTGTATGTTTTTGGAGATTAACCCACACATTACTTTCATCAAGGAAGTTATTTATTTATTTTTGTCAGCATTGGTTTGCTTGTCTATTAGCAAGTCTACACAAAAAGTTTTGAATGGATTTTTGGAGGGATGGGCTATTACCCAGTGTCACTCCATGACATTTTGGTGGCAATCCGGATCTAATTCTAGATCCAGGAATTAAATTTTTTAACTCTGTGAGAAAGGATGTAAATGCGGTATTACAGCAGGTCCAGCAAGGGGTGCCGTGTACCTACTGTTAGTTTGTGGCTTGGTGGAGGTTTCCGCTCTCCGGGTGGGACAGTTGAAAAGAGTTGATTTTAATCAACGTGCATTATGTAACTCTGACAATGACACTGCACAGTAAAGCCAAAGTTATGGACACAGACTCCTTCAGTCCATATTGGGTTCTCCTTTGCTTTTCCCCCCATTCATCAACATTAGAAAGATCGGGTACTGACGCTGGGTAAGGAGATGTTGGATTTATCTCAGTGGTGTTTAGTGAGGTTCAGGTTAGGGTTCTTGAGTTCTTCCACTCCAACCTTGGCAAGTCATGAAGAAATGCAGAACTATTCCAGTGGACCAGTGAATAGAAGCTGGAATGCTACAGCATTCTTAGTGGCTAATGGTCTGGTAAGGAACCACCCTAATCAATGCACCAAACCGCTTAATCCTACTAGGGTCACAAGCAATCTCAGTTGACTGACCATCACAGGGCCAATACACACATTCACATCTAGGAGCAAATTGGAAAAAAAAAATCAGTTGGCCTAATGTGCATGTCTTTGGACTGTAGTAGGAAACCGGTGTATGTGGAGGAAACCCAGACAAAAACTCTGGACTCCTTTTGATTTGCAAGCCGAAAGGCTATTTAACAAATATAAGCAAGTATTTTGCCTTTTCACGGAATATTGAGATGATTTCCGGCAACTAGTCGAGTTTATTCGAGTCGAGTTTATTAATTTTTTGCTTTAAGTGTCTCTTTTGGCCTTCTGCTCCTCTGCCTGTGTTGCCCTGCCCTCTTCTGGCCAATGTACTGTAGGCAAAAACCATACATGTCAAAGAGGATGTAGGATTGCTCCCAATGAGGGAAGTGAAGATCAGGCACACTTGGGATTTGAGTTTTGAAGCACTTATGAGTAAATACATAAAATAAACAAATAAAAATAATAAACCCAACCAGCCAAAAAGACCACAGGGGTCCAGACCCTCCCGTCGAAAGGACCATTTTTATAATATGCCAATAGGGGACAAGCCAATATACAGTTTTGCCTCTCTGACCTTTAAAAGTAGGCCAAGGTCACTTTCACACAAACTCATCCTAGCACTCATAGTAGTGAGCCGGCATACCGAGTTTGAAAGCCGTAGCTTCGGCGAACGGCAAGTAAAGTGTGACCAACAGATGGATGTATCCCATTCCTATAGCTTATGAGGGGGCGGGATCTAACAAAAACTAAGAACAATAACAGGGACTTTGCCTCGTTACAGAAAGCAAAACATGAAACAAAGCTTCAATAACAATCATTTATTTTTGAATACAAAGAAACACGCAAGTAAGACACGTAAGATGGCTGTATTACTTAAAACACTTTCTGGCCTTCATGGCTTCCACTTCAGATGATTTTCTGTACGCTTCCTTTTACGCACCAGTTCCATACAGTCATTACCTAGAGTAATAAAACTCGTTTACACCACAGAAACAGTGCAACAGTATAAGGCGTGTATAATGCATGCACATGGGATCAGTGAGTCAGTACACGTGGCGGTTGTGTGAAACGTAAACAACGTACGCAGATTTCTAAACTGCAGCTGTTAAGAAACATGAAAAGAACAGCAACGAACAGTTCATGATGTCCCTGCGTCCTGTAAAAGATTCATTACAAAAAAGTAGAAAAAAAAAAAAGGACGTGTGTGTGTGTAGTGTGCATGAGTGTGTTTGTGCAACGTGTAAGACGGAATTGTAAGAGAGTACCTGATGCAGGAACCATACAGCAAGCCCCATGACCTTTGACCCCACCCACCCATGGCTTTTGTCTGGTGTTGTAAATATTGTGTGGTGAGGAATCCTTGTGTGACCCGTCAGCTTTCAGATCACCATCGGTTTCCTGGGCTTTGGTTAAATCGTCTACATTTGGATTATTTACACTCGTGCTCTTTGATGCTGGACGTGGCAGTAAAACTCCAGTCACGTGTCAATGTCCGAGTCCTTTCCTTCACATGCCTAGCATTACGGGAAGACTTCAGAGCCTGCGGATTCGCCTGCGGGGCCTGCTGTGTGCGCGGGTGACCGCTTCATTCGTCGTTATCTACAGAGAGAAGAAAAGAAAGAAGAGCTGGGATTTAAGATATGAAGGTTGTGTGTGGCGTTTGCATTCTCTCCCCATACTTGCTTGGGTTTCCTCTGGATACTCCAGCTTCCTCCAGCAGTCCAAAAGCATGCACGGTAGGCTAAATAGCTGTTCCAAATTGCCCCTAGGTGCGAGTGTGGATGTGATGGTCTGGTGAGCTGTTCAGGGTGTACCCTGCCTTCGACCCAATGTTAATTGAGATAGCTCGGCAGCCAATTAGCCTACCGTGCATGCCTCTGGATGAAATTGAAGTACCTGGAGGAAACCCACGCAAGCAAGGTGAGAACACACAAACGCCACCCAGAGCCACCCACACCGAACCCAGGCCCTTCTTGCTGTGAGGCAGACGTGCAAACCATTACACCACCGTGTCACCATGTTACACACTGCACCTTATATTTTCTCTTTACCCATCATACCAAGTCATTATCACACAACTCATTATCACTCAAACTCCACCTACTGATGTGTACGAGGCTCAAAGACTCATTCCGACCTGCTCGGTCACAGACGTGACATTCCCCCGATTTTTTTTATGTCTGATGTAAACGCTGACCCGCATGTGCATGCTACTGAGAATTACATGAATGTCTGCGGGTGTGGTGTTTTTATTAAAGCAGCTTTATGTCTCCACCTTCTTCATAAGCTCCATCTGCCATCACTAAGTGCAGGATTTTGGGATATAGGTGCTGGTGCTCAGGTCCCAGAATGCTTTGTACCATGTTGGAACCCACAGCGATGCTCTTATCTTCATCTTCAATGACAGCCTAGAGGAACAAATCATGCACCACTTAGAGACTGAACATTTACACAAATCATAGATCAGTTCACATGCATTTGGGCACTAATAATAATAATAATAATAATACCGAACAGTAACCCGACCCCAGGAACTGGGGTAACCCTAACCTTTACACAATGGAGCCTGTTACATTAATCCAATTTCGCAATGCTCTCAGCAACGTCGGCTGATCTGTAAATCCGCACCTTGATCTTGTTGTAGGCTTGGATCAAGTTCTCAAAGCCCATGGCCTGCTCCAAATGAAAACGCAGCTCTTCCAAACGGCTGAATATACTGTCCTGCTGCTCCAAATCACCCGTCGCGTCTTCCTCACTGTCATCTGTAAACATGGGGGCGGAAGGGAAGAAACTGTAAAACGGCAGAAAGTATTGCTTCTTCAAATTTGAACTAGAAATGCATTCTTATCACAGAACACTGGGTGTATGCCCCTCGCATGGTCAACAGCACCCTCAAGGCCTGCATGCCAATTCCGGCCCGGCAACTCGTTTTACGAGGCCAGCAAAGACTGTCAAATGACACGACTATCGTACATTCTTCACCGTTGACCGTTACCGTGAAACCCAATTCATCATCCGTCCACTAGATGGCAGCAGCTTATGTCAAATAAACAGCTAGTCATTCATGACCCAAGAAAGGTTGCATGTTAGCATGTCGCTGTTAAGCGTAGTCAGAAAACGAATAAAGGAAAGTGAATAACAGATGAGGTCAAATGCCCAAAACTAATCATTTTGCCATGTAGATTTCATGGATAACATGCACTCAGTTGATGGGGAGGCTGGAGCCTATCTCAGCTGACACTGGGCGAGGGACAGGTTCACCCTGAACAGCTTGCCAGACCATCACACACTCACACAGCCAGTTAGCCTAATGTGCATGTCTTTAAACTGTAGGAGGAAACCCACAAGCACTGGGAAACAAGCAAACCGAGCCTGGGAATCGAATCCACGACCTTGCAGTGTGGCGGACGCGCTAACCTCTACACTACCTGTGGCGCCTTTGAAAATTTAAGCTAAATTTCGTTCTGACAATTCGGATCACCTCTTTAAGATCCATGTCATCCGTCTCATCCCACCTGACTGCCACTCCTCGTTCAGCTTCGTCTCGCTATTCTGCTCTTCATCCTCCTCTGCCTCATGCCCGTTACTGGTTTCTTCTTCAGGACTGTTGTCAGGACGATCATCCTCCTCCTTCTCTACTGCCGCCGCTGAGCTCTTCAACGTACCCTCCTCTGACCGGCTCTGGCTCCGCCTGTTCACCCCGGCATGCTCATCTTCATCAGGTGGACTGGTGTCAGACCCGCCGTCCTCTTCGTCATCATCCTCAGTCTGTTGCTGTTCAAGCAGCCTCTCCATAGAGGCTCGGAGCTCTCGCAGATCTTCATCCTCATACCCGCTGAGATGGAAAGAAACACAAATCAAACTCAGGGGACCATCGATTCAAAATACGGATTTGTTCTTGTAACGCCAGAGTATTTTTTTCTTAGCTGTGTTACACGTCAAATCTCAGGCGTGGCCTATGAGATATTTAGGGGTGTGGCATTTGAACAGCGATGCTTTTCATATGCTGTACTGTACATGCTGTGAATGACTGCGCTGTGATTGGTGGATACTCGAGGGTGTGTCCATTTCCTACTCGGTGTCAGACTGCTCGTCGTCTTTGTCCTCCAGGTCCTCCATCTCCAGGTCGTTGTCATGGGTGGAGGCACCACCAGGTTCTGTGGAGCCGCTGAAGATTTTACTGAGATCGGGTAGGGAACATGTCCTCAGCATCTAATGGAAACACACACACACACACACACACACACTTAGACACGCTACAAATGCTGCGTCAATAAAGATTAAGCTATGAGGCATGAGTACTAGTTCCTCAAGTTCTACTTCCTGTAGTTCCTCCAAAACCAAACAGATTTGTGTGCAGTGCAGTAACGTTGCTTATGGTCATGTCTTTCTGCTCTTTATTCTGCTTTCAGGTCATCCTGCAACTCCGTACATGGAACCCATTTCAACAGGTGATTTGTGGTTGGTAATGATGGATAGTTCAGGCTTGTTGCATGAAACCAACCCAACCAATATCTTTTATTAAATATCTTTTCCAATTAAAGCCCTCAGAACACAGCAATCACACTGGTGTTGGGGATTGGACCCTCAAAACACAAGTACAGATCAACGAACCTACCCGAACACAACCTACCAAGCTACCTCAATTCATACAGGCTCAAGTATTCAGACAAATAAGCTCTTCTATACAAATCCTTTCCAATGACCGAAATCGAAGCCTTAAACACCTAGATGTCACCTATACTGTGAGGGATCATATCGCACTGCATACGTAAACATATCAGCTATGATCGCTAATATCGACACGATGCGGCACAGTGACACTACCAAGTTTATGCGCTGTGCTTCTGAATCGTTAGCGGTCATGCTAGTAGCAGGTCTACATGCCTGGAGGCTTGCTGAAAACGATCCACTCAGCTGTGTCTGGGCAGTTAATTCACAGTTCATGTGTTTGGTGCACAAGCTTCTGGTAGGCCGACACATCAGGGATGTGGAAGAATCCGATTAGCTACGCTTCACCAGAATCCACAGCTGAATTCTGGCATAGCTCAGGCCTCAAGCACTGAACATCACGCATCATCTGAATGCACATCACAACCCTAGAGCAGATATGCTTCAGTTTTTCCTCAGAGAAACATTCTACTAGTGTCCCAGAATTTCTGAAACCATCTACCTTTGGGTTGTTGGAATCAAAAAGACCGGTGGACAGCCCAATCAGAAGCGAGTCGTCATGCCGACGTAGCGGTGACACAGATCGTGAACGGGAGGCCACCGAGGACGACGTGTCTTCTACTGAGGACTGGGCAGATATGGTGGACAGCACCACGGCACGCCTGTGCGCCGGACTACAGCTCAACTTCACAAACGCAGCATCGCCAGGCACTGACACAGAGAGAGAGACCTGGCGTTACCAATCACTGGATTTGAGTTATGGCATGCATGTGTATGTAAAGACCTGGAGGAAATATTGTTAACAAGACAAGGTTTCTGTTCATTATGCTGCAGGTGAGCAAACCTATACCTTCATCTTCTGCACTTAGCACCGTTTTGTCACTTTGCTTCACTGCCGGTGTTGTACTGCACTCTTCTGGCCTGAAACAGATGAGCAAAAACACCCCAAATTATTATGCGGGTGCATCCATAGTTGTAGACTCCTGATAAAATGGCCAGCAAGAGAATATTAATTAAGGAGGCACACAAAAGGAGCAAGGTTCCTCCACCAGGCACACAAATTATAGTGACAAGTGGACTGATTAATCTGAAAAATTTGGCCAAGACTGCAGGTATAATGAAATGTCTCCCCCTAGTGGGTGTCCGATTAAAATTTCGCCCCATGATACAGAATAGAGATGCTTCTGGATGCCCTGCCCTATTAAAAAACATCAAAATATGTGCATATGTTTGAGTGTAAAGTACAGTGCACAGATGGATTATTATAACATGGCAAAGTTATAATGAAATGTCTCCCCCTAGTGGGTGCCAAATGAATTTTTTAAGCCCATGTAAATAAAAAGATGGGGATTTTTTATTTAATTTATTTTTTAAAACCATGCAAGCATTATCATCTACGTTAGGCCCATACCCCTTCCATCCTCCATGTTTTGTAAAAATCACATCATTAGTTTTTGCACAAATCAAACAGACTGTGATGAACACAACCTCCCCCGACAAATGGCATAAGTAAACATAACCTCCTGGCAGAGGGTATTAGTATTCCAGTGAATGCAGGCCTCACCGGGGTTGAAGAGCCTTCTGTCCCCAAGCGTCTACCACATCAACTGGATGTTTGGAGGTTTGCTGAAGGTCCTCTTTCAGAACCAGACACTCCACTTCATCTGTGTCAAAAAACATGAAACACTAATATGATATTTTGACACAACGTGGATACGAATTGATTGAGAGTCGGAGATCCTCACCCTCAAATCCTTGCTGGTGTCTGCTGAGCTCTACAGTGTCTGACACAGCCTTCGGACACTCTGACGCTTGTTCACGGTCCTGAGGAATGGCAGCAGTGTCCTGATCATTAGGAGCCTTCTGATTTTGGCCCTGGGTAACGGTAGCTTGTTCCAGATCTGGCTGAACATTGGGCTGCTGATCCTGGATCCAGCTGACGGGGACTTGCTCTTCCTTTTCTTGGTCTATGACGCCTTGGCTTAGCTGAGATGAAGGCACCAATGCAACCCCATCATGATCACCTGAAGGCCCAGGTGATGGGTCAAGGCTTTCTGTGGAGAAAGAAACTGTATACATTTTAAAATAACCAAATTATATCTAGTCACATCAGGAGATCTAGTATCCGAGTACTCCACTCTACTGAATACATTAAATACTCACTGGTGTGTGTGTGGTCACAGACGCTGCTGGTATCCAGGCTCTGCGTGAGTGGTTGAAGTTCAGCCTCCTCAAGAATCTTCAAAACTTCTAAAACTGGGCTCTGCCCCCATGCTTTCCTTAGCCCCTCCCCTTTCTGGGCTTCCATAGCAATAACCTCACCAGTTGTCTGTTCTGCGGCACAAAATAAATAAATCACACAGAGACTTTAGATCTTTAAATCATTATTCCAGCAGTAAAGATGATTACAGAACACAGAGGTACGGATACAAAACACTGTTCAGTGAATACAAACCCAAGAATTCTCTCCTGTACTCTCATTTGTTTTGCTTCAGTTACCTGGTTGCTACACAGCAGCTTCAGAGACAAGATACTACATGGATACGCAACAGGGTTGGGAGATATATTGATAAATTAGCATAATGCGATATGACAATTCCAGGGTTGCCAACTCCGAAATAAGTTTTTACTCCAAGTGGCTTTGCACCCAAGACACAAAGTCCAGTAGGTGGGTCTGGGGGCATGCCCACCCTGAAATGCTTTAAAACGGAATGCTCTCTGGTACGTTTTGGCGACCTCTGGGCAGAGTTGTAGTCCTACAACAATCATAGTAATACAGATCAGAAACCATACATGGGTGGCACAGTGGCATAATGGTCAGCATGCCTGGCTTAGAGCAATAAGGTTCTGGGTTCAAGTCCCGGGCCTGGACGTTTGTGTGGAGTTTGAATGTTCTCCCCATGGTTGTGTGGGTCCTCCCCACCCACAGTCCATAAACATGCACTTTAGGCTAATTGGTGGTTCCAGATTGCCCCTAGGGGTGAATGAAGGTTCAGGGAACACCCCACCTTCACCCAGTGTGGGCTGAGACAGGCTCCACTCTCCCTGTGACCCTACTGGATTAAGCGGTTTGTAAATGAGTGAGTGACTTAGAGAAACTACATATGAATATATAATAGGGGTGTTAAAGATGATCACTGCAGTGACACACCATAACTGATTACAGCTGGCTAGGCAATCAAGTTCTAAAGATCAAAATCCTCTCTGGTAAGCACTCAACACCAAGTTCTGTGATTGGCCGGAGCGTGACGGACTGTGCTGTGTAATGTTTTTGATGGAAGAAGCTCGGAGGAACAGCAATGTCTCAGGACTGACTCACTTATTTGGCGAACCACTTCATCTAACTAGGGGCTCAGTGATTGGCTGGAGCTTGATGACCTGTGCTGTGGCGCTGTTCAATTCGCCAGTCAGGAGCGGCAGAGAGGCATCGTGAGTGAGCACTTGCTTTTTCTTTAACAGAAGCAGTGCCAACACCGATTTTTGTTTGCCGAACCGCTCAATCTTACTACCTGGAAAAAAACCCATACTAGCATGGGAAACACACACACACACACACACACACACACACACACGCTGCCAGTCATTTAGCACCAATTCAAATCATATCTAAGCAAGTCTATACAAAGGAATAAAAAAAAGGGAGTGGAGGCTCAGTGGTTAGGGCTCTGGTGTTACTCATCAGAAGGTAAGGGGTTTAAGTCCCAGTACCACCAAGTTGCTGCTATGCAGTCCTTGAGCAAGGTCCTTAACTGCTCAGTTATATGAACGAGCATTTCCACAACTGATATTCTGAGATACAAATGTATAAAGAAGGTTCGAGTGTGCAGGGTTAAGTGTGCATGCAGGTAGAAACTCACCTGCTGTGGAGATACTGGTGTCCTCCAGAGTCTGGTGAGCAACAGCAAGTGGAACATCTCCAGGCTGCCACTTCTTCCGGTCACCACCAGTGATGGCACTCTCAGCCGAAGACGCTGCCTGAGACCCTGATGGCGGAGAAGTAAAAAGAAATAAATATACAGAAAAGAACGAAGGAATGCCTTTTTCTAAGCCTTGTTTCTGGTCATACCTGCCGAAGTGCTACACGTGTCCTCCAGAGTGCACTGAGCTACGGAGAGGACCGGAGGAGCTCCCGTCTCCCATCTGCGCCTGTCACCCCCACTTTGAGGTCTCTCATCCTTGACCAGCAGGCAGGGCTGAGGGGCAGGACCTGGCTCGCTGGAAGGCGGCGTCTCTTGGGCGTCCTCTTCCTTTGAAGGGTGAGCCTTTAGATTATGGTTCAGTCTGCGCAGAATCTCTTTCCTCTCACTCTGAAACAGTACGGTACAGCAGTTCACTTTACACAAAAGATGATACAAACACGCCCGGATGAGACGGAAGTAATCAGAAGACGTACCTGAACATCTGGCGTCTCGGGTTTGGACGGATCTGTCTTCACTGGTGAATTCTGTCCGGATGCAATCTATTGACAGGGACAAAACAAAATTATTCTTGTAAAGATTCCAGTCTTTTATCCTCAGTATTCCAACCAGAACCTTATACAACACTGTATAAGAAACACATGACGAGGCTGCGCTGCCAGAATGCTATGGTACGAGGTTACAGCATTCTGAAAAGACAGACAGGCAAGTAGACTTTTCCTGATTCGTTGAATTTTTAAACTGTACTACCTGCAACAGCTACAGACTGTAGATGGAATGAGTGAAATTATAGTGTTCATGATACATTATTGTTTTAGTATCGCACCTGTACTATAAATTATAAATAGTCGTTACAGGAAGTGACATCAAGGCTGCAAAACAAAACCTCACTCGCACTCATTTGCCCAACAGTATAATCCTTACGTGGGTTTAATGCTCATCTCAGCCAACCCTGAGTGAAGGTAGGGTAAGACACACGCAACCAATCGAAGTCACATCTAGAGGCAATTTGGAACAGCCAATTAGCCAAATGTGCATGTATCTGGACTGTGAAAGGAAACCTGAGTACCCCAAGGAAACCCACGCAAGCATGGGAAGAACATCCACACAAAAACGCCCTCGCACAGGCCCGGGAAATAAACCCAGTACCTTCTTGCTGTGACTCAGGTGTGCTAACCACTATACCACCGTGCCACAAAAAAGCAATTAATTATTATTAAATAATTAGATTACTAAAAATTATTGTTTGGAAATCTGCCAAATAAACGATAGATTTTGATCCACTTCACAATAAACTCCACTAAAGATTCCTTTAATCCGTTTCATACGTCCTCTTTACTGCGGAATCTAAAACACGCAAACTTAATTTCACTAAATGAACACTGAATTTTTTTTGGCTGTGGCGACTAACCACGCCCACGTCCTTCAGTGCTGCGGTCATAGAGATGGCTGGAGTGCTGGGTCTCGAAGAGGGTGTGGCTTTAGCGATGACATCCTGAGGGGTGTGGTCGGGCTGCGGAGGCACGGCTCCTTTCGTTGGTCCGGGGTCAACCTTTACTCCTCGGGCGGCGAGCTGAAAAGCGAATCACCTCAGATTAAATACGATGGAGGATTTCCAGGTTACTTTAAAAAAATTATTAAATAAAGAGTACAGTGTTTGCTGTAAAAGAGCTGAAAGGAAGATAAAGAAGGAATGTTTTAGAGTGCCGTGTTAGCACACACATGCTCTTCCCATGCTTTCTTTTCTTTCTCATAAGCCTCTCTCCGTTTCTTCTCGAGCTGCTCCTTCAGGACGGCTGCACGGGCCTTCGACTGCGCCTGCCACCAAGAAAGACGAAAAATGCAAATAAACAAAAAAAAAAAAAGTAAAGTGCACAAACAAAAGGACAGAACAATAAAAGGAAGACAGAAAAAAGAAAGAGCAGAAAAGAAAAGAAAGAGGGAAAGAGACAGTTACTACCAAAATCTAAGACTGATTTGTGGAACGAAACCCTCAAACCCCTGATTAATAATGAAATAAATCAATCATGAAGTGAGATCAACGACCTTCAGCGCTTCGATCTTCTTCCACCTGAGCTCCGCCTCCTCACTGGACTCCTGACTGTCTGAACACTCGCTTTCATGCTGAAAACAAAAACAGCACACAGACAATGTTCCAGCATCAGTGTGAAGATGTTCCAGATCAACATCTCCAGAACGTCCGGGCGCGTACCTTCACTCCTCGGAGCCGAGCTTTAATCTGCTGGCGCTCGTTAAAGTTCTGCAGTCTGATCTGCCTCAGTCGAGCCAAATACTCCTGCAAATCCCATAAACACACTGAATAAGCAAAAAATACCACCTCCACATACCCTGAGCGCGCGCACACGCACACACACACGATGGAAAACAACTTAAAAAAAAACAACATGCATATGGACACAACACTTAGTAATGGTTTGAGTCGTGAACATGAGAGGAGGACGTCAACACCGTAAGGTTCCGGTTTCATCCACAAAACACAATGAGGCAAATCAACAGTGGGGTGCAAACGCAGATTTACACAAACACAATGATGTAAGTGGTGTATTAATTAAGCAGCTTTTTTCCCCCGGGGTTTGTGATCAAAGCGTTGACACTAGGGACGCACCAATCACACGTTTCCGTTTTTTTTTTTGTGGCGCTTTCACATACGCAAGCGTTTAGTCCATTTGAGTGGAAGCCTGGTGTGGAACAACAATCAAACAACCCGAAATAAGCCAACCAGATCCAATCTAATCATGAGCTTATTAGAAATGCTTATTTTATTAGTGTACTCTCATCGAACTCTGGAATACGAAATTGCTGATTTAAATCCCCCCCCCTAGGCACTATGCATATTTCACAGCTGGAGACATCTGGATTTACACTCACTTTCTAAAACTCTAAATCCTAACAGGGTCATAGGGAAGCTGCAGCGAAGGCAGGGTGCTTCCTGGACGGCTCACCTGACCATTGCAGGACAACACACTAATACTTGGGGCAATTTGGAACAGGCAATAGGTGCAATTTGGACTGTGGGAGAAAACCGGAGTACCCTGAAGAAACCCAAACAAGGCAGGGACAACATGCAAACTCCACACAGAAACACCTGAACCCAGGACCTTGCCATGCCGCCCTGATCATCTACAGGAAAAGGCAATTCACAAGCCTGGGGGAAAGGGGGATTGCAGATGGTTGGAAATGTCGGTTAATTGGCGACGTGCCACAGATGGAGACAATAATGCTTGGGAGAAGAAAAAAAATCCTGAAAAATGCTTATTGTGTAACACTGGGCAAAAATGTTCATCAGGTGCCCATTAGGGGGAGACATTTCATTATAACTATGCCAAGTTATAATAATCTATTAGTGCCTAGCGGAGGTTCCTTACACTTCAAGTGCCCGTAGTAATCATTGTAATTATAAGACTGTCATACATTTAAAATTTAATTTAATATATTCTTTTAAAAAAATTTCAGATAAGTCTGAAGTTTAAACCAAGGGCGAGGTCCTAAATTCCAAGATTCATGGTCTCTCCTCTCAACGACAGGACGAATTTAATTAAACAGATTGCTGTATTGAATAATTATTTGCTTCACTGTGATTCGACCCACATGAACGAAACAATCTCTGAAACCATCGTGAGATTTCCTTTCGGCAATGTTTAAGTAACTGTTTTGTGTGTTGTAGCTGTAAGGAAGAAATGTTTATACTGTAATAAATAAATTGTTTTCTGACTCGATTTGTTTAGCTCATTAAACTAGGACTTTTATTCCGATTTTCAGCAAATGGACTATTTGGTGTGAAAGCACCCTGTTCCACTAATACTCATTAGTGGATCAGTGCATACCTAGTTAAAACCATTGTGGGGGGGGGGATTGTCTTGCAGGTGTAGGAGAAACTTGCAACCCAAACTGGAAATAAATGAATGGGGGCTGAGTAGGTGGATGAGTCAAACAAAATAGGGTTAAGGAGGTGCTTTTGTTGGTTATCCACCCTCCTACCTCCTCCTCTTTGTTGACCCTGGGTCTCCTGCCTCGGGACGAGTTTGTCCGACTCGCAAAGATGGCAGCTAGGTTATGCCGGGCCCCCTGTTCGCCATTCAAGTCAACAGAAGCTAGACGGTAACTACAGGGCACTAATATCTAAGCCTCAGTAATACAGCCAGGAGATAAAACAGGTTCTTACCAGCTGGCCTTCAGCGCGGACTTTATTGAGCAGGGCTTCTTGTTTGCGCTGCAGAAACTCTTCCACCTGTTTGGCCCTTTCTGCTGCTACCTGTGTTCGCAGCCTGGACACCCATTAGATAGTGAATTATAATTTTGAGAACAAAATGAATAACACCATCACACATAGTCTCTTTTTAAATACATAAAGTGCAGTCGTTCCAAAAACAAAACGCTTCCAAATTAAAAGCAAGCAGACCTGTTGGCAGAGTTATTTTTAGCTGCACTCTCGTTTTGGAGACTTGTCCTCCGTGGATGGCTCTTGACAGAGTGATGATCAGAGGGGCAGATGTGCCCATTCAGCACACTGGGATCCAGTGCAGCCCTTAATTCAAATGACAGACAGTTAGGGTCAATATTTCAAATACTCAGTGACAAATTTTTAGTGCTGTCCCTTAACACAGAGAAGGCATCCTGGGTTTTATTCTTCTTATTATAGGTGTTATTTTGTTCTAAAGCACATTGTTTTGCAAATTAATTGAGGACTGAATGAATCAAAGCTGAGTGAACAATACGAAGAGAATGCCGGCCATGTTTGTCACGTCAACGTCCGCGCGCCTTAAACTCGCTTGGGACAGGTTATCAACACGGTGTAGACTGAACGCCGGCCACAGCGGTAATAAATCCATGGAATCTTAATGGAACTTTCTGAAAAATAAGCCTCTGGACATACCCCAAATGAGTAAGAATGCAAAGTTTGATGAGAATTGGCAAAGTCTTTCTCAAGCCTATGGCACGGGATGCCTGGTAATGTTTAAAGGAAAAGACAGCACTTGTTAAAATTTCGTCTCAAGGTACAGGATTTTGATACATTCATGGCATTTATTGAAAAATGTGTTGGACATGTAAATGAATTTAAAACTATTACTTGTGCAGTGAGAATCTACACACACACACACACACACACAGGTGTGTATATAAGCACAAACACCTGAAATACTGACCGGGCCATGTTGTCACAATCATTATGAAACTCAGTTTTCAAATAACCACCCATAGAATCATTGCATTATCATCCATCAGTCCAAGACGGTGCACACCCACACACACACATAATTTAAAGTCAGAATTGAGATTAACTTTGAACAAGAGACGTCTTCTCCTTTAATGCACTTCCTTCGTTACTTAACGTACTTTGCTGGCAGCCCATCCCGTGAAGCTTTGGATGCTGGGTGTGATGTTGAGACATGAGCAGGTCCAGGATGAGGAGAGAGGACAGGCACTGGAGTAGGAGGGACTCCCATCCCTCCACCCCCAAAATACTAAAAACCAAATAAAAATGAAAAGAAAATCAGTACCCCTTCAACACACAAGCAGACTCACAGGGTCATACGGCTAATCCACTGACCAGTTACTGATCATGGGATAAAACTTTCTGTACCTTCCTCTCCGGACTACTGCCTCCACTGGAGCTTAAAACATTCCTCCAGCCTTGTTCTCGGGCATGGTTGAACCTATTAAGCTGATAGGAAAATAAATTTAGGCTTCATGTTATTCACTGTAACTTGAAAAGTGCAAACTTCATGATCAATTTATAATCTCCTTTCCTCTCTCAAATCTTTTCATTTGAGCAGCTTTCAGGAGAAACATCTACAATACAATAAAATGGGTCATATCTAGATTTTCACATATTAACACTTTTCTTTTAGAAATAAAATAGAATTAGCGACAACGTCTTTATAAAACTATTTGTTCATGAGTTTCAACAACTCCTGCACTGAGCACCATGATATTAGTCAAGAGTGCCATCTTGAGGTGCATAAATATCATGAGAATATGGCGAACGTCATTGCAGACAGAATTGATGTGAGCACTAAAAAAAACTTGTAAGCTTTAGGTATCCTCAAACATACGTTATCTGTATGTGTGTGGGTGGTTGGGGACATTTCTATTGAAATTGCATGTCTTTTTCCCCTTATTTCCCAATTCTTTCTACGAATTCAGTGTTGCACTGCCAAATTACTCATGTGCAAGATCGTTCCTCTGGTCATCCAGTCCAGTTACTAGCTCCGGCCTACAAAATGGCTCGGGTGCTATAGGAAAGAGTTCTGTCCATTATGAAATGGCCCTCTCGGCGGAAGCATCTGAACCCTTGTGGTCCATTTTTGTTATTGTAAAGATACAGGTAGCAAGCCTGTGAACTGGGATGGTTTTACCAGGAAACTTTTGTATTCAGCCAAATGAACTGATAACGGAAGATAAATCAGATACTCACTAGTGAAAGGACTCCTTCAAAAAAAAATTTAAAATTAAAATAAATTTTCACTTCTGTACAAAACATTTTAATTATAATGACTTAGAAAACCAAGATGAACCTGCTCGCGCAGCTTCCTTTCTCTCTCAAACATCTCCATCCGCTTTTTCCTCACTGCTTCCTGTCACCAGAACACACGTTCAAGAATACGGTTAGTACTGTATTCCCAAACACTCAGCTATAAACTTTAGCACATACTGTTTAGAAAGAGAAAGAGAAATATTTTTCTGTCAAGACAATCAGTTAAAGGCACAGGTACGTGACTGAGAAAATAAAGAAGAAAGAGGAACTAATTTGGGGATGATTTTATACCAAAGTCCTGCAATGAGAAATTGTGACACCATAATGTATCCCTGTGCCTTCTATATTTCCCCAGGTTTACTTGACTAACTCATTTTTTCACGAGTCCTCACAGCCTTCAAACATGGCCACTGAGAACTAAACTCCACAGACACGCCCCCAGGCACAGACCCCTTCCCCAGCACGCCCCCCCAGGCACAGACAAGGGCACAGCCACTCCCTCTGCAGGGGCACAGCCCCCAGACACAGACACTCCCCTTGCATGCCCCCAAGTCACAAACACCCCTCTCTCTGCCCCATCACCATACAAGAAATTCAGCGTTCAACAGTTCTTACCTGCACATACGTCCTGTCCCTTGGTGGGCCTCTGTACGAGACAAAAGCTAAATACAAGAATGAGACGGGAAACCACAACTTCACTGCAATGAGGCCAGACTACGAAGGTGCATCAGAATCTATACTGAAGTTTACATTTCTGGATATTCATTCGGCGGTAAAACCCCTCCTCAAATCGCCACCTTATCGTGGTGGAGGGGTTTGCGTGTCCTAATGATCCGGGGAGCTATGTTGTCGGGGGCATTATGCCCCTGGTTGAGTCACCCATGGCAAACAGGTCCTAGGTGAAGGTCCAGACTAAGCACGGTTCACAAGATGTCTATGAGCACAATAACAAGGACACAGTTTCCCTTGCCCGGATGCCAGTTACTGGGTTCCCCCCCTGGAGCCAGGCCTGGGAGAGGGGCTCGAAGGTGAGCGCCTGGTGGTCGGGCTTCTGCCCATGGAGCTCGACCGGGCCCAGCCTGAAGAGGCGGCATGGGTCCGCCCTCCCATAGACCCACCACCTGTGGGAGGAGCAATAGGGGTCGGGTGCAATGTGAGCCGGGTAGCAGCCGAAGGCGTGGGTTCTGCCGGACCGATCGTCAGCTACGGACTCTGGCTCTCGGGACATGGAATGTCACCTCTCTGGCGGGAAAGGAGCCTGAGCTGGTGCATGAGGTTGAGCAATACCGACTAGATAAAACACTCAACACATAGCTTGGGCTCTGGAGCCACCACTCTCGAGAGGGGCTGGACCTTATTTCATTCTTGAGTTGCTCGTGGGGAGAGGCGGCGGCGAGCCGGTGTGGGCATCCTAGTTGCCCCCCACCTCGGTGCCCATATGTTGGGGTTCTCTCTGGTGGATGAAAGGGTAGCCCCCCTCCGCTTTCAGGTGAGTGGATGGGTCTTGACTGTTTGTGCTTATGCACCAAATAACAGTTCAGAATACCCACCCTTTTTGGAGTCCTTAGGGAATGTGCTAGAGAGTGCTCCCCCTGGGGAGTCTCTCGTCGTCCTGGGAGACTTCAACGCTCATGTGGGCAATGACAGTGTGACCTGGAAGGGTGGGTGTGATTGGTAGGTACGGCCTCTCTGATCTGAACCCGAATGGTGTTTCTTTGTTGGAATTCTGTGCTTGTCATGGTTTGTCTATCACGAACACCATGTTCGAAAATAAGCATGTCCATAAGTGCATGACACCAGAACACTCTAGGCCGCTGTTCAACAATCGACTTTGTAGTCGTGTCATCGGACTTGCAGCCGCATGTTCTGGACACCCAGGTGAAGAGAGGAGCTGAGCTGTCAACCGATCACCACCTGGTGGTGAGCTGGCTTAGATGGCGGGGGAGGCTGCCATCCAGACCTGGGAGACCCAAGCATGTAGTTTGGGTCTCCTTGGAACGTTTGGTGGAGTCTCCTGTCAGCTCCTGTTCAACTCCCGCCTCCAGCAGAGCTACCACCACACCCCGGAAAAAAGCTGGAGGAAGTGGCTGGGGAGAGGGACGTCTGGACCTCACTGCTTAGGCTGCTGCCCCCGCGACCTGACTCCGGAAGAAGATGAATGAACATTCGGTGGTAAAAGGAGTTTAAAAGGAGTTAGGAGAGGAAGTTGTGTGTGTTAGTATAGGGAGCTGAAAGTAAGGGGCTTTTATTCTGGGGTACCTCATGCTTCCTCCTCTCCTCCTCCATTCGACTCATTCTCCCTCGAACTGCTGCTGGAGGGTTAGCCTGGACAACACATGACACCGGCGCGGGATCAGACATCTCTCTCTCTCTCACTCACGCTAACTTGTTCATGTTTTTTTAAACACACATGACTTTTGCGAAAAAGGAGACGCTGAAACCCCTCTTTAATCGTCTGTATTTAATACAGATAAAGGCACACCTGTTTGAGTCGGACCCCAGGCTTCCGCTCAACTGCTTTCCTGACTGCGTCAGCTGGCTTCCGGATGGCATTGGCAGGTCTCTTCGCTGTTAAATGCACTCCATATTTGGCAGCTGGTTTGGTGATTTTCTGTCCAGGGGTAACAGATGCTGGACCAGGGACGGGATGCTTGGCTGCAGATTAAATGTGACAGTTAATTATCACATTGCTCTTCTGAGAGAGGATATAGATATACATATACATGATATTTCCATTATAAGAGGTCTATTAATATTTTTCCATGGCTGTATATTAATTTATATTTATTATTTTTTTCCATATTCCTCAGTGCATTTAAATGCACCACACTTTCGCATTATCGGTTTCTTCATCAGTCCCATCCCTCTTTCTGCCGTACAATAATGCCCCCTTGTCTGAGGACTAATTACCATCTTCTTTTTTGTTTTTATAAAGCATATCACATTTTAATGGGTACGGACATAACCTATGCCTGCTTAAAGCTTCTATTACCTTTGGGTTTAATTCGCCTTTAAGGTCTGGGTGCATGAAAGGTGGTGTGTGTTTACCTGGTATTCCCTGGGCGACGCTTATTTTGGGTTGTTTGACAACATGAGGCTCGTTGAATTCCTGAGCGATGAGCTGGAACACAGTAAAGGCACAAACAAGCAATGTATCCCTTCAGGCCATTCCTCAAGCTAAGGATATTTAAAGCCTACAGTACACGCCAAAAACAGGTTAAACACAACCTACTTGATGTGCAACATGTATCGCAGTGCTTTTCAAGTATTCACAACTGCACCCTATCCCATAATTCCTTTTTTTCCCCCTTTTAGAAATTGTTCTAACCGAAAACAATTAGATTACACAGAAGTCCTAGTGCACCGTTATATACGGCTGTCTATATATGATTAAAAATATAAACACTAAATGAAAAACTAGTAAAACTTTAGTGAATTATTAAATCTATAACAATAATAATCAAGAAGTTCAAGCACCCTGACAGCTTATTTTATTTATTTAAGCTTAAGTGTCGCAATTTAATTTTTTTTTACATTTCTATAAATATTCTAATTGACAGCCTAATTTTATTTATTTATTAGTTTAAGCTCAAGCATGACTGCTTCTATTATTTTAAGTTTAACACTGTAAAACATTTTAAGCTTAAGCTTGAAAGTTAAATTTTCTAACGTATCCTTCAAGTGTGACGACTTAAGCTTCAATTCATAAATGTGTGAAGGATTTAATTTGTAAAATATTTTAAGCCTAATGTACATTTATCTATTTAAGCTTAAGCATGACAGTTCAAATCTACTCATTTACTTGCTTAAGCTTGACAGCAAAATTAAAAAAAAAAAAAAAAAAAAAAAAAAAAAAGACAGTTAAAAAAAAAAAAAGGAATTAAAACTAAAGAGAAAAAAATTGCAGTGAGGTAAATTATATATATAAAAATTATATTTTTAACTTTGTTTATTCTTTAGATTTAGTTAAAATTAAATTTTAAATCAGATATTTCTAAACCTAGAATAATTCGACCAGACAAATTGTACTCCAAGAACATCTTACATTTGCTTAAATTTGCCCGTTAGACATCCCTGTTTATATGCTTAGGCAATAAAGGGGCGTGTCTAACCTGCGGCGAGAGAAACTTCTGGATTCTGCGGGCGAGAAACGGCTTGTCCAGTATTGCGCCGACAGAGGGTCTCTCCCGCGGATTGCGCTTGAACAGCAGGCCCAAAAGTAAACGCAGGTCCTGAGAGTAATGCAGCGACACTGGGGGGTACGAACCTCGGATAATATTCAGCACCAAATTCTTCATGTTCCCGGCCTCGAACTTGAAGGGAAGGAAAAAAAAGGCAACAAAACAAAAAATATATATCTGGAATAAATTACCACAGATATTCACTTTGAACTTCATAGACACTGACGGATCAAACAGGCTCGAGATGCTGTCAGACGACTTCACTGCGGTATCAAAGAAAAATCTTTTTCAGCTAAAACTCAGTGAATTCAAAGCTCTTCCCTGGAGCGCTGCACTCTTATCACTCCATCTTTAATTACTGGAGCTGAAGAAACTAAATTCCACACACACACGGCGTTTGAAGCAAGTCCATTTCATTATACAGTGTAAGCTACTAAAAGACAAAAGAGACTTTAATATTCATCCAGGTAATAAGAGCCAACAACTAACGGGTTGCAATAACACACACACACACACACACACACACACCCCCCTTCAGCAGTAATGCGCAAAGACAAGGAGTAATATACAGAGACTCTTTAATACTCACAGCATGCTTAAGTGTGCACATTTCATACAGGACACATCCCAGCGCCCAAATATCACTAGCACACAAAGACAGAGGGGTTGGGGGACAGAACAAATAAACACACTCATTAAGCACAAGGTCATAACATTTTTCATATTACTACATTTTTAAGAGAAAGGAAATACGAGTTAAAACTGGTCTCCAGCTAAAGATATTGGCTTTTCAATAAAGGTCTTGTTTAAAGGTATATTTGTCGACTAAGCAACAATATCATTCCTTCACTTACACTCTTTCAGGTCTTTGCAACAGTCTGTACCAGACATTTTAAAGAAGAGTCCTAAACAAACTTGAATACAGATACCAATGGTAGGCTGACTATTCTGTTTTTGTCTGTACTTGACTAGTAGGACAAACAATAAACTATCAAATAGTTTTATCTTACATGTAGATTTTAAAGGCAGCTGGGCTGGTGGTATCCAATTCCCCAATTCCCAAATTTTGAATTACTTATTAAAAATGTAATAAATTAAATAAAATAATAAAATGTCAGATGATTGAGAGTCTATTGTACGTTTCTGGAAGGTTACTCACAAAACCTGAAGTAAATGTGAGCTGCTTGCTTTGTTTTTTAACAAGTCTTTCTTTGTAGACCACACCCACTTCAGGTTTAAACCTGGTTTCAGAAACAGATGAGCATATGCTGAGCATTAACAGATACGGCTATTGTTTCTGTATTAGACAAGATTTCATAATGCATTTGAAATAAATAATAAAATACATTTCTTAAATCATAGGAAAATTTCATCATCAAACTTTCCGTTCAATTTCACCATCTGCTTGTGTAATTTTTAAACGCATGACAAGAAGTGGTGATATTTTTAGATCAGGTGAAAGATTAACGCTACAGGCACCAAGATACAGCAGGAGCAGTGACATGAGCCATGGGTCAGGGTGGTTAGAGGACTCGTGATGCTTGAAGACACTACTACACAAGGGCAACTTGGAGTATGACGACTGAACATGCAATAAGAGTGTGCGTATAGTGTATAATTTTTATATACATAGACACAAATACAACCATACTCGCCAGCAGTTTGGACACGCCTTCTAATTCAGTTTAGAATGAGCGAGTGCATCCAAAATGTTTCCTGGCACTGTGTCTGGATCATCTATTGTCCTTATAATGAATACTGTACATCACGCTGACCTTTCACACTACCTTTTATTATTGTATGGTTTATTTTCACAAATTTCCGGAGAAAGATAGTACGGTGTGCCGATGCAGGTCCTGGCCAGTTCCACGGTACTGCACATAAAAACACATCACAATAATTACATTCAAACTTACTCAACACGCCTTTTTAAACAAACACCATATTACACCTCCTTACCTGTTTAAAACCCTGGCGATTCCAAAGTCCCCAAGCTGTACCGTACCATCCTTCGTCAGGAAAATATTCTTACCCAAAAAAATAAAAATAAATATTAAAAAACCCACAAACAAAGACAACAACCTTATAAACCCTTGATTCATTTGTACACAAAACGACTGGACTTGATTGGCATGAGTACATGTATGGTATGTACCTGTGACTTGATATCCCTGTGAAGGATCTTACGATCATGGACGTGTTTGAGAGCCAGACAGATCTGCACAAACCAGTCAAGAATCTGTAGGAGCAAAAGACTACGGAGTGAGGCTCAGAGAATAAAACCGTTATACGTATAAACATCCTAAATCGTGCTAAAAGGGACGGAAGGTAAAAATATTACATTACTCGATAAACAGCAATAATCACACTTGCACTATACCGCACTACCTCACTTTATGCACAATAGACCTGTTATTTCTTATTTTTTCATTTCATTGCTTCAGGGTTATTATTTGTCTTTTTTTTTTTTTGCCTGTTTGCACCATGGGTCTAAGAGGACTGTAATATTATCTGTGCTGTTTGTCATGTATTTATGGCATATTTGACAATAAAGTTGACTCTGACTTTGTTGGTGCCTACAGGTCATCTTCATCAAATGTAATTTTTGCCACTAAAAAAAACATGAAACGGTTATGTTATGATGTCATGCTACTTTTTTTAATATGAAGTATTTAATCAAACGATTCAAATGAATTATTAGCCAGACAAAGTGAGCTGAACCAAATTTAATTATATGATGTTTGCTTTGGAAGCTGAGCACCTCCTGGGCGTACATTAATGCTATATTTAATTTGTCACATGATGCTGCAGATTTGGGGTCATGACAAGCGTCAGCACTGGTGTAGCTCGTAGTTTTTGGGCTACACAACAAAGCTGTAGGTCTGTATTAACCTGCTCTTCTGGGAAAAGAACGCCTTTCTGGTTATTAATCTTCTTGAACAGGTCACCTCCCTCACAGTAGTCCATCACAATATACAAGCATCCATTCTCTGTGGAAGAGCAAACAGAAGAAGGTTAGTGTCCTATTTCTTAGTACAAAGTACATCCCAACCATCAGGAGCTTCCTGCTCTCTCTCTCTCTCGTCATTAGCTCATGCAGATACTCTCTGTAATTCAATTCCAAGACTCATAGCCTCCTCTGATATGAGAGATGGGAAGCTGAGAATTCGTGAGAAAGAAAGGAGCAGCGCGTTCCCTAAAATAAAAGGCAAATGCCCCCCCCGTCAGTCAAAATCCAGCTTAGCTCTAAGCAAGCTGGAAGGAACGAGAACACTTGGAGAGTGCAAACCTCCACCAAAGCTGATAAAACAATAAAACCCAGCCTGCTGTAACACCATACTTCTGCCATCTCACAGTGTTAAAGATCCATTCATTTTGTCAAGCACCTAATCCTAATTAGGGTCGCAGGGAGGCTGGTGTCCATCTCAGCCCACTCCAGGTGAGGGCAGAGTACATCCTGGACAGCTCGCCAGGCCATCGCAGGGTGTGTTAAAAAAATCACCTAAAAAATTGCAGGATCCAAAACTTGATTTGGATCATCTCCAAAATATAACTTGAGTTGATTCTTCCTTGACTGAATCAACGGCTCTTGTAGAAATTTCATGAAAATCTTCACATAATTTCTTGCTAACATACAAACAACCTTGACGAAGGTAACGACTACATAAGAATCTGAAACAAAGCATCTCCTACTGAATTACTAGCATCTTTAATTCAGAGTTGCATGGTCCAGTTACTAGGCACTACATAAATATTTTGAGACTTAACCCTTTCAGCCAAGTATGAATAGACTAGCGATATAAATATTTTTGCCAAGTAAACATGTCTACCTTCAAATGACTCCTTGTACTGCACAATATTAGGATGACTCATATTCGCCAACACGGCCACTTCTTTGCGCGACTCCTGTCGCTCTTTATTAGACATCTATAAACATAAACGAAAGGTATCAGTGTGTGAGTGTGTGTGACCATGTATGTGCAAACGTCTATCTATCTGACAAGACACGTGAGCAGCTCACCCTGGAGATGCCGATCTCCTTGATGACATACTGGTGACCATCCTTTCTCGACTTTACCAGAATGGCTTTCCCGAAAGATCCCTCGCCGATCTTCTTCACCTTCTCATATTTCTCCATGTCTGGCTCGAACCGTCATGCTGTAGCCACGCAGACAACACTAATGAAATCAAAAGAACAGAAGTCACATTAGGGATGTGTAGAGTTTAGGGTTTTAGATTCCTTCCAAATTTTGGAACGGTGTCTGGTTCCATACACCGTACAGCTAGCTCCCTAGTAAAATTATATGCATTCTGTCACAAAATATTTATTTTTTTTGCCCAATTTATATCAAAAGATCTCCACATCAAATGCAGACTGATTTAATTTTTAAATGCAGAAACATTTAATTTCATTATTTCTAAAAGGTAGCTAGACAGAATTTCCTTGCGCATATATATATATATATACACACACACACACACACACACACACACACACACACACAATATCAGGAGAATCTAGGGTTGGGTTTGGGAATCACTATTACATGAACTAACATATGATACGATACACACGTGTATATATCTCTGAATATGTATGTATGTGTGTGTGTATATTTAGTGTAAATATGTGTGTGTGGTGGCGCAGTGGTTAGCACATCCCCCTCACAGCAAGAAGGTCCTGGGTTCGATTCCCAGCTCGGGCGTTTCTGTGTGGAGTTTGCATGTTCTCCCTGCGCT
>JAOUQZ010000024.1:3938279-3953714 GCA_028564935.1 Neosilurus hyrtlii
ACACACACACACACACACACACACACACACACACACACACACACACACACACACACACACACACACACACAAGGACAAACGAAATATCTCTTATTTTCAGGAGGCTTCTCAGAGACGTATGCTGCTCTATGTGATTACAATAGTATTAGCTGTAAAGAAGAAGTGCAGTGGGTAAGCAGGAAGTGTGTGTGTGTGTGTGTGTGTGTGTGTGTAACAATAGTTTCAACAGTATGAATTTATATGCATGTAATGTGTATAAAGATGTCTGTTTTTGTGTGTGTGTGTGTTTTAAGGATGTGGATACCATCTATCATTCTCAAGACAACCGTGAGTTCAATCTGCTGGACTTCAGTCACCTGGAGAGTAGGTGTGTGTTTAAAAAAGTAGAAACGTCCATTTCGAATGACGTCCCTGTCCATATACTTCACTGCGTGCCTTTTTGTTGTCATGTGTGTTACATGTACATCCACTAGAGGGCAGTACAGAGTTAAACGTTTCTGATAACGACATACATGCTAACGGTGCAGGAGGCTGGATAATACCGTAAGCTGTTAAGATAAAGGCAAAAGCAGAGGCAGTGATGTAGAAGGTGTAATCATTAAATAAAATACGGTGACATTTAAAAAATTTCTTCATTGTTTCTCGTGTAAACTAATAGCTATAATGCCCCCTGTGGTTTACGGTGGTACTGCTCCGTTTCGTGCATCTCTGTAAGTTTTCAGAAAACAAATCCCGTAATCTATAGTCAACATAAATTTAGGCAAATAATCACCCAGGGAACATTTTTCTCAGGTTTTCAGTATGTGCTGTGTCAAGCTGTAGGACCCTGGTAAAAAAAATTTCCTGTATGCTAGCTGACCAGATTCTGCAATTACCTCCACCAAGGGGAGGCTATGAGATGAGGTTGTGTGTGTCTGTGTGGGTGTGACCTCGATAACTCGAAAGCCAATGGACAGATTTCTTGGGTCAACGAAGACCTGATTAAACTTTTGATCCGGATCCAGGACAGTTTAGACGGATTTGTTTTAACATTGTACGGCAAGGAGGCGGAAATCACCCAGAATGCATCAGGAGAAAAAAATACAGAGCTCAAAAATAATTGCAGAACAGGCCACAAGGGGGCACCTGCTACTATAACCCATGTAAGGATGAGATTGTACTACCTTGGTAGAGGTCTGCACTCTCAATGCATTTCTAGTCTGGCATTACATTCATTCTTAGCTCATTTCCTAAAACAGTAGCGAATTCTAAAACGATAACAGTGTTTGATAATGTTTGATTACATTATTTGCATTCGTGTTAGCAAGTTAGATCGTTAAATAGATATCGTATGTGGTGATATTTGCGTCCATGGCTGGGCTGGTTGAAATACCACTGTCCAGAATATTTTCGTCAAAAAGAAGTCAAATACTTTGTGTTCAGGGTGCCACTGGTTGATTTAGGATTCGAAAGCTTTTCAGGGTACAGGGTACAGGGTACAGGGTACAACTTCCGCCATGGTCATGTTTAGTCTAAGGTATGGTGCTGTTTCTTTTAAAATTGATGCTAAAATTTGCACTGAATTTTAATTAAACCGTCATGTTGGAGTTATAATCTTTTTTAACCAAAAAATGAAAAAAAAAGGGACAAACGTGTGCGTTCACCTGACGATCATGCGCATTTGTCAATAAAAAGCACACTAAAAATAGTTTTCTAGGCTGTAGCATTACAATTTCTTTTTACTGGCATGAAAGAAGCCCAGCGCTGGAGCAGAATAACAATATCCAAATGCAGCTTCATGAACACATGGTTAGAACTTTTCAGCACCCAGATTTCAACCCCCATTAAACCCCTTTGTATTCATTGGCCTGGAGAACCTCCTCGCATGACATCACTACCTGATTGCACTAATTATCATGTGGCTGAATAAACACAAATCAAAAATCTCAAATCTAGCGGAAATCCTTTCCAGAATAACGGACTTTATTATAACAGTAATATAGGATGGAAGGATCTGCTAAACAAGCACATACCTGAACAGGTGTGATGATCGGGTGTGCACATACTTTTGGCTGCATCATGAAGCTGTTACTCGGTTGTGCGTTTTATTCAGTGGTGCCTGGTATGGAAATGAAAATGTAATCTTGTATGGCTGGGAATGTATGTTTATTAGAAATGGCTTTTTAATATCAGATTTAAATATGAGGACCGGACGGCATGGTGGCGTAGAGGTTAGCACGCGCGCCTCACAGCAAGAAGATCCTGGGTTCGGTTCCTGAGCTCAGTGAGGGCGTTTCTGTATGAGGTTTGCATGTTATCCTTGTGCTTGCGTGGGTTTCCTCCGGGTACTCTGATTTCCTCACTTGGTCCAAAGATATGCACATTAGGCTAACTGGCTGTAAATGATTTTGTGTGTTGTGATGGTCTGGAGAGCTGTTCAGGGTGTACCCCGCCTTCGCCTGGTGTCGTCTGGGATAGGCACCAGCCTCCTTGCGATCCAAGCGGTTCGAAAAATGACTGATTGATGAACAAGAGCACTAGGAAGACTTCACCGAGCCCAGCAATCTTTCATATGAACCAAAATGTCAAAAAAATTGCACATTGTTAAAAAATTTGTAAAACAATTTGATTTGGGTAATTTCCAGAATGAAACAGAATTCTTCTTGTCCAAACCATCACCTTCTTCGACCGTAACAACCTTTTGGCATCGTGCATTTAATTGTGTGTGTGTGTGTGTGTGTGTGTGTGTGTGTGTGTGTGTTTACTTGTCTCTTACAGAGATCTTGCAGTAATCGTTGCATCCATGGCCTACAACACATGGTTCACCAAACTCTACTGCAAAGACATGCGCATTGTAACTATCCTGTTCTCTACCTTATATTTACCCAGCATGCAATTAGTCAATAAGTCAGTTAAGCACATCACAGACTGTCTATCTGACTATTACACGGCTCATTAGAATACTCGATTCTGATTGGTCAATTACGGTATACAAGAAATAACACACCCTTGTAGTTAAATCCTACAATATTGCAAAATTTAGTATATTAAATTATATTTTATTTATAGTACACATCTTTAATATATTATTAAACAAACAATTAATTATTCTCATTTTCTTTAACTTCTTCAGCTTTTTTCTTCACAAAGCACCTTAAGTTTTACATATTATTATTATTATTATTATTATTATTATATTATTATATATTTTTATTATTATTATTATTATTGTTATTCATTTTATTATTATATTATATCATTATTATATTTTATTATTATTATTATATTATATCGTTGTTATATTGTTATTATATTGTATAAATATTATTATTGTTATTCATATTATTATTATTATATTATATTGTTATTATTATTATATTGTTATTATATTTTATTATTGTTGTTATAATTACTATTATTATTATTATTATTATTATTAATGTTGAATTAAATGCTGACATTACACTATGTTGGACTGGAAAATTCCCATCTAATTGTTGTTGTTTTATTCCTAGGGTTCAGAGGTCACAGAACAGGTCTTACACACGCTCAGTAAGTCCTCCAGTCTGGAAGAGCTGACGCTGGAGAACGCAGGACTCAAATCGTTAGTTTCATTCTCTTTTTATTTAGTAGTTATAAGGCAGGATCTTATCCAGGTTGAAGCCGCAGTCATCCGCGGCCGGGAGTCCATGGGAACGAATTGGCTGAGCCCTCACAGCCCCCCGAGCCCTCATGTCTTTCTGTTACTTGAAGCAGTCACTAGATAAACAAAAGTGGCGGATAGAGTTTTCCCTCTGAGTATGTTAGGCTCCTCCTGCATTCGCATCCGCAGCAGTTTGTAAAGATGCAGGTGGCAGCATCATGTAACACGGATTGGTGGTCGTATGTCATATGAAAGCAATGCTTGACGGGTGGGGATTGGATACAACTAAATTAGGGAAGAAAATTTGGGGTGGGGGGGGATCCGTGATAATACTGTCCTAAACTGTGTTGTGTGAAGGTTTGCGAGTTTTTCGCGAGTTGATCAAAACATTCATCCAGATCAATCAGAATGATTGACGGAACAAATTAAATACAGTTAGGAAACGGCTCACCAATCCTGGATTCATCAAGTCAGGTGAAGAATAGGTCATTGTCGATTTTTGATTGTTGATTGTTGACTCGTTTGTGAAAAAACCAATGCTGTATATGTGTATTTATTTGTGTGTGTGTGTGTGTGTGTGTGTGTGTGTGTGTGTGTGTGTGTGTGTGTGTGTGTGTGTTAATCATAGTGACTTTCCTCAAAAGATGTCTGTTGCACTTTCGGAGAATCCATCTTCGGTGATTCACTCTCTCAATTTGGCACATAATACCCTGGACAACCAAGGTATCATTCACACACACACACACACACACACACACACACACACACACACACACACACACACACATTTTTCATAAGAGAAATAAACAAATAAAAATTGTTGAAATGAGTGTTAGCTATGCTAACAACTTTACATAACAATACCTAGCGGTACATAGCAACTTTTTTCACCTGCTAAGGTTTACTGACATCTTACGAGTTATACTACCTTGAATACAGTCAGAGTGATCTAGCATTTCCTGTTAGGAGATTACAGGACATGAAATTTCAGGTTATTAATATTTCTAGACTGAAATCACAATTCGAGATTTATTCTCAAGTCAAATTATTGTATTTGGATGCAGTCCATGTTTGTAGCCGGGAAGGAAAGGATTTAGATGTAGACATGTCAGATTCAGGCGTGGACACGACACCTTGAAAACGGTTGTTTTGTTGGTTTGTGTACAGTGCAGGACTGACTGGTTACCGACAAGACACTGTGTCTCGCAAACCTCAATTGAGGCGCGTATTCCGAGTGTTTCATAGACTGTACATTTCCAAAGAATGCTCCATAAATCTATATAACATCAACATATCCCACTAGTTTTCATCACAAATTACTTAACTGGGAAAAATCTAAATGGAATATACTGCTTACATGAAAGGAATCAAATTTGAAGCAAATGCAATATCGCCGTATTCTGTAATAATATTAGAATATAACTGCGCATGTAAACACACTGACTGATTCTCACTGGCGTTCTGTACCTTTTCAGGTGTGTGCAATTTGATCCAGCAGGTGTGCTGCCTTAGCAAAGGACTCCGTCTCCTTAATCTATCCAAAACATCACTCTCGTCAAAAGGTGTGCATTCGTCTACTACTCTCTCAACCATCCACACTCACATTCACATCTAGGGGTCAATCTAGAACAGGCAGTTCGCCTAATGTGCACGTCTTGGACTGTGGGAGGAAACCAGAGTACCCAGAAGAAATCTATGCAAGCACAGGCGGGGATGGGGGTTTGGGAAATGCAAACACCACACAGAAACATCCTCGCCAATCCTAGGACCCGAATCCAGGACCTCCTCGTCATGAGGCGGACGTGTTAATAATACTAGCAATTTGCAGAACATTATTCAGTAATGCTGCCATCTGATTGGCTGACTAGATCACAGCATGCATATTCATGTACATTTTACTGCAGTTCCTAATAAAGTGGCCAGAGAATGTGATGTTTTGCACTGAGCAGACTGCATTTCCGCTTCTGTGCAGGAACGCTTGTGGCTGCGACGCCACAGCGTTTAGCTTTTAATGTTTCAGAAACCTTTATGAATTTTTTAGACTCTTACAATCGATTGTTTAGACATTTTATAATGTACGCACGGCGTGGCCTCTCACTTTCTGTGAGTTTTGGCATGACGTAACCTTTCATGCCTGAGAGGATTTGGATAGCACTTGCTTTGATGCTGGCTGCCACGAAGGAACACATACACAGACACACACAGTATACACTATACTCATACTGCAACACTGATGTATTATGCATCAGAGCTTCGTGTCAGATTGAAACAGAAAACATATAGTATCTTAGAACATTTATTTATTTGTTTGTTTTTCATTTTTGCTTAATTTCACACGGTAAAAATCTCGAGAGCAAGATTTATTTTTGCATCATTATTTAGATTTAAAATAGTTGCAAGTCTAATTTTGTGGATGGAATCAATGTTGAAGGATTTTAGGTGTGTATAAATTACTATGTAACCGAGTGTGAGGTCTGTACAGAATAATGCCCGAGGTCTTTACTAAAGAGGTCTGTACAAAGACCAAGGGCTAAGATTTCTCTGTACAGACCGAGCAAACGGGGTTAATAACTCACTCAGTCACTCACTCATTTGCTAAACTGCTCAATCCTATTATTAGGGAGGCTGGAACCTATCTCAGCCGGCCTTGGGCTGAGGCAGGGTACAGCCCGAACACCTCACAAGATCACTGCAAGGCAACACACGCAACTATTCACACTTACATCCACACTTTTGGAACAGCCAATAAGCCTAATGAGCATGTCTTTGGACTGTTGGACGACTTCATCTGTGTCTGTGAGGGCTTTGGTAGTGTCTCAACGCCACTTCTGATTCACCAGAGGGGGCGACATTCATGAGTGCAATCAGGAAGCAAAATTAAACTCTGTCCTTATTGGCAACATGTGGAGTGTCACGTCATTCAGCATGCGTATTTGGGGGCGACCTAAAACACTCGGAGGGAAATCGCTATCTGTATGAATGAGCCCTCATGGATTGGCTGGTGATCGTTGTGAGTGTACAGGGAAGTGAGCATATGCCATCCCTCCCTTCTGTGAGAGCTCGTCAAACCAGCTGCCATGGACTCCCGGTCGTGGAGGGCTACGGCATCAACCTGGATTCAAGTCTGGGATTTGCAGGTTGATATTCATACACCTTGTTCTTTGGTTTTCTTTAGCTGATTGAACACGGGCAGCAGGAACAAGTTGCTCCCCGAACCCAAGAAAACATGCAAGAAAACCACTGCCAGCCGGCTACATGCTACTTGTTTTAGTTTGTGTTTCGTTTCCTGTATCTCTTGGGTTGCTACGCCTCAATAAACTCCTCATCTAGCATATGCATCCTGTCTCCACAAACCCCTGCTAAAGGTCATAGCACAACGTGCAGCTAGCTAATGGCTAACTTGCTGGTTGATACACACCAGTTTGTATGCGTGTGTATAGGTTTGTATTTGTATTGCCAGCATGTTGACCAATCAGATTGCATGTACTGTCATTGTCATATAATAAAGTGTGTTACTGTATCTGTGTGCTTGTACTCACAGTATACACTCTGCTGCTTGTGTACGAGCTGAACATGTATTGAGGGTTTCTTCATCTACACAATTTACATTCAAAAATGAACTGGATTTCTTTGTGCTGTGTGTGTGTGTGTGTGTGTGTGTGTGTGTGTGTGTGTGTGCGCATGTGTGTGTTAGTGTGTGAACATGTCAGGTGGTCAGCTCTGCCTAGAGAGTCATCTTTGTTCACAAACAGAGCAGAGCAAGAGAATTAGTGCACTCTTTGATCAACAAGCCGAACCTCGATTTTCTTCTTTTGTGCGGCGTCCCGTATGAGCTGCCAGCCGTGGCTGTTCGCTGTAATTACTCGCATCCTGTGGTGCACATTCAGTCCAAGCGTTGTACCCCCATTTTTTTTTTGTTGCTGGTCAACATTTATTTGAAAGGATGTTCCGAATAAACAGTGATATAGTACCGTGTGCTTTTGTGTGCTAATATATAGCAGGATTTCGATGATGACTGAATGCTGCTGTTATACGGGATGACAGGAAGTTCCTCGCAGCACTGTTTGAGATT
The DNA here is from genome assembly GCA_028564935.1 of Neosilurus hyrtlii. Classification (NCBI taxonomy): domain Eukaryota; kingdom Metazoa; phylum Chordata; class Actinopteri; order Siluriformes; family Plotosidae; genus Neosilurus; species Neosilurus hyrtlii. The sequence continues at coordinate 3,945,974 of JAOUQZ010000024.1, forward strand.
TTGGTGCTGTCTTTGAGGAATATTGAAGATAGAATCCGGGTGATGTAGTGTTATTCTGAGCACTGAATTCCTCCGGGAAGCTTGTGAAAGAAATAAATGACAGAAGAGGTGTTATTTAGTGTTATAGTTAATTCATCAAGGACAGGGGATGCTTACGTGTTATAATGTAATACAGTAGCACGGATGTGGTGTAGCACTGATTGTCTCTGCCTCACAGCAAGGAGATCCTGGGTTCAGGGTTTTTTTTTGTTGTTGTTGTTGTTGTTTTTCCCCTCCTTTTTTGTCCCCTAATTTTAGTTGTATCCAATTCCCACCCCTTCCTATCACATACTAAAGCACTATCTGCCCCTTTTGTATAAATGAGATCACAGACAGCCACTGATTGATTGGGGATCGCTGTGAGTGACAGGAGAGTGTATGCCATCCCTCCCTCCCGTAAGAGCTCGGCTAATTAGCTCCTGTGGAGTCCCGGTCGCGTGATGGCTGCGGCATCAACCTGGATGCAAACTTGCGATCCCTATGTTGATAGTCGCGCGTCTTGTCAGTGTGCCACTCGGGAGCCCGTGTGCTCGGGTAGTCGTGTGTGGTGTATGCCTGTTCTCCCCGGGTTTGCATGGGTTTCCTCCGGGTACTCTGGTTTCCTCCGACAGCCCAAAGACATGCATATTAAGCTAACTGTTTGTTCCATATTAAACCTAGGTGTGAGTGTAAGTATGAATTGTTGTGTGTGTGTGTGTGTGTGTGTGTGTGTGTGTGTGTGTGGTGCCCTGTGATGGACAGGTGAGCTGTTCAGGGTGCACCTTACCTTTGTTGGCTGAGATAGGCACCAGCCTCCCTGTGACCCAAGTAGGATTAAACGGTTCAGCAAATCAGTGAGTAAGTTTTAATGGATATACATGATTGTAAGACTGTTTCTCTCTCTGTATCAGGTACGGTGTCTCTCTCTCAGGCTCTTTGCTCAAATGATGATTATTCAAACTCGCTCCTGCATCTGGACCTGAGCAAGAACCCTGGCATACTGTCTGGAGAGGATGCAACGGTTAGCATGCGCACACACACATAAACACACCATGCAAACCCACATACAACAATAATGACAAATATGTGATGTACACACAGTCTGCTGTTGTTACTGAGCATCATATACGTTTGTATATATCGATAAGAACAGCGCCGTGCATGCAGTGCCAGAACTCATGTCATAGCGCTGACTTCACCATGTTTATCATCCGGCATTCACACATGCAACACGGTGGATCAAGTGATGCTGATTATGTCTGTTTGTGTAGCATCTGCATATGTTCCTGTCACAGCCCAACTGTTTAGTTCACTTGGACCTATCAGGCACAGACTGCTGCGTGGACTCGGTGAGGACTTCCTGTCTTTTTATCTCTCCTAATTGTTTTATTTTATAAAAGTACTCTGGCCTGACTTACTTTTCTTGTGAACTGATGTATATATATATATATATATAAATAAATATGTTGTATGGTGGGTTGCCAGATTGAGGATTTAATGTTCACCCCCAATTTAGTCATGGAAAATTTCCAACTTGTCAAGTATAGCCTTCCTATCCAACCAGGGAGGGGCGTACAAAAGCATGTGCCCCCTTCTGTGACATCCTATGCCACATGCATTTTTATGCGTGTAGTTTGGTGTCCGTAAAGTCATGCGTACAAGGCGGTGGATATTACTTTCACTGCGAGTGTGTGTTAGGTCACCCCCAATTGCACATGCGCTATCCACCCCTTGTACACATGAGCTCATAGACACCCATGACTGACTGGTGACCTCTGTAAGTGACGGAGAGGGGAGTGTATGCAGTCTCTCCCTTCTGTGACCCCAGTGTTTCGAAATTTATATACTTTATAACAGTATATTGTGAGCAGCCAAGTTGGCCCCAACCGCTGGACTGTATATTATGATCACGTATACCGTGAGCTTTGGCTTTACATCGCATTTGCTTTAATTGTACAATAGGAACAGGCGTTATTTAGGGACGTTACTAAAATCGCACAGTGTATCCCGTTAAGGTAATGCTTGGAGCCACTGTTTATGTTCCCAAATTGCAGGAAAGCGCTATCTACCTTTTTCCACATACATGAGCTCACAGATGGTCACCTATGATTGGTTACTGTCTTTACGTCATTCGATTCACAGGATTAAAAAAATATATCATCCCCCCAATTTAGAGAGCACGGATCATTTAGTCCAGGAGATGATGGTGGCATCGTCGGGATTTGAGCTCGCAGTCTTGTGTCAAAACCGTTTTTGCTCAGTGGGTAAGGCTCTTCAAAAGGTTGGTGGTTGAAGCCCCACCGCCATGAAGTTGCTTCTGTTGCGCCCTTGAGCAAGGCCCTTATCCCTCAACTGCTCAGCTGTATGAATGAGATAGAAATGGAAGTTGAGGAAGAATAAGGGTGTGTGCCAAATGCTGTGAGTGAGGGAATATTTGGAGCCGTTTTTGGTGCAGTTCTCCCCGAGATGGCGTTCAGGCAGAATGCACCCTAATTCCATTCAAACACTGCTGCCAAACTGAAGAATCTGGCCTTTAGACATGTTCTTTGTCCAAGTACTGAGGTTTGACATACTGTATGCTGGGAACTAATAGATTGATGGGCAGGTTTAAACTTGGTCTGGCCCGTCTCTTGTATTTTGCAGCAAGTTTCACTGTTTATCTTCTCTTTTTTCTCCCCCCACCCCTCTCTCTCTTTCCTCCATGATATCCTTCTCTGAGTTACACCTCCAGCTGTTTGGGGCTCTGCTCCGGGGCTGCTGTGCTGACCTTTCTTACCTCAACCTCTCCAAAAACTCCTTTGCTCACAGGTTAGATGTGTTCTGTCTCTCTTTTCCTTTCTATCCATTATGTAATAAATCATGTTTATAATATATTCATAAAGTATAAACATTAAACTAAGATATATAAGAATATCGTGAAGTTGGTTGATGAGTGGGGCGGCACGGTGGAATAATGGTTAACACATGTTCGGCGAGGGCGTTTCTATGTGGAGTTTGCATGTTCGTCATGCCTGTGCTTGTATGGGTTTCCTCTGGCAACTCCGGTTTCCTCCCAAAGTCCAAAGACATGCACATTAAACCAATTGGCTGTTCTAAATTGCCCCTAGGTGTGAGTGTGAGTTTGGTGGTTGTGTGTTTGATGCCCTGTGATGGTCTGGGGAGCTGTCCAGAGCGATAATATGTATGTGCATTTGTTAACTGTGTCTAATGCTAATATAACTCCGCCCTTCTGATGACTCTCACATCGTTCTGTATTCTGAACCAAAATAGGAAGGTAAAGGAGACTTTGCCATTGTTTCGTCAGTTCTTCAGCTCGGCATTCAGTCTCACACACGTCAGTCTGTCCTCCACGAAGCTGCCGCCGGAAGCCCTCAGGTGAGACGCCTACACTCGTTTTCAAAAGTCAAAGGTTAAGTCCACAGCGAGTTTTTTTTTTCTGGGAAGTTAAACGAATTCTGTCTTTGTGCGCTCATCGTCTCAGCTCCAGTAAACACTCAGCTTAAACACGTCCAGTTAACTCAGCTTGAGTTACTGCACTTACCCACATATGTACGGTTCATTTCCATGGTAACGAGGATGGATTTCAATCTGTCATGTTCAGTAAACATTAGCTTAGAGGCAGATAGAGCAGCGTGAATGTAATGCTAATATTAAAATCTCTCTTTCTCTCTCTCTCTCTCTCTCTCTCTCTCTCTCTCTCTCTCTCTCTCTCTCTCTCTCTCTCTGACAGAAATTTGTTTTTAGGTCTGACCAACAACCCTCATATCAATGACATGCATCTTGACGTCAGCAGTTGTGAGGTATCGCCTAATCTGTGCTGCATGCCTTAAAAGAGCAACGATAAATGCTTACACTATAAGTACATAGCCTTCATTTCAGGATTCTCTCACTCACACATTTGCCAAACCGCTTAATCCTACTGCTGGGGTCACGAGGAGGCTGGAGCCTATCTCAGCCGACTCCGAGCGGAGGTGGGTTACACTCAACAGCTCGCTGTGCATGTCTCTGAATTGCCAGAGGAAACTCATGTAAACAAACGGGAGAACATGCAAACTCCACACAAAAATGCCCTCAAACACAGAGCACGTGGGACTCGACCCCAGGACCTTCTTGTTGTGAGGCGCACATGTTAAGCACTACTGACTGATCATCATATCAGATGAGGTATTTCCCTAGCAGATATCCCAAAATATTATAAGGCACAACTACACAGCCTAGTAGAAGTAACTGCCAAGTTTGTTGAAGAAATCTCCTTCGGTTTCTGAGTTCTGGCCCGGTAATGTAGTGTTCAGTGGCTGAACCGAAAACCAAGCATGAGGTCAGCAGCAGAAGGTGCATTAAGGAGCCATTATTTGAGCATGAAAAGGGATGAAGTGAGTGAGATTTCCCTCAGACGACCAGACAGACACTGATGTGAGTGATACCGATGATCAAAGTGAGAACTCATTTCCTGTTGTAAGCTTATAATTCTATAAAACTTGTGAGTAATGTCGACTTTCCATTAGTAGTTATGGTTATAAATGTAGAGCTTGGCCGGATGTCAGTCTTAGACTTGGAAGGAAATATTTAAATGCTTTTAAATTAAAAAGTTTTCTCTGTTTTGGGGGATAAGCAGATTTTCGGAAAAAAAAAATGTGTGTGTGCGTTTAATAGAAATACAATAATGGTACAAATGCTATTGCACGGTGGCATAGTGGTTAGCATGTCCCCCTCACGTCCTGGGTTAGATTCCAGGGCGTTTATGTGGGGAGTTTCCATATTCTTCCCGTGCTTGTGTGGGTTTCTTCTGGGTACTTTGGTTTCCTCCTGCAGTCCAAAGACATTCATATTAGGCTAACTATTAGGCTGTTCCAAATTGACCCTAGGTGTGAGTGTTAGTGTGAATGGTTTTGTGTGTGTGTGTGTTGGCCCTGCAATGGTCTGGCGAGCTGTTCAGGGTGTCGTCCCCCCCCCGTCGCCCAGTGTCGGCTGAGATTCGCTGGAAGCGGTTTGGCAAATGAGTGCGTGAGTGATTGAGAGTGAGGGATCGTGACATTAAAAAAGCAATTTTTGATTAGCGAAAAGAGTTTTGCTTAGTAAACATTTAAATAAGGGAATAAGGGGGATGTTGATGGAAACAGAACCGAAGTGCTAAACAAATGTTCGTTGTCCTCATATAGCTACGATCAGCTGGAGCGGCTGTTTTACAGGATTTGTTTCCACGAGTCACCTCCATTGCTACGCTGGACATCTCAGACAACGGTGAGCTCAGGAGACGTCAGTGATACTCGACCGTACGCACTGTAGATGTTGTACTTCTCAGCACTCGGATGTTAAATTACTCAAATCCCGCTTACTTAAATCCACCTGGGATTAAAACCTAACTACGCGTTTCACTTTAGGGTTTGATGCGGATATGCTGACTGTGTTTACTGGTCTGTCCAGACATCCTTCACTCAGACATCTCCACCTGGGCAAAAATTTTAACATCAAGGGCAGGTATGTCATTTTTAACTCTTTGGCAGCCTCGATAGTGATACTGTGTTTATAAAGAGTGCAGGGACGTCCAGTCTTATCTGCAAAGGGCCGGTGTGGGTGCAGGTTTTCACTTCAATCACACAGCAGTAGCCGCACCTTCCACCTGATTCAATCACTGAATTAAAAAAAACAATTAAATAAAGACTAGATTGCACATTAGTGTTTTAATTTTGAAGCCGGATGGCAGCCATCTTGGTGAGACCACTTTACTGTTGAATGTTATACTCAAATAGCATGCAAAACCGGAAAATGGAAATAATTACATTCCAGATGTACATTTCATTTTAAAATGTATTTTTGTTTCTTTGTTTTTTGCCAAATTTTAGCCATGCGGAGCTTTTTTATTTCATTTAATTTCTTAAATACAAATATCAGTGAATTTATTGGTAAAGTTATATGAATTTAAGGTACTCTGACCATCAGCAGTAAAATTTTCAGGGTTTCCGAGCTGTATTGGTTTTCAACAGCTCCGTTTTGAGACCTTGAAGTAGGGTGGTCTCACCAAGATGGCTGCCACCCGGCTTCAAAATTGATCTAGTCTTTATTTAAATTTTTTTTTTTCACTTTATCCGTGATTAAAACAGGTAGAAGGTGTGGCTACTGCTTGGTTGAAGTGAAAACCAGCACCCACACCGGCCCTTTGCTGATAAGATTGGACATCCCCGACATAGTGTGTTGCTGAAACAGAAATATAAGGTTTAAATCTACGAAATAAACAAACAAACAAATAAATAAATAAAAGTTCATTCATCACATTTAAAGAAAGAGAACTTTTTAAAACTGCTGTAAGCAACGTTATCATTTCATGGTTTTCACTGGAAAGCCGTGTTGGTTTGAGACTACCCTAGCAGACCCAGTGACTAACCTCCTAGAACCCAAACCCATGTTACGTGTCTTGAAGTTCTCCACACAGCTTGTTTCCTACCACAAGATAACGACTAAACTGGATCCATGTCTTCAAACAGGAAGAACTTCTGCCAAAAGACTAATACCCACCGGCCCTCATATGAGGATGTTATACATTATACATATATCCAGTATTGTTTAGAGGGGACATGATGTCCCTGTATGAGACAGTAGGGTCTTAATGGGATGGATAACAGTTATTCGACTCAAGTTCTGTGGATAGTGTCGCAGACTATTCTGTGATATCCGATCAAGAGTGAGACTGAGGCGCATAATTGTTTTAGTATATATTAAACAGGAACATTAAGAAGTGTGCTCCATGATGCCGTGATAGGGAGGGACGTCAGTGGATTCAACTGAATTAGGAGGTGGGTATATATCTATCAGGTTTACTGTTGCTAAGTGCTTAAGGTTCTGGTTTACTGATCAAAAGGTCAGGGGTTCAAGCCCCAGTAGTACCAATCTGCCACTGTTGGGCCCTTGTACAAGACCCTTAACCCTCAACTGCTTGATTTTACAAATGTGTGGTTAAATGTAAGTCGCTCTGGAATGTGAAATTCTTAATGATCTTCTGAAATCTATATGTGTCTGATTTTGCGAGTAACCTTGCTAACGTTAGGCTTATATCAGCACAATGTCAGGCATTTACTGTGTAATTAAAAGCAGTGATCAAGTTTTGTCTTTTTTTTTTTTTGTAGCAAGGATTAGCCAACTTTTTTCCTTCAAGCAGCTAATTATATTAAAGAAAAAGTTCTAACTAGCAAATGGAAATTCCTAACTGACTAATTTAAGTGCAAATGGCCATAATTGACAGTCAAGTAGGATCATCAGAGTACAGAGAAGTTTCCTAATCACGTAAAACAGTCAGACTGATTGCTAACAGCAGCTTTATCTGCGGTACGGAGCATCTTTGAATTGATTTGTCAGAGTGCAGTGGCTAATGAAGCCCACAGAGAACATCCCTTCATCTCTGTTACTCATCTCTTATCAATCTCTCGGTTTCTCTCCCCACAGGGTGTTGGATGAAATTCTGCACAAGCTGGTCCAACTAATACAGGAGGAAGAGTGTGTGAGTATTCATCACGGAAATGTGCCACTTTTATACACTCACACACACACACACACACACACACACACACACACACACAAAATTCAAAATTCAAAATTCAAATCCAAATTCAAATTCAAATTCAAATTCAAATTCAAATTTATTTGTCACATAGAAATTATACACAGTACAATATGCAGTGAAATGCTTAGTACGACTGTCCAGAATGTAAAGAATAAACAAGGAGATCAG
>JAOUQZ010000024.1:3991765-4003078 GCA_028564935.1 Neosilurus hyrtlii
GTTTCTGCCCTGCGATGGCCTGGCGAGCTGTCCGGGGTGTACTCTGCCCTCGCCCGGAGTCGGCTGAGATGGGCGCCGGCCACCCCGCGACCCTAATTAGGATCAGGCGGTTCAGAAAATGACATGACATTCACTAATGAATATCAGGTGTGTTTTATCTTTCATTATCAGTTAATTTTGTCAGAATTCAAAGGTTTCCTGATGAAACCACCCCGACTGAGGGGCTTAGTAACTCTTACTCACCTGTCTGCCATCTTGTTTTGGCTCTGTGTCTGTTTACGATACCAATAACAAGACTGAACGAACGGTCTTGAGCATACGTTTCAACTCGGCAGTGCAACACCGATTCAGAGGAAGTGGAAAAGTCAGAGATCCAATGATAAGAAAGAGAAGAAGGCGAATGTGATCTCAAGCAAAATGTAAAAAAATAAAAGATGGAGGATGGAGAAAAAGGATGGAGATGTTTGCTAATATCAAAGCGCCTGTCGCAGGAATCATTGAAACTCGCGTACAGGAGTAAGCAAATGGTTCCATTTTATTTTCAGCAGATAACCCCGTATTTTATGGTTATTTAATACGCCTGTGAAGTGAATGGGCACCTTTAAGGTCAAAGCTTTGTTACCACTTACAATGCCTATCTCTTTGGCCTAAACAGGGAACGAGTATGAATACAGACCCATGCGCAGTGTGTCCATTGCTGCCATGATGCTTTTTTGCCCTCTCGACCCCAGGCTTAGAGATGTTATCTTTACTTCAGTCCCTGCCATAGCATGACAAAAGCTTTCAGAGAAAACTTTGCCTGATTTGAGACAACAGCTAGAGGTTGCGTAGGCTACTGTTGAAAAGAGACTAAGCAGAACTATCCAGGGTTTAACGTCATCATCCGGATTTCCTAAAATAGCCTCACAGGAAACCGCGTTTAGTTTATTAACGTAGTTTTGACGGGATGCTTGCAGTGGTCGTAAGTATCTTTAAAGCTTTCCAATATAAATAAGTGAAAGTGTGGTTATAAAAATGAAAACTCCGAAAATAGGTGGAGAGTTTTCCAAGTGTAAAAGTTTAGTTTTATTTTTGTTTAGCTTTTGGTCAAATTTTACATAATGCTTCTTCAGGATCGTTATATAATCACCAATGAAACAACCATAGACTCTCGGAATAGATAGAGAGATAGACAGACAGACAGACAGACAGACAGACAGACAGACAGACAAATAGATAACCTGACAGACCAAAACAGCTTTTCCTGCTGTTTAAAAGTATACAAGCTTTTATATTTAAATAAGCAGAATATTTTAAGGGCAGCATGGTGGCGTAGTGGTTAGTACGTCTGCCTCACAGCAATAGGGTCTTGGGTTCGATTCCCAGGCTCGGGTGTTTCTGTGAGGAATTTGCTTGTTGTCACTGTGCTTGAGTGGGTTTCCTCCTTCCTCAAGTGCACTGGTTTTCTCCCACAGTCCAATGCACATTATGCTAACTGGCTATTCCAAATTGCCCCTAGGTGTGAGTGTGAGAATGTATGGTTGTGTGCGATGTCTTGGGGTATTCTGCCGAGCTATTCAGGGCTATTCATACCCAGCCTTCGCCCATTGGCGGCTAAGATAGGCTCCATCCACCCTGGTACCCAAATAGGATTAACCTGTTTGGCAAATGAGTGAGCGAGAGTAAGTTTAAAATTTAATATCAGGTTGACACCGGAGCACTAGAAACCCTGGTCCTCTTATTGTAGTTCTCATGTTCTTGCAGTGTTTGCACGGGTTTCATCCAGGTTCTCTGGTTTCTTCCCACTGTCCAAAAAACATACAGGTATGTGGCCTGGCTACACTAAATTGCCCAAATGTGTGAATGCATTGTATGTGAGTGTTCTTCTATGGATTGGAGCCCCATCTTGGAGTAATTGCCCTGCCTAATGTTCTGTGAACAGTCTCTGGATCCACCATGACCACAAAAAATACTGAATGATGACATCTGGTCCGATATTGCATGGTTCTGCTTTAGTTTTCAAATAAGTGACACAAACATATTTGACTAGCGCAGTGCTAACTCCCACTCACTTGGGTGCCATACATAGACATGCCACCCATACCTACAACACAAGTACAGTACTTTGCATTGATGTTGTTATGGAAGTGGCTACCATATGCACATCGTTGTGTTATGAAAATGATTCCCTGCTGATTATTACTTCCATTTCTGACAGGATGAGGAGGTGACATAGAGGGTCCTCTGTAAAGGAAGCAACCAAGCCCCAATACAAGACTCACATAATCACACTTCTCCTGGTTTTGGCCTATCACGGATCTAAATAAGGGGTATCGCTCTTGACCCCAACCAAGGCATTGGACCACCAACTAAATCTCTCCAATTGAATCTGAGAGTGAAAGGAACAACCTTCTGCACCCAAACCTCTGCAGTTGCAGTAACAAGTGGTAGCTATGTCGTCGCCTTCCATACCGCTGCCTCCATTGCCCCCCAGCCCCTTGGCCATGGAGTACCTTAATGATTTCGACTTGCTCAAGTTTGAGGCTAAGGCTGACTCACCTCCACCTCCTCCACCATGCCCATATCCAAAAGTAGCCCAACCGCAGCAGGACTCCCCATCATCTCCCTATGTGGTTCGACCTCCGCCGGATTCCAGCCTCAGCTCCAGCCCCTACACTTCTCTACCTCCCTCACCAACCCTAAGTGATGCTCATCCACTTCCATCTGCCTCATCGTCGTCCTCCTCTTCGATATCTATCCCTCTCTCTATTTCTGCCAGCTATGTTTCTGGATTAAGTTCCACCTCACAGGGGAATCTGGACTGCAGCCCTGCGCCTGGTGTCACAGGCCAGTGTCCGAACCCCACATCTTTAGAAGATCTGTTCTGGTTGGCAGCAATCCAGCAGCAGTTTGGAGGGGATGCGTCTCTCCTAGAGGCCTTAGGAGGAACACCAGAGAGAGGTGACAGAGACAGGGGGGTTGTTGGGGGATTTCTGGGGTGTGAAGATGCAGTGGAAGTGCTACTCAACTCGGCGGCCGCTGCTGTGAGCTCACAGGTGCAGTATTTGTATGTTAGTAAGTGATTTCTGGTAGGTGGTAGGTGCATGTGGGAGGATGGACAATGGCGTGTATGTCTTTTTTTCTGAGAGCTGGTTGAGAGAAAGAGAGAGTGTTTGGAGAGGTGCTGAGTGTGAGCTGAAATAGAGAGATATTCATTAGCATAAGTCGATGTTTAAAATTTTAAATTGTTGGCACACTAAAATCTCTACTAATATCTCTTACTTCTTTCTCTCCACCTATCATTGCTTCCCTCGCTCAGTTCCCGGTTCTGTCTCAGAGTTCTGGGAGCAGTAATCTGGGAGACTCAAGCAGTGAGAGTGGAGGTGATGTAAAGGCCTCCGAGCTGTGCCACCGTCCTCTCCTTTTTGTTTCCTCTGGTCCTCCATCTCTCCACAACGGTAATCCGGCCCAAGGCACGTACCACCAGCCCTCAAGTCCTTCGTCCCGCCTTCATCACCCACAGCATCATCATCCTCATCATCACCATCACCCCCTTCATCTCATCAACAGTCATCACACTCATCATCATCATCAGCTTCAAGCTAGCCAGGTAAAGATGAAGATGGGCAGATCTTACACCTGTTATATTGTCTGTTTTTTATCTGTAGTTTACTGCTGACATGAATTCATGAATTTTTTTCTATTGGGGGAAAAAACCAGTTCATATTTTTGTTTACGATGCTGGACACAAGATGAAACCAGATCTGGTTTCCAACCATAGAGTCCTGGTATTTCTTGCCATCCTAAAGAAAGAAAAAGAAGAATTTGTGCCAGTAGTGAAGACGAGTATAAAGACATTGCAATTTATAATAGCAATGGGTTGGTGTAGTGGTTAGCACGTCTGCGTCACAGCAGGATGGTCCTTGGTTTGAGTCCCCAGCTAGGCGAGGTTTGCATGTTCTACCTGGGCTTGCCCTACTCCTTTTCTTCCGGGAACTCTGGTTTCCTCCCACAGTGCAGAGACATACACATTAGGCTAATTGGCTCTTCCAAGTTGCCCCTAGATGTGAATGTGTGTGCGAACAATTGTGTGTGTGGGAGCCCCACAATGGACTGGTGAGCTGTTCACAGTGTACCCCGCTTTCGCCCAGAGTCGTCTGAGATCGTCCTGACCCTAGTAGTATTAAGCGGTTCGCCAATTGAATAAAGGAATGAATAGTAGTGCTCCATTACCAAGCAAGCTAGCTGAATAGCGACATTACAAGGTTATACACTTCATATACTGATAGTGTGAGCAAGGTGTCACGAGGACAAGTGTGTGTATTTATACAAGTTCGATGCCGCTTCAAAGCCGAGACGCCGTTCAGAGAAGTGTACGTTTGAATGTGGAACACGTCTGTGAGATTAGCGTAATATCTGCTATTATTGTTTGGTAATCCTGCTCACTGTCACTTGCACTCAATCAGTCAGATTATAGATTATGAACACAAACGTCTGTGACACGGCTCACAGCAATGTATAATGAACATGCGCGCGCAACATACACGTGCACGCATCATGGTGTCACGTCAAATTACACAGCATGGTACTCTTGGTACTAATTTTTATCATTATTATTTTTTTTTAATATTACACATTACTTGATGTATCATTTAATTAATACTACTATCAAAAGCACGTGAGGATGAGCAGTCTTTTATATGACATGCACATCACATGATTGGCTCCTTAATCATAACAAAAACATATTTTCACCACTAAGTGATGGCAAGCTCTATTCTCTAATCGGATTGGTCAGAAGCTGTTGTATAAATTTCTCCAGTCATGGGTTCATATTAATGCTCGTGTTCTAGGACGTTATCGTTTCTATAGTAACAACTCATTTATAGGAACTTGCTCGACAAAGTAAACTTTTTATTAGGAGGTCTTTATAGGTGTTTTTGATTTATGCGCTCTAAGAAAATTAAGTAAACCCATAACTGTACCTTTATGGGTGTAATGGTTAACTGCTATGGCAGTACCTTCTAAGGCAGGGGTGCGAAACTCATTTATACTACAGGAGTTACTAAATTTCTAGGTCATCGATGGCCAAATAATCGCAGAACATTGTTCAGCATGAATTACCTTTCATGGGAATGGTTGATACAAAGAATGTGCGGTACTAGCCTTCGCTTCCCACGTGCATTAAAGAACCTCGGGCAGCCATGACACTCCTGCCAGTTCACTGGTTGTCCTTCCGTGGACCACCCTTAGTAGAAACTTACCAATGCGTACCAGTAACACCCCACAAGACCTGCTGTTTTGGAGATGAACCGACCTTGTCGTTTAGCCGTCACACTGTCTCATTGGCCAAGACTCAAGGGTTCGATCCACAAAAGTACTGCAAAGTGCAATTATTGTAAACCAATCAGCTTCCATCTCATATCACACCACAGCACACCAACACCTTGTTGATTATTCTCCTTGTATTTCATGTCTAACGTATTGCCTTATCCTCGCTCTTATCTCCCTCAGTCTGGGTTGGATGAGCGTTTCTCAGACGAGCAGCTCGTGAGTCTGTCTGTGCGTGAGCTGAACAGGCACCTGCGTGGTGTGAGTAAAGACGAGGTGGTGCGTCTGAAGCAAAAACGCCGCACGCTGAAGAACCGAGGTTATGCTCAATCTTGCCGTTACAAACGACTTCAGCACCGGCATGCACTGGAGTCTGAGAAACACATCCTCACACAGCAGGTATGCGCGCACACACACACACACACACACTCACACACACACACACACACACACACACACTCACACACACACACAAATATGTTCACCATGACTGCAGCCTGTTCAGGGTGTAACCCAAAGTTCATTCAAAGTCAGTTGAAACCGGCCCAATCTTCCCCATGATACTGATAAATAAGTGGATAAATGGATGTATGGATGGATGGATGATGAATGGAGAAATGAATGGATAGATTGAAGGATTGATGATAAATGGATGGATGGATGGATTAATGAAAGGAGGGATGGATGATAACTAGATGGATGAATTGTTGAATGGCTGGTGGAATGAAGGATGGATGGATGATGAATGAATTGATGGATGGATTGATGAATGGAGGAATAGATAGATGGATGGGTTTTCAGATAAATGGATGGATTGATGGATGACTGTTGCATGGATGAAAGAATTGATGGATGGATGGGTGGATGAATAATGAATGGATGGATTGATGAATTGATTGATTGATGGATAGATTGATGGAATGAGGGATGGATGATAACTAGAAGGATGAATGGTTGGATGGATTGAAGGATGGATGGAAGATGAATGAATTGATGGATGGACTGATGGATTGATTGATTGATGGATGGATTGAGTGATGGATGGATGGATGATAAATGGATGGATGGATGGATTGATGAAAGAAGGGATGGATGAATGGTTGGATGGCTGGATGGATTGAAGAATGGATGGAGGATGAACGAATTGATGGATGGAGGAATAGATGATGGATAAATGGATAGATGGATGGATGGGTGGATGAATGGATTGATTGATGGATGATGGATAAAGTCACCGTTGTTAACCTGCTCACTCTCCGCTTCTTATTTATTCGTCTACATACAGAAAATGTGCCTTTAATAATCTCCCTGTCAGCTGAATGTAATCATGAATGCCAAGAGTTTTACAAGAGTCTTACATAAGCGTTCTTCAAATGAACTCTCTCTATCCTTTCTCCACCCCCCCTCTTCTCCTCCTCTCCCTCCCCACATCCTTTTTCACACTATCTACCTCTTTTTTCTCTCATCCTATATTCTTGCCTCTCCCTGTCTCCGTCTCGTCTTGCTCACTCTCTCCCTTCCTCTCGTTACCTCTATCCGTCTTATCTCTATTTCTCTCTCTTTCTCTCGCATCTCTCTTTTTCAAACCCATGCTTTCTACCTCTCTATTTTTTCCTTTCTTTCTCACCTCGTGTCTCTTTTTCTCTCTCCATCTTCGATTATCAATTCGTTTCCTCTCTCTTGGTGTTTCTCACTGCTTTCCTGTAACGTATATTTTTCCGAAATCTTATAAATCCCTTGCTGGCTTAATACATCTGTCTCTTTTTCTCTTCATCTCCCAATATTCTGCACTCTTTGCATCTCTCTCTCTCTCTATCTATCTATCTCTAACTCTTCCTCCATGTTTCTCTCACTCCCACTCCCACCATTTCCCCATCTCTAGCTGGAGCAGCTGCAGTGTGAGCTGTCCCGTGTTTTGAGAGAGCGAGACGCCTACAAGGCTCGTTACGAGAAGCTTGTTAACTCCAGCGAGGCCCCGCCCACTCAGCCTAACAACCCACCTTCTCCTCCTACGGACTATTTCCTCTAAAATGAAAGCAGGACAGCAAACTGACAAAACTGACAAACGAAGAGAAACAGGCTCCTTCAGCGAGCCACCTGAGGTATCGGAAAACATCGTAAGAGGCGAAGCGAGACTCGAGACAGTGCTCGACTGTGAAATAAGCTATTAAACCAAAGCCGAGTTTGAGTGGTAAAATTGAGGGTTTTGCCAAAAACAAAAACAAAAAATTCCCTACATAGTTTTTTTTAAAGCTTTTTTAAGGGTTTAACTTGCTGCTGCTGGACAACGGTTTTGGTTTTGATCACTGGCAGGTTCACCTGCGCAGAAATGACTTCCGCCTGTTTTTTGATTGCTTCCTACAGCTTTTCCTGCTCGAGCGAACAACCTGGGAAAAGCAAATAACAAGAGATCTGTATGGTAATTATAGGCATACAACATTCTCCTCAGATACAGAGCTGAGTGTCTGAATTAATGAGTGTTCCTGTGTGCCAGAGCTCTGAACTGACTGAAGAAGATCATTTTCAAACTTTAATTATATCTTGAAGTTTTACAGTAATATTTGCTGCTATATAACCAACACTGTGTCTGAAATCACTCCCTCTATCCATTTATCATGTTGACTGTTTTGTATAGGGCACAACTTGGAGGCAACATTAATGACTGCTAAAAAAAATGCCCCTGCCTGGGAGTGGGGGGGTCTTTTTACACCCCATCACAGCCAGAGCTAATTGCTGTGTCTATAGCGTGAAGCGACTGCGAGGGGACGCTAATCAATACCCAACTACATGGGTAGACAGAGGCATACTTGTGGTTAAGACCCAGTGATCTCAAGACGGTAGTGGTTTGACAGGGATTCGAACCTGCAACCTCTGGCTCATGATCCCAGCACCCTAACCAATGCAGCATTGGCTTGGGTATAGAAAAGTAACATTCATTATTTGTTTTCTGAACCGCTTAATCCTAATTAGGGTCGTGATCATCACCATCATCATCATCACTAAATGGAGTATTTCTAAGAGGAGCGGAACCTGTTCCTCCTCAAGGTTTGGCATGTTGTGCATTCCGAAATGCTTGGCTCCTCGCCATGTAGGCCTGGTGGTGTAGTGGTTAGGGTGCTTGGCTGGTGATCCACAAGTCGTGGGTTCGAATCCCTGTTAGGGATCCCCTTACCATGCTAAAACCCCTGACCAAGGTCTTAATCACATGTTTTCCTCTGTCCACCCAACAGTATAAAACAATACCAGTAAAAATACTGGGAATGTATCTTGCAAAGGACTGGCATCCCATCCGTGAGGCGTTGAACTCCTAGTCGCTATGGAAACCATGGATAAGTTCTGGCCTAATTAGCCAGTAGGCTTGGGTGTCACCCTTTTACCTATTATGGTTTTAAAGGGTGGTATTTGAGTTACTGTTGACTTCCTGTCAGCTCAGACTGGTCTGGATATTCCCCCAGGATGTCTCTCAATAATAAGACATTTCCATCTACAGAAATGATGCTAACTGAAAGGGTTTTTTTTTTCTTTTGGACTCTAATGCACATCAGTATTCAGGTAAGGAAGTGTTGCCATGTTGCCGAAAAATACAATCAAGAGGGAACTTCAAACTGCTTTGATTGTGTGACCTTGTTTGTGATTGGTCAGTGGATTGCGGGCTTTTCAGTGGTTGTCAGCGAATAAAAAATGATTACTGTGATTTGGTACAGAGTGTACGAACCCTGAACTGATCTCAAATAAACTGAGGTCATGTCCAAACAAACCTGGGTTAATTTAAACATCACAGGTTTTAGGTGAGCACGCTCTCCGTACACACTTCATACCCTTCGTACGTACTTCTCACGTTTCACGCGCGTTGTTTGTTCGGCAGCAAGTGTCATGGCAACCATACGCCATTCGGAAACTGTCTGTTCTTCCTGCTCCCAAAGGTTTGTTTTATTTTTGTTTCTGTGTACACTACACATATTACCTGGGGGGAGGCACGGCGGTGTAGTGGTTAGCATCTCCACCTCACCGCAAGAAGGTCCTGAGTTGGAGTGCCGGACTCAGCCGGGGCGTTTCTGTCTACCTGAGCTTGCACGGGTTTCTTCCTGGTACTCCGGTTTTCTCCTGCAGTCCAAAAAACATGCACATTGGGCTAATTGGCTGTTCCAAATTGCCCCTAGGTGTGGGTGGGAGTGTAAATGGTTGTGTGTGTATGGTTATGTTGCCCTGCGATGGTCTTGGCGAGCTGTTCAGGGTGTACCCTGCCTTCACAGCGTGTCGGCTGAGATAGGCTCCAGCCTCCCCGTGGAGCTGTTAGGATTAAGCAGCTTGGCAAATGAGCGAGTGAGTGAGATTTACCTGGATTAGTGTGAACCTTAAACCTCAGAATTCACAGAGCTGGACACTGTGGGTTGTTGTTGTTGTTGTTATTATTATTTTTTTATGACAGTGATATGCAGAGACCTATAATCAGACGTGGTACACTGGTACATTGTGGTCATTCTTTATAAATAACAAAGCAGTTTATTTAGACTTTACTTGAGTAAGTAAATGATAAACTTTTGAATATTAAGGTATTTATGTGATTGTGATTTTCATTTGGTTTTTATTTGAATGAAGGTGTGTTTTATTTATTTGATAGTGTAAGTACTCTGGTGTTGGTTTATGCTGTAGTGGTGATATGACATGAACAGTATTTGATTATTGCTATATACTGTGGTTAATCTATGATTACTGTATATACAATCAATCTATTTAAACCCCGCCCCCCGCCCCGCCCCCACCCCACCCCTCTTTTTTAACCAGTTGTATTAATGTCATAAATAAACCGATTTTGACTACATTGAACTTCCTGTGTGTTTAATCATCCACAATACTGTTCTATGGCGGCACGTTGGGATAGCGGTCAGCACGTCCGCCTCACAGGAAGGAGGTCCTTGGGTTCGAGTCCCAGGCTCGTCTGGAGATTGCATGTTCGAACCGTTCTTGGGTTGGTGTGGGTTTCCTCCAGGAACTCTGGTTTCCTCCCATGGCCCAAAGACATGCACATTAGAGTAGTTGGCTGTTCCAAATTGCCTGTAGGTTTGAGTGGGAGTGTTTGTGTGTTGCACAGCGATAGTCTGACGAGCTGTTCAGGGTGTGCCCCGCCTTCGCTCAGTGTTGGCTGAGATAGGCGCCAGCCTCCCCGTGGCTATAGTAGGATTAAGCAGTTCGGGAAATGAGTGAGTGAGTGAGAATACTGTACTAAAAAAGCTCAAAATTTTCCATCAACCCAATTGCCCCCCCCACCCCCCTCTCTACCATTCGCTCTCTCACACACACATTCACACTCTTACTCCCTCTCCCTCCCTCTCCCTCTCTCTCTCTCTCTCTCTCTATATATATATATATATTTCACATTCACACTCTCACTCTCCCTCCCTCTCTCCCTCTCTCTCTCTCTCTCTCATTCACACTCACATTCTCTCTCACTCTCTCTCCCTCCCTCCCTCCCTTGTTCCCTTCCTCTCTCTCTCTCTCCCTCTTTCACATTCACACTCTCATTCTCCCTTCCTCTCTCACTCTCTCTCCCTCCCTCCCTCCCTCGTTCCCTTCCTCTCTCTCTCTCCCTCTTTCACATTCACACTCTCACTCTCCCTCCCTCTCTCCCTCTCTCTCTCTCTCATTCACACTCACATTTTCTCTCACTCTCTCTCCCTCCCTCGCTTGTTCCCTTCTTCTCTCTTTCTTCCCCTCTCTCACATTCACACTCTTACTCTCTCTTCCTCCCTCCCTGTCTCTCTCTCTCTATCTCTCTCTCTCTCTCACATTCACACTCTCCCTCCCTCTCTCTTTCTCTCTCTCTCACACAAACACATTCACACTCTTACTTTCCCTCCCTCCCTGTCTCTCTCTCTTTCACATTCACACTCTCACACACTCCCCCCCTCTCTCCCTCTCTCCCTCCCTCACTCTCTCTCTCTCTCTCTCACCCCCCCCTCTCTCCCTCCCTCGTTCTCTCTCTCTCCCTCCCTCGCTCCCTCT
>JAOUQZ010000024.1:4010307-4021554 GCA_028564935.1 Neosilurus hyrtlii
GCCCAGAGTCGGCTGAGATGGGCGCCAGCCTCCCCGCGACCCTAAGTAGGAATAAGCGGTTCAGAAGATGAATGAAAAGATACCTTTCGTAATGATGATGATGATAAGGAGGAGGAGAATGAGGATGATGATGAGGAGGATGATGATGACGATACGCCCCGGAGAAGTTTTTTTTAAACTGATGCTTTCTTCCAGCCTCTCCAACCACTTGGTTGAAAAAACCTGAAGCATGATCTCAATTGTTACCTGTTGTGTAGCAATGAGCGGTCTGAGGTTTTTTAATACACAGCGGGGGTCTTATTGCAGTTGCATAAGCACCTAGAGAGAGAGGAACAGACACTAGTCTAGACGATGTTTTGTCTCGGGTCACATTTGTTTGTGTGTGTGTTTGTGTGTCTCTCACAGGCGAGGGCTACGCTCGCACCGTAACCGTGGACAACGAGGAAAGCACCATCTTTATCTTTGATAACTGGAGACAGGTGAGGATTTTTCAATGTTTAAAACTGGGACAGATTGTTTTTCCCTGCACTATAAATTTAGACATGACGTTAAATTAATATAACATGTCACCGGAAGGATGGGCGGCACTGTGGCGTAGTGGTTAGCACGTCTGCCTCACAGCAAGAAGGCTCTGGGTTTCAGTCTTGGTGTCGAAGAGGGCATTCCTGTGTGATAGTTTGCATATTCTCCCTGTGCTTGCATGGGTTTCCTCCGGATACTCCGGTTTCCTCCGACATTCCAGGTTGGTTTTCCTTCAGATACTTTGGTTACCTTTGACGCCAAAAAAAAAATATACACATTACGCTAATGGGATATGCCCTAGGTGCAGGTGTTAGTGTCAGTGTTGGTGTGTGTCTTGGCACTGTGATGGTCTGTTGAGCTGTCCTGGGTGTACCCCACCTCCACCCAGAGTCGGCTGAGATAGGCCCCAGCCTCCTTGCGACCTTAATAAAGTGTAAAGCAATGAAATGGGACGATAAAATGAAACATGCATGTAAAACTAAATTCATTTGGATCGACATGTGGTCGGTGTGGTCGCGTAGCGGTTAGCACAACCACCTCACAGCAAGAGGGTCCTGGGTTTGAGTCCCCGGATAGGTGAGGGCATCTTGTAAGGAGTTTGTATATTCGCCTTGTGTGGGTTTCATCCGAGTAATCCAGTTTCCTCCAATATTCCAAAGACGTGTACCTTAGACTAATTGGTTGTTCCAAATTGCCCCCGGATGTGAATAGTATATAATACCCTCGCTGCGGCCAGAGTCGGCTTAGATAGGCTCCAGCCTGTCCGCGACCCTGGTAGGATTGAGCAGTTTGGCAAATGAATGAATGAAAGTAATAGTAGTAGTAGGGCTGTTCTTGGTGCGGGAAGCGGGAAAAAGAAACCCATTTCCGATCTAGCGTTGCTGAGATTGTGCCTTTTATGGCAGGATTATTTCCACATTAGATTTCTTGGTTGGGTGAGTTGGTCACTCTCAGCGGTATGTAGCAACACCGATGAATAGAAGACTAAGACTGCACTTGCGCTCTGCAGACCGGTAATGACATTTCCCACTGCAGGAAGGTGAAAGCACTGATGCTTAAAAAGAAAAAGGTCAGTGGCACCTGTGTGCAAGAGTCGTATAGAAAAGGAAGACGTGCTGTGATTGGTTGTTAGATAAAGCTGTAGAGAAATAGCACAGTTCACAATCACAGACCTACATATACACACCTATATGTTAAATCGGACATCCTGCTTTCGTCTTTCAGGAGGGAGTGTAGACGTCTCGTACAGATTCTCATTTGCATATAGAACAAAGCTGTGGACTCTAGACTGAAGACTATATTCCCCCTCAGCTCCCCCTCAGCTCGAACTTCTAGAATTCATTCACTCACTCGCTCGTCTGCGGAACCGCTTATTCCTAGGGTTGAGGGGAGGCTGGAGCCTATCTTGGCCAACACCGGGGGAACACAGGTACACAGTGAACAGCTCGCCGGACAATCACAGGGCAACACACTCGCACTCACTCTCACACCTAGGGGCAATCTGAAGCAGCCAGTTAGCCTGATGTGCATTTTTTTGGACTGTGGGAGGAAACTGGAGTACCCGGAAGAATCCCAAACAGACAAAGATAGGACATATAAACTCCACACAGAAATGCTCGAGACTGGGACTGAATTGGTGCAGAAATTTACGGCAGTGTTCAGCGTGGCGTGAATACCGCTTAATCCTACTTGGGTTAGGACGGAGCCTATCTCAGCTAACACCGGACGAAGGCTGGGTACACCCTAAACAGCTCACCAGACCATCGCAGGGCAACACACGTACAACCATTCATCCAGTTAGCCTGATGTGCATGCCTAGGGTCTGTCGGAGGAAACCGGAGTACCCGGAGGAAACCCTCGCAACAGGCAAACTCCACATAGAAACACCCGGGACTCGAACATAGGACCTTCTAGCTGGGATGCGGACGTGCTAACCACTACTCCACCATGCTGCCGTATATTGACATTAAAGCGTAGTAGTAGTAGTATGTAAGTAAGTGTGAATGGAGAGTGTGGATGGAGCGTTTGTAGATAAAGAGGATTTTTCTGTTTATTTAAAAGTAAAAGAGTATTTAAAGAAGCATAGCTCTGCCGTGTAAGGTATCGACAGATGGAAAATCAGAAACGCTTTGGCTTCAGCTTTGAAATGGTGCCATTATATGTGAAATTCACAAAAACAAAGAATGAATCAGCAAAGCGGCAGTTTGGACAGCACTGACACCCCCCCAAACCCCAGACTATAAATATCACTCATTTACAGGTTACGTGGCAACATAATAATTGCTGCTCATGAACCATGTCCCCTTTTTAGCAAACACAATCAGGCATGCAAGTCACGTGAGAACACATAACAGTAACATGGGTATTTGTTTGTAGGTGGGTGATATGACCTAAGATTTCACAATATTCTCTGACATTCATTCATTTTCTAAGCCTCTTAAGGCGGGGTACACCCTGAACAGCTCGCCAGACCATTGCAGGTTCGCAACCAACACTCAACCATTCACACTCACACCTATCAGCCTGCTGTGCATGTTTTTGGATTGTGGGAACAACAAGTTTATACCTGGAAGAAACCCACACAAGCACAGGGAGAGCATGCAAACTCCACGTAGTAACCGAGCCCGGGAATCGAACCGGTGACCTTCTTGATGTGAGGCGAACATGCTGTTCTCTGCGCCCCCCGTCCACTGACATTTTTACAATAATGATTTTTTTTTTAATCAGGGCGGCACGGTGGCGTAATGGTTAGCACATCCACTTCACAGCAAGAAGGTCTTGGGTTCGAGCCCCGAGCTTGGCGAAGGTGTTTCTGTGTGGAATTGTGTGTTCTCCCCATACTTGCATTGGTATTCTCCGGGTATTCTGGTCTCCTCTAACCTGTCGCTTTTCCCAGTGAATGAGAAATAAAAATTTTTGAGCGAAACGACAAATATGCGGCCTTCTCGCGACATGGGCGGACTGTTTGTGAAGAGTCTGAGACTACTCCGCGTCAGAGCTTCGTCTGCTACATTCGCGAAAATGTGAATTTGTTTGCGATGAGTTCACGAACCAGGCGGTTCCATGAACATCGCACATGCTGTCCACTGCGCCACCGTGCCACCCATTCGCTGACATTTTCACAATAATGATCTTGGTATCAGGGCGGCACGGTGGCGTAATGGTTAGCATATCCACATCACAGTCTTGGGTATACAACATACTGAATGGTGTCATCGCCATCATCAGAACAGTATTTATTTATTTATTCACTCTGAGCCGCTTAATCCTAATTAGGGTTGCGTGGAGGCTGGCGCTCATCTCAGCCGTCTCTGGACGAAGGTAGGGTACACCCTGAACAGCTCGCCAGGCCATCAGGACTGACACACCCAACCAATCCCACTCACACTCACACCTAGGGGTCGATTTGAACCAGCCAATTAGCCTACTGTGCATGATTTCTTGGACTGTGGGAGGAAACCGGAGTACCCGGAGGAAACCCACGCAAGCACAGGGAGAACATACGAATTCCACACAGAAATGAACCCAGGCCTTCTTGCTGTGAGGCGGTCGTGCTGATCACTGCGCCACCGTGCCGCCCTCAGAATAGTATTATAATATAAATAACTTCATATTTTAAAATGGCAGAAAAATTCGGACTGTTTTTAAAATCCTCGCATTACATAAATGTAACATGTTACTTCTTTCTGTCTGACAGGATCTGTCCACGCTGGTGTGTGAAGTATGTGTGCTGGTGTTTTCGGTGACAGACCGACGCAGCTTTCACCGCACGGCTCAGCTCCGCCTCCTCCTCAGGGAAAACCAACCTCAAACTCCCATCATCCTTGTGGGCAACAAGAGCGACCTGGTCCGCTCACGAGAGGTCAGCACGGAGGGTACGTCCTTTAGACTGGACCCATTTCACTGAGAGATGGAGAGATAATTTATCATCATCATCATCATCATCATCATCATGTTTTCCATCGTCGGCCTTGGGATGAATCTGTTGATGGTCGCAAAGTTCTCTTTGTTCTTCATCATTTTTTTTTTAGCTTGCTTGCAAGGAAACCCAAGCAGCCTTTCAACATTGTTCCATGTTTTTAGCGATGCTCTTGTGTCGGAGAGGACATGCGGCACACGTGGCCCGTGTACTTGAGACACTGGCCAGACAGTATTCTCGTATGGAACGGGACTTGACGTCCATGCGCCTTTCACACTGGCTGCGAGGGGGTGTATGCATCGATGTACGCTTGTGGTTGTTTGTGCATGTATGTTCATTTCTCTCTCTTTCGGTGTGTGTCGTGCATCCAGCTGGAAGATTCGGTTGCTGGCAGACTTGTCAAAGCAGAGCTGCATGCTGGTGGACGACAGTAGTATCTACGCTGTGTGGGAGGATTTAATATGATTTTTCACATACATATATGCACATACACATATTACTCTCTACACCCGTGTTTTTAGACGGGATATTTTACCTACACATGGAGACGAATTAAAATGAAAAACAGATACACACACACGAATACACAAATAAGGCTTTGTGAGTGTTACGCAATCTTCCCTCTGTGTCTGTGTGCTCTGGGCTGTAATTTTAGCCCTCTGGGTACACATTGTCAGCTAATGCATTATAATGGGGTTGTTCCGCAGTGTGTTTCTGACGGCGGATATGTGTGTGTCACTATGGGAGAGGGACACTGTGTCTGCGTTTCAGAATAATTTCGATACAACTCGTACAACTCCGACTGCAGCGTGTTGCATGACATTTGAGGTTAATTGCATTTGGAGGTGTTGGAGGAAACCATACTGTTCTCACTTTAAACACAAGCTGCCTAAGCTTTTCCCCCCGAGATCTGTACAGCTGCCATTCTCTCGGTTACGTTCCTCTATGATAGGATTTAGGAATATCAGTGTGTGTGTGTGTGGTCTAGCTATTCATCACAGTGTGGGGACATAAATCTGTTTACACAGTCACATTATGGGGACTTGGCTTCCTTATGGGGACAAAACACAAGTCCCCATGACGTAAATCATTAGATTTTAAGGTGAAGATGTTTTAAGATTAGAGTAAGGTTGGGGTAAGGTTATAGTAAGGCAAATAGTGGTTATATTTAGTGTTAGGGAAATTTCTCCAGGAAATTAATGCATAAAGTCTATGTATTGTCCCCATAAGTTATGGAAACGAGACTGTGTGTGTGTGTGTGGGTGTTTCAGGGTAGAGGTGAAGTTTTAAAATGAGTTTTTTCACCTAAAAACACACAGATCTATTACCCTGCTCTCAGCTTTGAGTGTTTACAGGGCAAGGTGAGGATGACTCACAAAGAGAGACGAAACAAGGGATTTGATACGATTGTCACGCTCAAAAATGAGTTATAATCGAACACATTTTTCCTCTTTTCATTTCGGCGTCACCCAATTTCCAAGCTATAATAGTATCGGATTCGTGTCATTAAAAAAAAACACCAAAAATAATTAAAGGCGGTGGTTTTCAGGCTAGGAGCATCATGGAGGCGTAGGGATCACATCACGAAGGACCTGGGTTCGAGCCCCATGCCCGGTATAGGCGTTTGGGTGAAAATGTTCTGCGCATGTTCTCCCCGTGCTTGTATGAGTTTTCTCTGGGTGCTCCAGCTTCCTTCTACAGTCCAAAGACATGCTGATTGAATATTCTGAATTGCCCCCTAGGGGCATGTGAAAGCGAGTGTGAATGGAGGTGTGTGTTGGCCCCGCAATGGTCTGCCGTCAGCTGGGATGGGCTCCCGCCTTCCTGTGACCTGAAAAAGAAATAAAACGGTTCAGATAATGAATGAAATTAATGAAAATTTCAGGCTCGGATGTTTATCAAGCATAGAGAGTTGAACTACTTCAAAGCAAACTGAGCAAATTGTCTCTGGATGGAGGGGCTTGATGGTAGACTAGCAGACATCCAAAGCTGGCACAAATCATTGAAAAAAAATAAATAAGTAAACTCGTTAATTAATCGATGTCTGCCAAACACACACGGCTAAAGATATCTTGGGCTATGAGAAGTATGAGAACATCCTTTTGGGATATAGTACCTTTATTTTTGACAAGCATGTCAACATTAGCGACATACAGGACTCTGCAGTAATAAATACTAGAAATAAAGAAACCAGCAGGTATCTACTGTTACGCTGTAGTGAAGGTGAATGCAAGGATGCAGAATAAAAAAGGAGTTTATAATATCAAGCCAGGCAAACAGATCCAAAAACACAGTGTAATATCATAACAGGAAACGAGCAGAGCTCGGGCAATCAGGCGAACAGATTATCAGTGACAGAGAAAAGACTAAAGCTAATAAGCAGGCAGAGCTAATGATGAGGAATGGGTAAACAGAGGTAAAGGCTGGGTACGTACTGGTATCATGAGTGTCTCGTGCCACGTTATGCTTGTTCACATATATTGTCCTTCTAATTGCTCCTGAGATTGTTTGCACATGTGTTGTATCACCTGAGCCTCCTGTTGCACTGTGAACAGAGTTCAGGAAGCGTTGCGCTTAACAAGGGGAGCCCGTGGCGCCCCCAATTCAAGACACTTCATGAGATCCAGTGTCATTTGATTTTTTTTTTTATTTTGATATACTGTATTAATCCGACAAGAGCAATTTGGCTTCTGCATTTAACACTCGCCGCAGTGGGCTGCCACACTGCAGCGCCCGGAGAGCAGTTGGAGATTCGGTGTCTTGCTCAAGGCCAATTCAGTCATGAAGGTGGAGGAAGGGAAGGTGCAGCTCCCACCCCCCATGGAGGACGTGTGTGACTGGTTCTTAAAATTCCTGCACCCGAACTCGATGCCATGCCTGTCCACAGCCTTGGAAACATCGGAAGAGATCTTTAATCATGTAGTCCAGAACTTCAGGGTCACAGAAGAATAAGTTATTAAGGGAGTGCAGTTCACTTCATAGGTGTGGAGAACCTTCATGGAGAAGCTGGGAATGTTCATTAGCCTCACATCTGGCTATAAAAAGGGGGTCACTGGCCAAGTGTAGAGGGCAAATCAAGCAGTTTGGTTCTGTTTCCTCATATTATACCCAGAACCCCCTGAGGCACTCCGCTGCTTGACTCATTCCCTGTCCTCAGGTTCCACTGGAACACCCACCAGTCCAAATCACCAGCAATGGATGACTAAGTAGAGGACGGGACGGGGAGAGAGTCCACCAGGACAGTATCCGGGCTTACCCACAGCAAGAAGTCTCACATATGCATAAGTGAGGATTGAGCTGATCAGAGGAGGTATGAAGCTCGGAATCAGGCAGGTTGAGCTGGAAACAGACAGTTGACAGGGACCAGCAAATAATGCGGTTGTTCACAGAAGAGGGTGTATCTAACCCCATACCGGATGTCCACTGGGATTGGCTCCAGTTCACCAATGACCCTGACGGATACGTGGTATTGATAATGGATGCATTGGATGAGAAGTCTTATAGATATGTGATGAGTATATATCCTAGTAATTTTCATGCATAATTCACATTAGAGTCGCTATTGTAACAAGTGGGTTATAATGAAGTGCTGTTTTAATAAAGAAATTAGGCCTGTGAGACAAGAACCAATCTATTTTCCTTGCACACACACACACACACACACACACACACACACACACACACACACACACTGTTGCTAATGAGTCCAAATAAAACTTCCCAAGCAAACACTAGATACAAGAGCTATAAACTTGAAGTCATTTTGTGTACCATAATTGAAGCCCTTTTTAAATCAAAGTATAAATTGATCACATACATAGAAAGAAAAGAGAATCATACATGGAGGAGAATAAAGAAGGATGTCTATGTAAAGGGGCGGGGTGTGGCACGGTAGCGGAGTGGTAAGCATGCTCGCCTCACAGCAAGAAGGTGCTGAGTTCAATTCCCTGAGTCTGAATGTTCTTTTCTCCGGGTTCCTCCCACAGTCCAAAAACATGCACAGTAGGCTAATTGGTGGTTCCAAAGTGCCCCTAGGTGTGAGACTGAGTGTGAATGGTTGTATGTCTGTTGGCCCTGGAATGGCCTGGGAAGTTGTTCAGGGTATACCCCGGCTGAACTGGGAGCACCAGCCTCCCTGCGACCCTAATTAAGGTTCAGCGGCTCAGAAAATGAATGATGAATGAATGTCTACGTAAAGGCTGCTGTATATCTCACAGTGCTCTGTTTGCTTCCCAGAGGCTCGATCCAATGCTGCTCTCTATGAGTCCCTCTACGTGGAGCTGTCGGCATCTCTGGACCATGGTACTACAGAGCTTCTGGAGCTGGCTGTGCGGGCAGCGCGAGGGCAAAGTCTTGGGTCCTTGGGGATCGGCGGGGCCAACGGAGCGGCGGGAGGTCGCCGTGAAAGCCTGAGTACACGGGCTAAGCGATTCCTGTCCAACCTCGTACCACGCTATCCCCGAGAAAAGGAGCGTGACGGCGGAAAGTTCTTTAGGCAGAAATCTCGCTCTTGTCACGATCTTGGAGCTTTGTGAGTCATTGATAGTGTGAAATGGTAAAAAAAACAGACAAGGTAAGAAGGAGAGGGAGAGGGGTGAGGTTAGCAGTGAACGATTGAAAGACCAGAGCCTGCATTAAAAAACACACCCACAAAAAAAACAAGTGTAATAAAGAGGTGTATGGGATTTAAAGAGAATTACATAAGGAGAATGGACAAAAGCCCTTAATCATAGTTAAGGCCAGGTAAAGTATTTGATACATTTAAAACTGTAGACCTTTGACTGACTGTACAAATGTAGTTTGCATGCTCCATTATATAAAATGATATCCAGTTACTGTGAGTATTTGTGGTATCCTGCTATATTGGTGTATCTTGGATATCTTGTAAGTTGCAGAGATTCAACCAATAAACTTCTCTTTCACACTTTTCAATCACAATATTGACTGTGCCACTGAAATATAAATTGTATGTGCAAGAACTTTACTTTGATAAATCCCCGATAGTCTGTTCTCTATTAATGAGAAGTGCATTAAAGATATCTCAAAATCTCAACATAGACTTCTGTGCCATCATTTTCAAGTCATTATCATCCAGCTTGCTCAGCAATCAGTGCTGGCAGTACAGACACTTATTTAAATTACTGTATTTATGTAGATAGCGATATAGCTCAAATGTTTATTTTATATTGATGACGCCAATGTGCCTCCTTTATTAATATTTTAGTGCATGCAAATATTTCCATAAGTCAAACTGAACTAAAACAACTTGTTTTAGAAACGTTTCCGAAAGTCTAATTGTCATTACTCGCATGTGCGTAGGTTGATCATACATTAAGTACAAAGAGAGTTCCCGATACAGCCCATTTACAATTTGTGACACCCACATAATCACATAGAAGTTCAAGTGTGCAGACAGATAAAAGCAAGAAATGAAAACTCAGAGTAAAGGCTGAAAAACAGAAGTGGAGGTTATTTTGATGAAGAATAAATAATAAAGTTAAAGGTAGAACTGCTAAAGAGTCAATCCATATGGAGGCTTGGTGACTGACCTGATCAGGTTTGCTTCAAACTTTCAAAAATTAAGAACTACACAATTTCTGACTTGTATCTTTCTTTGATTTTGAGATATAAGGGTTTGTATAGGTGGAGGGTGGCTCAGATTTCAGTGTAAAAAATGAGTGCTATAGAAAAAAATCATGAAAACTTCTGAATTATTGAAGCTGGATGCGTAAAATTCTCAGGATTTGTTCTTTGCCACAACATGTCATTTATGTCTACAGTTGAACTTTCACAGCTACAAATTCACAATTTTATACCTTGCTGAAATCTGTCAAAAAAAAATCTTTGTATGCTTTGAAGCATTTTTGGCCTTCTGAATCTCTACATTTTAAAATGCCAGACCTTTAAAATTCTACCGTATATTTCTCATACTGGAGTATACCCTTGGTAAATAACTATTTGTTTTATATATATATATGTATATATATATATATATATATATATATATATGTATATCACTCTATATCATTTTTACAGTAAAATCCAAGCCATGCCTCATCTGTTCAGGCCCTTACAGCTCAGACACAAGGCTGAAGTTACACACACTGTTTACTGGGACTAATGATCTTATGTTTTTAATGTGTGAACCAAATATAAGATAGTCATTTGGCAACATTTTCTGAAATCTGGTGTTTTTAAGTGGATTTACTATAAATTACAAGCTAATTTCACAAAAAATTATTATAAATTAATTTTATTCTTTTTTTTATTACTTCTACTACTACTGTAACAGCACTAAACCAATCCTCAACTGAAGCGTTTCTTTACGGTTGACAGCTCGGCGCAGACAGTCCAGCCTGCCCTCTATTTATAGGCTCCATTTCTTTTGTCATGACCGAATGATTGGTTTTAATTGGTATTAATTAATGAGTTTGTGTTGGCTTGTTTTCTTTGTTCTTCACTTTCTTTAATTAACGTCTGTAAGGTTATTTGAAAAAGGGCATATGATAAAAGCTGTACACATAATAAAAAGAAGCAATCTTAATTTAATATTATATTGCGTTGTAAGTGCAGTTATCCATGCCATGCATATCCATACATTTCTTGTGCTGAGACTTCTGAACTATTTAAAGAACAAACGAGTTCCTATCCAGCTAATAAATAAAGCCCATTATGTCAGTCATAAGGGCGGCACAGTTGTGTAGTGGTTAGCATGTCCGCCTCACAGCAAGCAAGAAGGTCCTGGGTTCGATTCCCAGCTCGGGCGTTTCTGTGTGGAGTTTGCATGTTCTCCCTGTGCTTGCGTG
>JAOUQZ010000024.1:4021654-4039787 GCA_028564935.1 Neosilurus hyrtlii
CGCCCGAGCTGGGAATCAAACCCAGGACCTTCTTGCTGTGAGGCGGACGTGCTAACCACTGCGCCACCGTGCCGCCCAATCCCATTGCATTTTTAAAGTTAAACCTACTTTTCTTAGAACAACCACCATAATTTGATTTGGACTTCATACTTCCATCGACAGAGATATTTAACAACCTTTCCATAATTCAACATGCCTTCATTTGCTAAGCAATCATTTGTGCACTTTAATAAACAGATTTTTTTTGACAGTATATAGCTCATTATAAAGTTACGGCGAAAAAGCAAGCTTCTGGCATCCCCTGGTGGAAAAGATGTTTCCTTACACAGCGTCTCCAGATATACTCACTCACATACACTTACTCACTCATTTGCCAGACTGCTTAATCCTATTAGGGTTGCAGGGAGGCTATTGCCTATCACAGCCAACACTGGGTAAAAGGGGTAGACCCTGAACACCTCAGCAAACCGTTGCAAAGCCAACACACACACACACACAAAACCTTTCACACTCAAATTCACACCGAGGAGCAATTTGGAACCGCCAACTAGCCTAACCTGTATGTCTTTTTACTGTGGGAGGAAACCGGAGTACCCAAAGGAATCCTGCGAAAGCCCTGGGAGAACAGGCAAACCCCACACACAGACAACCCGAGCCCACGACTCAAACCCAGGACCAACGGGAGATGATGTGGACACGCCAACCACTACACCACTGTCAAAGTAAGGTCAGTACAATACATTCATTCATTCGCTGAACTGCTTTGTCCTATTAGGTGTGCAAGGAAGCTGGAGCCTATCCTGCCCACACGGGGAAAATGTGATAAGCGCCCTAGCGGAGGCCAGGACTCAAACCCAGGACCTTCTTGCTGTGAAGTGAATGTGCTAACCACTACACCGCTGCCGCCGCCACCTAGATCAATGTGATGTCAATGCTATACGTTCATTCGTCGAACCACTTTATCCTACTAGGGTCACAGGGAGGCTGGAGCCTAGCACGGCCGAGCCTATCTCAGCTGACTCTGAGCATAGGCAGGATACACCCTGAAAAGCTCGCCAGACTATTGCTGGGCATCACACTCACACACACACAACTATTTACACTCACACTCACACCTTGGGGCAATTTGGGGCAGTCAGTCAGCCTAACGTGCATGCCTTTGGAGTGTGGGAGGAAACCGATGTCCCAGGAAGAAACCCACACAAGCATGGGGAGAACATGCAAGCTCCATACAGACACGACCTAGCAGAGGCCAGGACTCAAACCCAGGACCTTCTTGCTTTGAGGTGGATGTGCTAACCACTACGCCGCCGCCGCCGCCACCTAGATCAATGTGATGTCAATGCAATACATTCATTCGTCGAGCCGCTTTATCCTACTGGGGTCACAGGGAGGCTGGAGCCTATCACGGCTGACTCTGGGCAAAGGGGTTTAGGAGGAAACCGGAGTGCCAGGAGGAAACCCACGCATGTACGCGGAGAACGTGCAAACTCTAGACAGAAATTCCCTCGCCGAGCACGCCACTCGAACCCAGGACCTTTTTCGCTTGTCGTCTGGTTTTCAAGAAGTGTGAACTTTTATTTTATTTCCCTTCAGCGGTACACGCCGCACCTGTTCTGGCGTGATTGGAGGAACTCAAGTGTCCTCGCCTCGACCCCTACTGACCCCTGCGTCCTCGGACCTTCTCGCCTGACCTCGCCGGCGCTCTTACGGTTGGGTTGGGTGAGTTTCCCAAAGGCACACTCCAAAAAAAACCCAGTGAAGAGTCTTTACAGAAGAACGTAGAGAGAATTGTGACGACTTTGAGGTCTTTAAGAACATACGGGCGCTGCGGCCAGCTTTTTTCCGTGGTCCTACAGAGTATATGAGCTCCTTGGATCAAAACAAAAATGTAGAAAGTTCTGGTGACCTGATGAGATATTCCTTTAGACAACATTAATATCTGCCACTAGTGGTTTTAAGTGTTTTATTGGCCATCCTGGAAGTGTTCCAAACAAGATTTTTGATAGTTTATTAAAGTGTGTGGTGAGTAATTGAACAAAAAGTGACGAAAGGGGGTCGTTTAGACATTTTATGTTCTTTGTGTGACTAAAATGCTGATTTTTTTTTCTTGGAAATGTGACTTATTGACGCCGTGTCGCTGCACTTGCACTTGGTCAGCTTCTCCCTCAGCAATATCGGTGTGGCTCAGAGAGAGACACAAACAGCCTCAATCGGCAACAACATGGAATAAACAACATGGCTCAAAAGAAGAGCGTTTTTATCGAAGGTCAGTGGTTACTGCAGCTAAATAACACTCCAGGCATGTCCAATAATAACAACAAAACACGGTTTGTCTGTGTGTTCCAGGAGAAATGTACACGCATTTTTAACACGGCCCGGTGTTGGGCTGTTTTGTCTGTAAGCATAGCTGTGCGTGGAGCTAGCATTAGCGACTATGCTAAGCTAACATCGATGCTAGCTCGGCTAGTCAGCGGGGTGGCCATTGATTGTTTGCCTTCGGCTCTCTTTCCCAAGCATAGCTGCGAATTAAACCGCACAGCCGTTTTGACAAATGCGAACAGCCCGGGTTATACACCTGTACCCTTCGAATGCAAAACTCGTTCCCAGGTGAGGTACAGGCTGTGTTTTTGTTATTGTTTTATTACTGAAAAACAGAACAGGCTATGACATGTATGTTATCCAGCTAGCTTTAATCCATTGCTAGTGATTTTTTACTTTTTGTTGGACTTCCTCGCTAAAGGTGAGCTAACCTGCGAGAATAAATCGACAAAGGGAAACAAAAGAAACATTTTTAAAAATAAAAAATCGTTACTTGTGGGAAAAAACGGAATAAATGAAAAACCCAACGCCTGCAAATTGATTAGCTAAGTGCTGGCTAGCATGCTAAAGCTAGCTCACAAGCCAGCTGTAAGAAAGGCCTAGTAGCTAGGAATGTAATATTAATCGTTATATAAATCTTTAATTATACACAATAGTGTTGATGGAAATGTAGTGTAGTTCAAATTTATTCTTTACTGCGTTGTTTTAAATGTTTTTTGTATATAGTTTGATGTTTGTATATTATTTTAAGCTTTAGTAGCTCTGGATGACTAAAACTAGCTGCAGCTTTGTCTGCACCCTACAAGTCGGTCATCTGGAATAAAATGTAAAAATCACAAACTTTTCTTTTTTTAAATCCTTGAGAACTTAATGTAAATATATTATATACATAATATACAAGCTCCAGTTTGATATGGCACTGATATACTAGTAAAGAAGGATTGCTGAGGCTTTCTGTAATGCTCCTCTGCTTGTTTAGCTAGTTTAAGTCCACTCTGGTGTTGGGCATTTTGAGTCTCTTTTAAATGTTTACTTGTGTGTTTTTTTGTTTTTCTGACAATTGCACAAATAATGAAACTGTTGTAGGTCAAGACAAGGGTGGGATTTCTGGACATTTGTTACAAAAATAAATTGCAGTCCCGGACTATAATGGTTTGCCCTACATAGGGCCTGGTACACTATGCTCCATTATAATAATAATAATAATAATAATAATCATTATCATCATCATATGAGTACTAAGGTCAGATTCAAGGATGGGGCGCATTCAAATACAAATATGTTCATAGTGTTTGTATGCAAAAAAGCAGGACATAGGTTGTCTGAATGCTCAGTTGGCGTTTAATAGTCAGATGGTACCCAGATGATCTTCACATGCTATCGGAGTTGTGGGTACACTTGAACTCCCTCAAGTCATAAATTTGAGTTGCAAAGTTAGAAATAATTTTGATACCCGAGTTCCTGAGTTGGGGGGTGACGGATAAGGAGAGATTCAGTAACTTGTGTCACGTAGTTATCATCATTTGTTATTTTTTCAATGCAACTATTAATTCTGGACTCCCTCTACGATTTCTGTCGGTTTCTACTATTTTCGATTTATAGCCTCGGGTGCATTGGGCGCTAGTTTGCTGTAGAGCCATCTTAAGTTTTTGCAGGAATGTGGCAGGGTGTCAACTGATTTTTGTATCCAACCAAACCAAGGAGTAGTGCATGATATGTTCTTTCGGCTCCCTGTATACAAATGTATTTATTTTTGCAATGTTTGGTACTTTCGAAATAAAGAAAGCAGTTCAAATAAAAAACGAATCATGTTGTTTGGGGTAGCTTAATACCTATTAATTTACGAATAACAGTGATCCCAA
Organism: Neosilurus hyrtlii; assembly: GCA_028564935.1. NCBI lineage: Eukaryota > Metazoa > Chordata > Actinopteri > Siluriformes > Plotosidae > Neosilurus > Neosilurus hyrtlii. The sequence goes on from JAOUQZ010000024.1 coordinate 4,025,839, forward strand.
GAATCAATACTGTGGACACCTGGGAAACCCTTGGTGCTTTTGGAAACCACTTTAAATAGCTGAAGAAGTAGCGGAAGTAGCCGAGGGAGTCTCCAGTGCCCCTGGTCCACGTATAAAAGTTGTCCTGGCTCGAACGTACCAATGATGCATTGCCCAGCATGGTACCCGCGTCACCTTAAGGCATATTTCAACAGAGACCACTGAGGGTTTCGTGAGTGCTTCTCAGATAATTCCGACTTCACAAGTGGGAAATGGGGCCTTGCAACTAGCATGTAAAAGCTGCAATAATCCGCCGTATGTGAAGATTCTTCACTACTTTTTCATTCCCTTCATGGGTGGAGCCTCTGAGTAACTGGTGAAGAATTCTCCTGAGGAAAGTTATAGAAAGAATGTGGTGGACCGAAGCGAAGCAGGTATACAAAGGAAGGTCTCTGATAACGCAAACGTCAGTGTCGTAACTAGCTCCCGCCGCTTAACTGCACACATTAGTTGTGGAGCATTCTGTACGGATGTATTTTTCCATTTTTAAATGTGGTGATGATGATCCCGCCTGCTCCAAATGACCGTGACAAACTGTGAGTGTTTGTAATTTTTGATTCAGAATCGTGTTTTAAATTTCCTGACGGCAGATCAGTGAGGTGGCGGCATTCCCTTGTTGGCGCTAGATGGTTACAAACGACAATGATTGTTCAAAAAATGTAAATCCTTTAAGTTAACCTAACTTGTATAAAGGAAGTGATGCCGTGTCTGAATTAGAAGGTAAAAAGTCATTTGAAAAGGATTTACATTTGTCCAAAGTCAAATGTAAATGGTGAGGGTTGTAGAAATCATCCTGTCCGTCTGACCACCGAAGCTGGTGAGCACAACTCCTCCTAAACCACCTGATGGGTTTTGATGAAACTTTACCCGGATGTAATGCACCACCTGGAGATGTGCATGAGGTAAAATAATTCGGGTCTGATGTTTTGAAGAAGGGGTAATTTAACAGATTATTCATGCTGCATGCGGGGTGAGTTTGAGTGTTCTGTTGGGAGCGTGTATACCAGGTTAATGCTTATTAAAAAATTTTACTTTTTTAATGCTATGTGTTTGCTCACAAAAAGTTTTAGAATTTTTACCAGGTGTATTTAACACATTTTGTTTACGTTTTTATCGAAGTGATTTTAAATATTTTGTGTATTTATTTGTATAGATTTTACAGTGCACCTTCTTTTAACATAAATTAGCCAAAGGATTTGATTTAGATGGAAATGAAAAAAAAATTATGAATGAAATAAAATTACACACCTACATTGCTTATTTGCTTGTTTGTTAATTTCTTCTTTGCGTGTGTAAAAAAACAAACAAACAAACAAGAAAAGTTATATTGTGATTTACTGAGACAGGAAGTGAACTATATACTACAGTATTCGTTTGATGGGTCATGAAAAAAATTCCAACGTGAACGAAAATTAGGTTCAGTTGTGATAAGATATCAAGGTATCAAGAATATCTGTTGTTTCAATATCGTGTAAGATTTTCAAAAGCGACCAAAGACCATGTCTCATCCGTGACACAACATTTTGCTAGATTCTTTAAACAGATTATGCTCAAAAATTATAAAATACTTTTAGACGTTAAGAGAATCTAGCTGCCAATCAAACTACCTTACTTTTTTCATTTAAATTTGTATTTTTTAATAGGTGATTGAGTTGTGGAGAAATTTTAAATGTCCCCCTTAAAAGTTTCAGTCAAAAATTATGTCCCGTCCATAATCTTTTCCCACAGGTTTACTTCATGTAACTAAAAAACGATAAGTTTGCAAACGTACAGGTTAAGATTTGGATACTACATTTATTTACAGTTTTTGGGGAGTTTTAGTTCTCAAAATGTCCCACCTTTGCTTAAAAATACTGTGGAATGCCCCTATAGTGACATGAATTTTTGGCCATGTTGCCCAGCTGTAGTGTATCTATATGTCTTTAAGGGAGAGAGAGAGCGAGGGAGAGATCTGTGCTCATTTTGTTCTGAACTCTGACTGTACATCATGTGGTTTGGTATATAAAGCGCACCTCAGTGTGTGGGGACTTTCATCTCACACGTCTGCAGGTCTGTGCCCTTATTTTGCCGTGGTATGATATTCATTTTTCTGTATGTGTCTAAGCTCTCGATAGATCAGAAGCCAGCAGAGATGGCGGGTTCAAGCACAGCTGGAGTTTTTCCCTCAGCGCTGACCGTGAAGAGGAGAGGAGGAACGAGTAAGCACTTCAGTACCGCTTGTTTCAGTGTTCCGGGCTCTCTCTTTCTCTCCGTAGCCGCAGCGTCAGGACAGTTTTCCCACAGTACCGCTGTGTATATGTGTTTAGGTCACTTTGGGAAATATGGGTTTAATTCATGGACCTTGTAAATGTACAGTACTGAAAAAGCTGAAGTATTCAGCTTATTATTTCGCAGTGAGCGAGATTTAATTAGTACGGTTCAGTAGACGGCTTATTCAAACACCGGATTCTGATTGGTCAGTGATGGGATTCACGAGTGTGCTATTTCTTTGTAGCACCATTGCTAAGCAGCACATCATTAGCTTAAGCTAACGGTGTGATAAGTGAGATAACGTGAAGCGAGTCAGTCTTTATTGTGAAATAAACCTCTTCATGGTGATGCAGGAACCTTCTGCTGTGTAATCCACCAGTCTGGGTTTATTTCCTGCTCGCTGTTCGTGGTCCCCCACTGCAGCAAAACAGGAAGTCGCGTCAAAGGGGAAAAATATTTCTGAAAGCGTGGACGCAAGGCGTTTAAAGGCGAGCCGAGTTTTCACATGCCTTGTTGGTGGAGATGGGGAAAATTTTCATCGTGTATATACTATTGTTTTGTGCAGCGATTCCTGTATCACCACATTGGCCCATTTTTTGCTCGGGAGCTTAGGGACGGGGTCCGTCCGTCTGTCCGCCACACTTTAGTTTCCAGACGTTTACTTGCCGCGCGCTGAAGCTGTGGCTTTCAAACTCGGTATGCCGGCTCACTACAGTGAGTGCTAGGTCAAATTTGTGTGTGAGCGACCTTGACCTACTTTTCAAGGTCACAAAGGAAAAAGTGTATACGTGTATGCAACTGTATAATATTGGCATATTATGAAATGTTCCTTCCGGCGGGAGCGTCTGGACCCCTGTGGTTTATTTTTATTTTCGGTTTTACTTTAGATGTTTGAATTCGGGATGGTGAAACATTGCTGTTCCTCTATTGTCGAACATGTGGAGGAGGCGCGAACTATAATAAACTCTATAAACTGTTCACACAGTGGCAGGCAGCACAGCATCTCGAATTAAATATTAAATTAAATATATATCTACCAGTAGCAATTAGCAAACTTTTTATTTTACGAATTTTTTATTTGTGGTTTTAAAATTGTAACAAAAATTTGGAAAAATTGTAATATCGGATCGATATATTTGGAGAAATGCGATAGTGAAGCTCCAAGGGATCATGATATCGTATCGGGTGGTCCCTGGTGATTTCCATCTCTACTAATTTCCTGATTTAAAATGTAAAAAAAAAAAAATCCAAGATTTTTATTGGGCTATTCGTTGTATTGATAACAGATTGTTTCACTGAGTGTAATTGTTGTGACCGCTGATCAGGTTATAAAAGTCCTTCGTAGCAGCATATTAGGGATTTGGGTCATGTTGGTCAGGTCACACACACACACACACACACACACACACACACACACACACACAGCACATCATGTGTGAGTTATATTGACTGGAAAGCAGTTTGGGCTGCAAATTAATGGTGACCACACATACAGACATGCACCCAGCTGTTTTTGTATCTTGTATACATCCAGAGGATTAAATACAGCATCCAGTAGTTAAAACTGTACATGTGTTCTTACCCACTCAGTCATTTGCCAAGCCGCTTAGACCTGCTAGTGTCATAGGAAGGATGAAGCCTATCCCAGCCGACACTGTGGGAAGGCTGGGTACATCCTGAACAGCTCGCTAGACCATAGTAGTTGGCCTCCATCAGTCTCGAATCTCTGGTTGTTGTCAAACAACCGCATAGCGTCACGTATGGCCGGTCGCAGGGCCAACACATACATACACACACATACACACACACACACAACCATTCACGCTTACATTTACACTTGAGGGCCAAGCCACTTAGCCTGATGTAGAGTTTCGCTCCATAATAGCGGAAAGTGCTGGTGGTGCTGATGAACAATCTGGAGTAATATATGCTTAGGCGTACTCGTACTCATTACTGAGACACTTCAGGGACACCGAGCCACATGGCGCTATACCGCCTTCGTCTTACATTCGTCACGCGCATTTCTGATGCTATTCATAATCAAAGTGTCTGCATGATGCGCGCGGCAGCCATTTTGCATATATGCACATTTACCAGCAACGATAAACCCGCCGGAACCCCTGCTGTACTCGCCCACACTGACCTTCAGCAGACCAACATGACTCAGTCCTTGTGCTGTTATTTGTGCAGCAGTTTCCTCAGTAAATTAAGCACAGTCTCTGTGATTCTCTTTCACTCATGCCTGCCTGTTTTTGCTCCGCAGTCCTTCCCTGGTGACCATGGATCAAGTGGGCGGGCGGCAGGAACTTTCCCCTGAAGGGGTGAAGGTATTCACACGCACTGAATAATTTTTTATTATTTTTTTTCCCTCCAGAATCCTGTTGTCCTTTTTTTGTTTTGTCCTAATAACTGTCACTGTGGTCCTCTGTACTTCGCCTCACTCCTAAACGAGTTCTTGTAGCTTTGCGCAGCGAATCTTATCTTTTTCTTGATGATGGCAGCAGATTTTTCCTTCATCCATAATCTGTTTTTAAGGAGGGATGGAGTGTCTAACATGAATAAGCCAAGGTGCTGATTATAAATGCGTTCAACTAGAGAGTAACTTGGAGAATTTTTCACGAGTCAGCTTAAAAATGTCCCACCATCCTTTGTGTGTGAATAAAAAAAAATAAAAAAAATTATAAATAAAAATCAGATCTATCTAGTATTATGCATGTTGTATTAATGTTAAGGCTGATGGTGTATATTCTTGTCCCCATCATGCCTAATGGTGGGTGACTCTTCCGTGGCGTACACTTTACCTCCGCACGCCTTTTGAGTCTACTTTTCTAGCATGTGCATTCGTGTACAGTGGTCAGCTGTAAACTGGTTCCAGTCCTTTTTCTCAAGATCCATCTTTTCTTTGGGCAGTTCCATGGTCTGCTTCCATGAGCAAGCACATCAAACAGCAATCATTTTGGTAAACGGTGGTCTGGCGGAGGTCTACATGGCCAGGCCATCTCAGGCAGTTATTACGGATCATGGTTTCGACACTGGTAGAGTCACGTTTGGCCACCATTTGATCTTCAGGGTCTGTCCCAGTGATTAGATTAAGCATTTCCAGTGGGATGATGGCAGATGTCGGACGTAAGCGTACACGGTAGTTTTACTTCCGTATTGTAAGCACGGTAGAGTCAGTGCTTTGTAGACTGTGAATCTTGTGGCACGTGAGAGGGTTTTAAGATTCCAGTATCTGGTAGACGGTGAGTGAAAAGATGCTGCTGTCCTGGCAAGTCAGTGTTTTGATTTCTGCACCCAGAGATGCTTTGGCTGAGTTCCCCACCGAGGTAATGTGAAGCCATGTCAGTCCCAGAGGGCGCCATGGATTTGTTACCGTGGTACGGAATGAAGGAGAGTAAAACAATGAGCAGTGTGGGGGCCAGTATGCAACTTTGCCTTATGAGACCTCAAAGGAAGGCCGCGAAATAACGTTTACTGTCTTTGCTGGAATTCTCTTGGAGTCAAGAACTTTAACGAAATCCACTAAGATGACGTGAAGTCCCTAGTGGTGGTCTCGCCTTTAGACAAATGTCCAGCTTGCACCACCACCTGTGTTTTTGCACTACGCCTCTGGTACGTATGAGGCGCTCCAAGGCCAAATTCTGGTTAGAATGACTTGGGCAAATAGTGGTATGCGGCGGTGGTTTCCAGAGCTGTGTTCTTTTTGAACTACACATTGATTGTGCACGCCTTTGGGAACCTGCCATTCTCAGATAATAATTCCCAGAGAATCAGCACAAATTTGTCTAAAAAGCCAACAAGTCATGGACCTGCTACTGCCAGGACGTCTCCGGACCTGGTGCTGGCTTCGTGCTGATTGTTTAAAATGCCCTCTGATCTCAGCTTTGTCAAATGCACCCTGCTGTTTCAGGGGTGTTGAAGTGCCCTTTCCGTCATACCATGTCCCACCTCACAGTGAGGTGTGTTTCATCTGCCACTTTACTGGCTGAAAAACCAGTCTTAGGGCCTCTGAAAAAGGCAAGGAGCCACTGTTTTTTTTTTAAGGCAAGGAAGTCCGCCTTGACATGGGGTATTGGCGTCGTGATAATGTTGCCGATGATCTGAAAGAGCTCTGAGGCATTCACATGTCCTTTCCAGCATGGCCATGTAGGTGTTCTCATCCCACCAGTCATGGTGCCTCTTGGTTCGCTGCCAGATGATTTCCTTGACAATGTTATATAAGGTAGACTTGAGATTGCTCCAGAGATACCCAAGGTTGTCAGAGTCAGTGTCTGGAAGTCTTGACGCACTGGCAACCTGGAATTTCCATTTGACCTTGGGTATAGTCGTGCAGTGGTGGAACCTGCCAAACATGGTGCAGAGTTCTAGCGGTGTTATCCATTGAGGTGTGGACCCTTTGTTTGTTGTATTGTTACCGAAATCTCCAGGGAGGAGCAATTTGTCAGTAGGTGGTAGGTCCATCAGTGGTGTTGTCGGCTGTTTGTAGAGGAGTATCTTCTATTTCGTCGTTCTTTTAATAGTGGAGGCAGAGACACATAAATGTTCATTCAACAAGATGCGCATATGCGGTAATGCATCAGCTGATGCCATTCCAGGACACTGCTGCTTGTATAAGGTTGGACTTCATCACGATTGCTGCACCCTCAAGCATTGACTGGTCACTTGAGGAAAGTGTAATCTCGATCAGTAATTTCACCCACGCCTGGGATATGGCACTCACTTACGCAGACAGTGCCTAAGGCAATGTGCAGCCTTTGCGGTTATGATCAAATGAAAGCAGAGCGTTGCCAGGAACTCGGTTTTTGAGTCATCGGACATAGTTCATAGGCTCCATGATACGATATTGATCTGAGAGGTGCGTTTGCACCTGGGGGAGATGTATGTAGTAGTAGTTTCTGGTTGTCTATACGTCCATCGAAGATTCTCCTCCTTCTTTTGAAGATTATGTTAATGGTATTTGAGGCGTAGGTATTTGGCGGGCTAGGTGTATGCCGTTGTTGTCATGTTCTTTTTGTTAGTATATTATTTGGCCCTTATTATAAATACGTGTTTTTTGCTTTTAAACTCAGTTTTTGTGTGTTGTTTTGGCGACAGACCATAAAAGAGGTCGTCCTGTTGTGTCTTTAAACCGAAAAAAAGCATAATTGCCCGTCTGCCTCAGGACACACAAAAACCTTGAGTAAGAGATATTTTTAACGACATAATTTCCATGAAATCTCTTGCACAGCCACAATTTTATCACTGTAACCTGAAAAGCAGGTCGGCTTTGAGGGAAAATGGTCTGCTAAGCCAAAAAGAGAGGGGAGAAATGCGTTAAAACCAGGGATTTACAGTCAGGCTGTGGGAAGGTGACACCGTAGCAACGCTGTTGTCTGCTGTGTAGCGCAATCCTTTTTCTCGCTTACGCACACTGATGTTCTTTCTTCCTTCTCTCTCAGCAGCCACCCCCTCTGAGGCACTTCGACCTCATGGAACCTATGAAGACGTACGAGCGACGGCCAAATCATTTCAAGTCCCTGAACAGAACGGGAACCGGAAAGCCCAGGTATCAGCTTCATGTGCACTGGGATCGGAGGGTTAATGTCGTTTTAAGGGGCGTGTCAGCACAGAACTGTAGCTGTTGATGCTGGTGAAGTACAGGATCTCAGTACAGGTCAATATTGTTTAAAGAATGTACGTCTGTGTAATGTTTTATTTTGTTTTTAGCACTGGGTTTTACTGAATTGGGACAAGTTCAACCTCTACATCTTTTAGGATCGGAATCTAACTTATATTTATTGACTTGCTTGTGAACGTCGTACGCGGTTTGTCTCGACGGCCGAAAGCTAATAGAAAGAAAGGAGTGGCTCAGTGGTTAAAGCATTAGAAGGTTGGTGGTTCAAGCCCCAGTATTAATCGATCTGCTGTTGCTGGGCTCTTGAACAAGGCCCTTAACCCCCATCTGCTCGGTTGTATAAATGAGATAAAAATGTAACTGTGAATGTCACTCTGAATAAGGGCGTCCGCTAAAAATGCCGTAAGTGTACATGACGCACCCTGCGGTGCCTGCCGTAATACAACACTTCCAAAAATGTGTCCCATCTTACACTGTTAAAGAATCCTTTAAAAAAAATTCCAGATCCGGATCGACTCCAGAATCTAGCTCGAGTCTTGCTTATCCAAAGCCCCACCTCCGGTGGAATTCATTTCATGAAAATCTGCGTATAACCTTTTGTGTAATCCTGCAAACAGTCACAGAAACTGAGGGTAAATCATAACCTCCTAATTTCAACTAAAGATTTAAAGTGTAGCATGGTGAAGTCTGGGGAAAAGCCTGGCACTTCTGACAAATCATTACATTTTCATTTATCCAGAGCGACTTACAATTATCATTTTTATACAACTGAGCAGTTGAGGGTTAAGGGCCTCACTCAAGGGCCCAACAGTGGTGATAGTGGGGATTGAACCGCTGACCTTCGGATCAGGAACCCATCACCATAACCACTAAGCCACCACTGCCCATTCAAAGGTAAATGGAAAAAATAATGGTTAAAGATAATTTAGTTATTATTTGCCCACATAAAATTTCATCCAATACCGTTTTTATTCCATGAATAGATTTTTTTCACTAATTTAATTATATTCAACCCCCCACCCACCCCCACCCCCACCCCCGGATCTATTTACCTTTTGGAATGTGGGAAGTTTTTTGGGGTCACCCTGTATTAATACCACAAGGTTCACCAATCCTAGCAGCCCGCTGTGTAAACAGTGATTGTACGTCACTATACATCGCGTCCTTGTTTGTGCTTTGAAAGACATCAAGCTGCAAACGTGTACACAACCGTTTTTAAAATTTTCACTTCGTCCCACAATTTAATTGCAATAAACGGCAAAAAGATTGCAGCATGCATTGGAATTTTAGACCACAACAGTTCCAAGAAAAAAAGGACTCGCAATCTTGGACGGATTGAAAAGAGGGAACTTTCATGAAAAATCAGCATTACTGCCAAAAATCAGAGAGATCTTTGAGTTCCCAGATCACGGCCTCGTCGTCTTGTCTTCGCTCGCCTGATGCTTTTTATTTTTTTTTTATTGCACTAGGTTTGCTGTTCAGACGGTCGGAAGTTGCGAGAATTTCATTTGAAGAACGCAGTGTTCATAATCATGCAACCCCTAATTTAAACGGAATTGAAATGAATGGAATTCAGTCCTGACCCGTCTGCTTTACTCATCTGCTTCCCAGTGAGGCCCCGCACGCGATGGCGATTTCCCCACTACCCAACAGAACCAATTATTTAATTATGAGCTCAGCACCATCTCAAGGAGTGGTAGTCCAAGGAAGACTGTTTCAACACACTCATCTCACCTCTCCTGCTCGAAAGCCAGTCCAAAGGTACCGCACCGCAGACCGCGTCCCACCTCTCTCTTCACTTTCTTGTTTTGAAACGTCGTTCTCTAGTTGGTAGAACATTGAACTGTACGTCACTGATCTATTCAACAAAGAGCAAAAAGTTTTTAATTTTAAATACTGCTGCTTTAATTATTTGACTCATGTGTTTTTGTATTTCCTCCTTGTTTTTTTTTTTTACAGCAACATTGACTTGAAAGAAAGGTAAGGCTCAGGAAGTTCGTTGTGGTCATTTTCCAGCTCCCGTAATTCAGCAGCAGTGTGCGATGTTTTAGCGAGTCTCCAGCGTTTTGATGGATAATTTTCATCCGACTCTTCCATGCGGGATCTAACAATTTGTTTATGGAAATGCACACAGGAATATTTTGCATGATCTGTGCACGATTTTTCTTGATAGCAAATGACATGCATGTTACTTAGCACACGTCTTGAGGTCATAGCATGGCATTGTGTTACCTTTTTTCCCCATTTTTCTCCCTAATTTAGTCGTATCCGATTCCCACCCATCAACCAGGGAGGGGCGTAAGCATGCACCCGCCTTTTTTTCGAACCGCTGCGTGTGCGTATTTGGGGGCGGTCTAGCACTGGGTTTAGGTCTAGGAGGGTAAGCGCTATCCTCCCCTCGTACATGAGCTCACAGACGCCGGTGATCGCTGTGAGTGACAGGGAAGTGAGCGTACGCCATCCCTCCCTCCTGTGAGAGCTCGGCCAATTAGCTCCCACGGACTCGGATGGCTGTGGCTGTGGTTGATAGTCGCGCACCATGTCAATGCGCACTCGGGAGCACGTGGGCTTCCTTCTTATGGGTAAGTGCCCACTGCGTTGTTTGTTTTGTCCCCACCCCGACCCCCCAATATGCCCAATGAGCAAAGAACAGACGCCAATTCAGTGGACGTTTAGAGAAACTAGACGTGCTGAACCTTTTTTTAATAATATTTTTTACATTTTAATCATAATTTCAATTATTTATTTATTTGTTTGTTTGTTTGGGCGCTCTGCCCCTTATTACTGCCAATCTGAGCACTCAGACTTGAAAATTTATGCTGTGTTTAGAAAGATGCCAGTGTTATCACTGTCCTTCCGATTCAGGCACCAGTTATATACCTTTAAGTTGTGCCATGTTGTCAAGTTACTGCTGTCATGGAGACAGAGCTGACACTCTGGCAGGAGTTTTTTTTTTTTTTTTACTGAAGGGCTTAAATGTTTACCAGTAAACAATGTGGACACACACTCTTATACACACACACACACTTTAATAATATCTTGTTGGACCACATTCAGTCATTAATTGTCATGGCATTGTTGCTTCAGGTCAAGGCTCAGCAACATTAATGAGGCATGTGATGTCATGGGACTCAAATAGTGAACGAGTGATTCAGGGAGCATGAGAAAATATTTTCATAAATGAACTGGCACCACAGAGTCCTGACCCTAACCCTGCTGAAAATGTGTGTATATTCTATGTTTATATGTGGTTTAATGCTTTCACTCCATACTTGCAGATCCAACTTCACCACCCAAAGTCCAGAGCTGGACAAAATCATTCTCACCTGCCCAGATATTTCAGGTATGCTTCAGTAGCGCTCTTGTCTGTCTTGGAGATGAAGGTATTGCATTGCGTTCACAGCAATTTAAGTTTGCTGTGCATTCATTTTTACAGAAGTGTAAAATATAATAAAAACTGTATATAATTTAATCTCACTTCTGCTTACTCCTGTAGAAGGCCTGTAATTTTTTTAGATGCTTTTTTTTTTTTTTTTTTTTTTTTTTTTTTTTTTTTTTTTGCTATTTATTTTTATATGTACCCAGTCAGGAAGTCTGTTTCTTATATTGATCATATATTTGACAGTATTGACACTTGACATTAATTATGAAAATATGTGATATTTATATTTCTTATGTTTTTTTTGTTTTTATTTATATATTTTTTTCAAAACTTCATATAATTTCATATTAAATTGTTGTCTACATGACTTATCACGAGATGCCAGGATGGTCAAAAATAAACAGGTGGACTAATGTCTCTCTGGGTTTGTGACTTTACTGAAATTAGGCCCATTCGTCGGTTGCCGAGCGATATCGGATTTGCATTAATGACGTCATCGAATCAGGCTAACCCGTTTATATTAACTGCTTTGTATATCCTTTCAGCTGGTTGTGCTCTTGGGGTCAGACCACCGAAGATAAATCCTGCTCCGTGTGCATGTCTCGCTCCGCAGTTGTTTGATTCGCCTTTTCAGATGGGAGGAGCGTCTCCGTTTTAGCTTCGTTTTGCATGCAGTAACGTTTCCTGGCATGGGAAGCTGGTGCTCAGTCAGTCCTCAAGGATGATATGATGTGTTTTAGCCATACGGTGCACTCTAATTTCTTCCCGAGTGGACATTGCTAGTGCTTCCTGTTTAAAAAAAAAAAAAAAAAGGCTTTCTGTTTTTAAGGAATAGTGGTATATTGAAGAAATATTACTGTTTGAGCTGCGGGGGATAAAGCTGAGACTTTTTAGAGCACTGCACTTCCCACTTTTTTTTTTTTTTTTAGCCCTGCTCTGCCTTCAGGTGCGCCCTGACTTGTGCATGTCATCTTCGTTTGCTGAGAACGGCAAGAACGTGGCAGGCAGAAAGATGTGCAGTGCACGACAGAGAGGGGAGAAAGGATCAGAATGTTTCATGGTTGTGCACTGCTGAAGACAGCACAGCCTGTGGGGATGTGTGTGTGTGTGTGTGTGTGTGTGTGTGAGAGAGAGAGAGAGAGAGAGAGAGAGAGACAGCGTAACCAGAGTGGAGAGCCTTTGATTAATCTACATCCCCTGTGAAGGGAAGAAATGAAAGAGTAAAAAAAGGAAATGGACAGGATCTCCGTTCGTCAGGTTTTAAAAGCTTCAGCCTGTTCCCTTGGCAATGTCTGAATAGAATACATGAACGGTCTAGATGCGGGCAGTTGGCTAACCTTTCGAAGCAGCGAGTCATGACGGATGGTTCCAGACCGGTCGCCACCCTCCGTGTCTCATTTTCAGGGTGTAAGATGTATAAGGCTTCACTGAATTGCTGATTTTGCAAATTTTAGGTGCTGAAATTGACGTCAGCCCATTTTCCCCAACAAAGGAGCACACTGTCTGTATTATAGTATTTATTCTGCATATAAAATGATATGGAGGTAGAAAATGTTCAATGTTGCACGAAGGGTTAACCGCAAGCGAGGGAAATGTCTTTCTTTCCTACAGTGCTTTGGAAGACAGTGTAGCCTGCTTAATATTCTGATACCGTGACAGATTTGTCACCAGGAGCAAGCCGGCAATATGCGGCTTATAGAGGGGGAAAAAAGAACTACAGCATATTTGTTCTGTCAAAGTGAGCAGAGTGCAGGATGCAGCGTGATGTGTTCCAGACTTACTGGCGTTCGAGCTGCCGGTTTATTCAGCAGTCGTGCATATGGGAGGGAAAATAATAATATATTCCTGATTTACCATCTTATTACTAGGTACCTAATACCCGTGCCTGTCATTTCTGTTTATAGAAGCAGGCTCATTGCATTGGTTCTTTTTTCCGTGTACTGTTCTGCAGATTCAGACACTATGAACATAAAGAGGTGCATCCAGCCGAAGAGGCGTCCGTTGTTTGACAGTATCAGCAGAACAGAGGTGAGGATCATGGTAAACAGCTCAGTGTGCATGCCGAGGAGCGTGCATGCAGTCACCGACACAGATTTAATGCTGAACATATCAGACAAAGCTCTCTGTTCACAGTAGAAACCCTGTATGGACACTCGACCTTCACACCCATATGTAGCTTCTTCCCAAAGTCGAAAGCACACAGTTGTGCTGAATGTCTTCCAGCGCTGTTGGGCTACAGTTTCCCCTTCACTAGAACTAAGAAGCTCAAACCTGTTCTAGCGTGACCGTCCGGATGAATGATCACAACCACACTCCGAAAACATCGCAGGGCCAACGTACACGCACAACCACTCATATACACCTTTACACCGGGGCAATTTGGAATAGTCAGTTACCAAAACGTGCATGTCTTAGGACTGTGAGAAGAAACCGGAGCGCCCGGAGGAAACCCACGCAAGCACAGGGGGAACATTCAGACTCCACACAGAGTCGGACCCATGACCACCTTACATAATGTGATGAACGCTACGTCATCGTCCCACCCCAGACCAATTATATTTTGCGTGTCTCTGTGTATGTGTATATATGTGTGTGTGTGTGTGTGTGTGTATGTGTGTGTGTGTATATATATATATATATATATATATATATATATATATATAT
>JAOUQZ010000024.1:4039887-4053058 GCA_028564935.1 Neosilurus hyrtlii
TGTGTGTGTGTGTGTGTGTACGTGTGTGTGGGGGTGTGTGTGAGTGTCTGTGTGTGTGTGTGTGTGTGTAATAATTATTATTTATGTCTGTGTTCCCGTTTTAAATGTCTGGAAGCCATTTTTAAAAGTAAAAAGAAATTCCAGATGTTGAATTGTAATGCTTTGATGCACAGAACTGGCAGTATCAACTGTTAAACTTCTTAAATATCCCTTCCCTCCCTGTCTCTTGATCAGTCGCTGCAGCCAGATGAGTACTTCACCGTGTGCGGTAAGTGTGGCCAGCAAAGTGAAGACCACACAAAGTGTGAACGCTGCGGGAACCCACTGCCTGCTGAAGTACCGCGTCCGCCTGCTGTCCCCTCCTCGCCTGCCCCTCGAGTACCTGTACGCTCCCTTCCCTCTCCCAGTTCCCCCACCATCAATCAGCTCAGCAAGAGCTTTTACGGCGTGACATCAGGGGGGCACTCCACCCACTCCGAAACGGCCATGAACCCACCAGCACGCATTACGCGCGGCGGACTGCTGCTCCCGCACAACGGCTCCAAGCCGACCATGGCGAAGAGGCAGCCTCTGACCAAGCAGCATGAACTCAATGACCCCAGTGAGTGGCGTTTATAAGACGTCAGCGTTAATATCTCTGTATATTTGACACGTGCAATACTAAACACTACATCAAAGCTTAAACAAAAACAGTATCATCAAGATTAGTTTAGTTTTATTAAAAAATATTGTTTCTTGCCCACAATGCACCTCTGCTCACACGCTGGTATTTTACTTGTTTTTTTTTTGTTTTTTTTTTCTTTTTTGTAGTTGTATTGTCCAGCGACGAAGATGATGAGGCTGACAGTTCTAGCACAGGTAGTGTGAACCGGTTGGACAGCGTCTCGCCGAGGCCTGCCGACTCCGCCCACTCCTCCCCGGCACCTTCGAGTGGAAGAGTGGAGGCGGCTGTTAAGGAAGTCGTAGAACACGAAGAGCACGTTTGTGAATTTTTCAACGATGTGGACCACAGGAATATAGCACCCAGAAAAAACTGCTTAAAGGAACCAGTAAGGACCTGTTTACTGACCGCTGCTCAATTTTTTACAATTGTGCAAGATTAATTAGCTAATTAATATTAATTATCAATCGGCTAATTTGTGTGTGAATATGTGTGGGAGCATATTTGTGGTGATGGCGTACAGAGTCTCTCTCTTTCCATAAGTGTTAGTACAACTGAAATAGCAGTAACGCTAGTGCTCGTCACATCAATTTCTCCTAAATTAAAGGTACAGTCTGTAAGATTTTGCAGCATCTAGTGGCGAGGTTATGGATTGCAACCAACTGAAGTTTCATTCCCAACCCCTTCCCGTTGATGCCTGTTTGGTTCTGGGCCACTGTACAAACATGGCTTGCAAGATGGCCGCCTCCGTGAGAGAAGACCCGCTCGCCATGTAGATTATTCTAAGGGTCTGAAAACTCACCAACCTTCTTATTTGCAGTAATTACAGGTTAATGAAAGCATGTATATGTATATATTGATGATATACTTAATTTCTGCTTATAGATCCTACAAAATGTTACATACAGTACCTTTAAATTATGTAGATAAAAAAAAAATCCGTGGTTCGTTAAAATCCTCATCATATCCACCTTTTTTTTTTTCTTTTTGCACCTGCTACGTAGCAATTGTATTCTGGTTGTGCGCTTGGGACATGTTGACGCGTGTTGACACATCAGAACGGACTGTCAGCGTGGCATCCGGAGCATAGGGTTCTGCATGAATAGAAAGTATCTAAGTAAGGAATAGAGAAGTATGTGTTTACGGATTGGTTTACATCCTAGCAGTTCCGAACCGCTTTGTGCGAGGACCCATCTCCATCGAAGAAGCGGAAACTGGGACAGATGCAGAAGTTGGAGAGCATCATTCTGGAGTGCAGGAGCGTGCGGATAGGAACCCTGCGCAGGATGGTCACCAAACCCGTCATTGTAAGATCAGTTCTCTTATACCTCTTGCTGTCACATGCTTATGTGCGTGAGACTAAAATGCGCGACACCGCCACACGTTCTTCTTTTTCCTAATTTCTTTTTCTGTCACTCCTTTAGTTTACAGTAGAGTACATACAGCTGGAGACAGAAGGTAAGCGTTTGCATGTTTAGATCCTTTCTTCGAAGAGATTTCTGATAGAAAGCCTTGGTGTGTGTATATATGTGTGTGTATATAACGTGTGTTGAACTCCTGTGTACAGGTCAGGAGATCGACGTGCTGGAGAAGGTGCGCCTGAGGTCGTCGGAGCTGACGAGCTGCGAGTGGTGCAGCGTGAGGAAGCTGCCCGTCCTCTTTTTCCAGACCAGTGACAGTGAGTGCCAGCGCCTGCGTACCCAGCTTCAGATGTCCCAGGAGAGTGGCGGCCTGTGGTACGACTGCAGCGGTGAAAGTGAGTGTCTCGTTCCAGCCGCGTGACGTGCTCCAGGCTTTCATGCCGGACGCAGTTTGCTAGCATCGTTGCACAGAAATACGGTAGATCTGAAGGTTTGCCGCTTAATGCTTGACTTGTAATATGTTTAATATGTATTTTTTCTTCTTTTCTCCAGACTTGGATGAGAAATACATAGTGTTGATATTCGAGAACGGTCTCTCGATGCAAGAGCAGATGATTTTGGAAGACATCTTGGTTGAGATTGGCCGAAACAACAAGCTTACCAACTTTCCTTCCAGGCTGACCTTCGACGAAGCCAACGTTAGACTGGTTCAGTATAACAAAGCATCAAAAGAGAAGGAAAAGGTGTGTGACCCGTACAGATGTTGTCAGTGTCATCTGTTTTGGCTTAGTTTTATGCGGTTATGAGGTGTTAGTATAGTGTTGTATAGGTTTATGTAGTTGTTGTTGTTGTTGTTGTTGTTGTTGTTATTATTATTAGGGCCCTGAATAATGCGGATGCCCTACAGTGATCAGTCTGTCTGAGCGTTCGTCCCTGCGTGCGAGTGACCACGTGCCATCGTTATCTCGGCTGTAACTTTAGATCCGTTGCGGTCACTTGCCTCAAACTTGGTGGATATATGTAAGGTGCCAAGGAGGCGTGTCGCATACCAACATTCAGGTCACTGTAACCTTGACCTTTGACCCCACTTAAAAGCTTGTCTGGGCCATATTTCCTATATGCTTAGCTTCATATATACCAAACTGGGCATCTTGGAAAAGGGAGTGTCACATACTGACATTAGGTCACTGTAAACTGCACCACCTTGACCTTTGACCTCAAAAATTTTTTTTCAAAAGCTTTCCTGGGCCATATTTCATATATGCTTAGCCTTGGATATACCAAACTGGGCATACTTGTACGTTTTGGGAAGGGGAGTGTCACATACCAACATTAGGTCACTGTAACCTGCGCCTTGACCTTTGACCTCCATTACATAACATTTTCCAGGCCATATTTCCTTTCCTATATGCTTTTATGCCTCATGTATCTTACGTGGGCATCTTGGGAAGCGGTGTGTCGCATACCTACCAATATGGTATCCTGACCTTTGACCGTGATCTTGATCTTGACCTTTTCCCCCTACCTAAAAGAAAAAGCTTGCCCGGGCCTTATTTTCTGTATGGTTGGCTTTACACATACAACATTAGGTATGGCCGGGTTCCAAGAAGAGTCAAGTTGCTTTACGATTTATTTATTTTATTTTTTTCCTGTTTTCATGGTACTTAGGCGATATCTAAGAAGCAGAGGACCAACCGGAAAGGGTGATTGCATGTATTCTGTGCGTGTGGTTATAATAGATTATATTCCTTCCTTGCACCTACTTTTAGTTCCATAGCTGCAGCTTTGAGGCTGTTTTTTTGTTGATAATGTACATTTGGAGTAAGCTGGCTGTTTATTTATTTATTTATTTATTTAAACATCTGTGTATTGTCCCCAGGCAAAAGCACAGAAAGCCAAATTGGTTTCACCTCCTCCAACATCTGCCACTGCTGTGACAACAGTAAATGTCTCCGTCACCACAGCAACAGCAACGGCGAGCACAGTAACAGCGACCCCAGCCGCATCGACAGAGACGACAATCCAGACCCGGTTCTCCACTCGCCTCCACGGGATCTATGACGAAGACGACGATGAGGACATGGCGGAGCTGCAGCCTACCTTCACAGGCCCCATCATCAAGTGAGATCAAACTTTACCCATCATTCCTTTCAGTGAATTCCGATTAAACCTAATACAGTAGACGGTCAGGTTTATACGTGTAAAGTTCTCTTCTGAAGAACCGGAATGACGAAGGGAGATGATTATTTTTCTCTCTCTCCTGTATTAGGTTGATCGTGTATCCCCCTCCTCCAGCTAAAGGCGGAATCTCTGTGACCAATGAAGATCTTCACTGTCTAAACGACGGCGAGTTTCTGAATGACGTCATCATAGACTTTTATTTAAAGTGAGTGCGTTTTATCCTAAAGAAAAACAACCTTTAGGTTTTTAATACGGATCGGCTTATCCGAAACCAGATATTATGGGATGTTAGTCAACTTTAAAAGTCCATTTGCTGAACTGCTTAATCCTACTAGGGTCACCAGCTCTGGGTGAAGGCGGCACACCCTAAATAGCTTGCCAGTCCGTTGTAGGGGAACACAAATTCATTTCCCACTTACACTTGGGGGCAATTTGGTACAGCCAGTTAGCCTAATGTGCCTCTGGACTGTGTGAGGAAACCAGGGGACAACATGCAAACTCCACACAGAAACGCCCTCGCTGAGCCCAGGACCCGAACCCCGGACCTTCTTGCTGTGAGGTGGACGTGCTAACCCCTACGCCACGGTCTCGCCGTCTTTATTTCATCGCAGATCAATTTAAATAAACGTTAAATTTATGCAAGCAGTGAGAGTATTACATAAAACTGTTTGTCAAACTATAACATGAGTATCATGTATCTGGGTAGTACTCGGTAGTGATGGTTGGTTGGTAAATAAATAAAATAGTAAGAATGTAATGTTGGAGGATGCATAGATAGAAAATTTACTTATCTGCATACATTAAGACTTAATGTAAAAACATATATAATGTTACGTTTATTTAAAATTTTTTTGCAGGTATCTTTTTATGGAGAAGCTGAAAAAGGAGGACGCATGCAGAAGTCACGTGTTCAGCTCTTTCTTCTATAAAAGACTGAACCAGAGAGAAAGAAGAAGCGCACCGGACACAACGAACCTACCGTAAGCTCCCCAGTCACACTCGGCCTCATATCGACACGTGATCACGTGGGCGTTGTGTGATGTATGTGGGTTTATTGACGTATGATCACGTGTGGGCGGGTGGGTGTGTGATTCTGTTTTTCTGAGCGGTGTGACCTGATGTCGTGCATCACTGACCTGATCCCGATTCGTCTTTGAACTCTTCCTAGAATTCAGAAGAGGAAGCACAACCGGGTAAAAACGTGGACGCGACACGTGGACCTTTTTCAGAAGGACTTCATCTTTGTTCCCATCAACGAGTCGTAAGCTGCTGTTGGGTTAAAATCAAGTCAGATAGAAGCTGAACTTTAGAGTACGACCTGTTCGGTATGGATTAACATGCAGGGGGTTTGCGGTTACAGGAAAATAATCAATGGTGAAACTCTGTATACAAATGTATGTTATTCTGGTTATATCACAGTAATGACTGAATTATTTATTTATTTATAGTCATATATGATGTTGGGGAACAGCCACGATACATGTGAGATCCTGTTCTCATGTAATATTTATACAGTCATGACCTCCGAATAAACAAAAAAAATAAAATAACATAAAATTGTGTTACTGAGAAAGCAGAAATCGTAACATCTGTTTCAATGATTTTCCAATGGTGGAATGTTTTATTCTCCTCCTCAATTTCTCTCTCCATTTCCCCCGTTTTCCTCTGAGCAGAGCACACTGGTATCTTGCAGTGATCTGTTTCCCAGGGCTCGAGGGCCCATGTATAGAGCCCAATCCTCAGTATCAGCCTCAAGCTCAGTCCCAGGCCCAGGCGTCATCCCCATCCGAGTTAGGGAGCTCGGTCTTAAGCGAAGGAGACATAGAGGAGCCCTCGCCGCACACCGAGCCCCTCTCCTTCAATCCGGAGGAGGTCGACACGGAAAGCGAGCGACACGACGCGAGCCACTCGAATCCGCCTTCCTGTCCACACCGACCCCCAGAGCACAGCTGCACTCACAGCCAGAGGGTCAACGGACAGGTTCAATCCCATTACACAGGTGAGGGGGAATTGAGTGCCGATTGTGAATGAAACAACACCTTCATCTTGGTCAATAATGGTTTCTTGTTGTTGTTGTGTTTTTTTTTGTAGATGGTTTGCAAAGAATCAGTGTGTGTTATAGCAGTGAAGATCCGAGCAACTTCTCTGATGACCAAAGTTCCTCTCACGTAAGTTTCCGAAGTTAAAAACCCACCTGATCTTATGACGATTTTAATGTTTTAAGGTTTTAATTTGCGCTTAGATGTTATTTTATCCCGCTTTTCTCATTAAAGGTGAAATAAGCTCCAAGTAACGTGGAGTTGCATAAAGTAGCGTGACCCGCAGCATCAAAGTAAGGGATAACGTGTAGCGAGCCAGTTATAATCTCAAAATAAACCATAAGAGTGATTTAAGACCCCGATGTATATCAGAGGCTTTTAAATATTGATTCCATTTTATTATGGTTTACTCCATAGCAACTTTACACCAGTGTGTTAAAGGTACAGTGTGTAACATTTTGGAGGGAATTAAATACATCGTTACACAATAAGTTTTCTTTAATGTATAATAATAATAATAATAATAATAATAATAAGTCCCTGAGTTTTTAGAACGTTAAATTAGCTGTTTGTATCTACATGGGGAGCGGGTCCCCTCTAACAGAGGCCACCATCTTGCACCGCCATGTTTCTACAGTAGCCCAGAACCATAAAGGCTTCGAAGAGGAGGGGTCTGGAATGAGATTACAGTTGGCTGCCACCTGGAACCTTACCACTAGGTGCCGCCAAATCCTACACACTGTACCTATAGATGGATAGACTGAAATGACTATTAATCCGCCGAGGGAAGTTTAATTGTGAATTAATTTTTTTTAAATTATACTACAATAAAAATTTAATTTTAGCAGCAACACAAACATAGGTACAATTAATAAAAAAAAAGACAAACATTGAGGTAGTAGAAGTGATTTTGAGACGGGTAACAGACCACTGAATGCTGTGATTGGCCAGTGAGTGTTCTCTGAGTGAGCTGTGTAATGATGAGCACTGAATTTTACTGTGGTTTAAATGTAAAATACTCACCACAGAATTAAATCGAGGGGACATGTACTTGTATCCCCCGCAAGGCGCGTTTTCAGAGGCTGCTCGCCACTGCTGTCTGCCGCATAGCATGCCCCGCAAGCCTATCGAAACTGGGTCACTTTGACCTATTTTTCAAGGTCACAGAGGTCAACTCATTAAAAATTGCACGTTAACACACTAGAGGCTGCTGTTGACCCTGGGGGGGGTCCATGTCTCAGAAAAATGTTCTGTGACACAATTTGTCCTGATATGGATATCACAGTGTGTATAAAGTGAGAGTTTACAGGTCAGTCTGTGCTCCTCTGCTTGTGTCGCGTCTCACTGTTGGTTTTGCGGTTCTCCCTGTAGGATGAGTGCAGTGAGGACGGCGCGCTGGCGGATGACACTGCGATGTCAGAAAGCATGGAATGGGCATCCAGACCGACCATCTGCAAACAGTGAGTACGCGTACCAATCACGGGAATCGCGTCTCTTAGGTCTCTCGAAGAAAGTAAACGCCGTGAGGTACGCTGGCGTAAAAGTCAGCTCGGATCAGTCGTCTGGTTTTGAATAAATAGCAGCGTTTTATTTTCAGAGAGGGAAAATTGAAGGCTAATTAAATGTCTGGGTGAGTTCTGACAAGGTCAAGTTGGGATTAAAGTGATCTAGCCGTAAGTTGATGAATATTTTAAGCACAAGGACAAATCCAGCCAGTGTAGCTTTTGCGTGGGTCTCCTCTGGGTACTATGGTTTCCTCCAACAGTTCTAAGCCACGCATATTAGGTTAACTGGCTGTTTCAAAATCCCCCCTAGATTTGGATGTGAGTGAGAACGGTTGCGTGCGTGTGTTGCCCTGCAATGGTCCGGCGAGCTGTTCAGGGTGTGCCCAGCCTAAGGGTGTTAGCGGAGATGACTCCATGAATAAGGGGCATCTGCAAATGAGTGAGTGAGTGACTGAGTGAATAATTAATAATCATTTAAAAAAAAAAAAAAAAAAAGAAAGAAAAACTTTTTTTGGAGTTTTTGAAACCAGAATAATCTGTTCTTCTCTACGTCAGGAGCGGGTCCCCCCCTCATGGAGGCCGCCATATTGCACAGGCATGTTCCTGCAGTGGCTCAGAACCATTCAGGTTTAAAAGATGAGGGGGCGGGCATGATATTTCAGGTGTTTGCAATCTGGAACCTCACCACTAGATGCCGCTAGATACCAATATATTTTACACACTTTATTAAAATAAATTTACTTTATACTCAAATTGCTGATAATATTATTTGTATTTTTATTATTATTAATTATTGTTAATAAATTAGTGTAGTCATGGAAGGTGTTATTAGCTATCCGAGTCTGCGCTGTAGTATCATCAGTAACATCACACAAGTGTTAATCCCTGCGATTTGCTCCTCCCTTAGACCTTGTATCCTCATCATGGACTCACTCCGAGGCCCTGCCAGATCTACGGTGGTGAAGACATTGCGAGAGTACGTTACCACACTTGAACCGTGTATTTCTTCTGTAGTTATTGTGCTTGTCTGGTGTCGGTATTGTTCCGGTTTGCGTCCCTTGTTTACTCTCTCTCGTGCGTGTGTGTGTGTGTGTGTGCGCGCGCAGGTATCTGGAGGTAGAGTGGGAAGTACGGAAAGGCACTCAAAGGAGTTTTGCGAAAGACATGATGAAAGGCTCAAGTCCACGGGTGCCGCAACAGGACAACTTCAGCGACTGTGGCGTCTACGTGCTGCAGTATGTCGAGAGCTTCTTCGAGGTACGGCTAGAAAGCATGTTATGTGCAGCAGTAAATGTGTGAAATGATGTAAATGGGAGCATGTCACGTAGGAAGATAACGGATTTAAAGATTTATGATGTCTTCAATCGAAAAAGTATTAAAAGCGGCGTTCACACAGGAAGCGACGAGCGATTAGCTTCGCCACTGAGCAGTAAGCTCAGACGTTGTTGCCTAGGTAACGCCCTCACCATGTCTTGCTTTTAAAGAACTTTCCGAGGGCCGTGTGCAGAGGCATAAAATTTGCGTTCATTTTTTCCCAACGGAAAGGTTTCGGCGAAGTCGGTGATTGGCGGCATCTGTCAGTCATCGGTATCATTAAGGTCTGATTGGTAATCACTGGAATCACGTCGTGTGAAAGTTCAGCTCAGTTGAACACCGCGGAAGTGGGCACATTGGTATATCCTACCAGGGAACGGCACGATCTGATTGGTCAGCTATAAGAAGAGGAAAAAAATAAGTCTGAAGTATTATTCTTAGCGGATAAGAACGGTTTATTTATTTATTTATTTCCCTCGTGTCAGATAACTGACCAATCAGGTCTTTCTGTTCCCTGCTAGTGTATATACTAATACACAGTTAAGGGGATGCACATGATGTCACAGTAGATGGAAGTAACGTAACTCACAGTGACTGCGGTTTTGATGTGGAGTTTTATTATTGGATGTTTGGAAGTGCCTGGTCTAAATCTAATTTAATTTTTTTTTTTTCCAAAGAACCCTGTGCCAAGCTTCCATCTCCCTATGAATCTGTTGGACTGGTTCCCCCAGCAGCGGATGAAGACTAAACGTGAGGAGATCAAGGAGCTGATTCTGAAGCTCCAGTCCCAACAGCAGTTGGACCGAGAGAACTCTGGGCAGGACCTTGACGTCGGAGACGTCTGCGAGGACCTGGACATCGGGGACGCCTTAGAGTCAGCCGACCTCATCCCGCCAATCAGTTCATGAACTCCAGCCCCATGCTGCTATAGCGCTTCTTCTTCCTCCTCCTCCTCCTACTTTTCTTCTTGTTTTTATGACAAGGGCCTCTCGGTGCCACCCCACCTCTCAACTCATGGCACCGACGGCTAATCGGGGTTCCTTTATGATCATACGCTGCTGGACAACTCCGCCGTGACAACAACGGTTTCCGTTTTGGGAGGGTTTTTTTGTTTTTGTTTGTTTTTGTTTTTCCTGCCTTTGTTGGCAAAAAGAGAAAGAAGACTTCATTTGTATTAAAGAAAACGTGTATATACTGAACTGTTTTGTTTTTTGTTTAGTTGTTTTTGTTTTTGCTGACCTGTGACGTTGACATCTCATGATCTGTTACATCATTTTAAGTGTTCATTCATCCGTCGACTTCCTGAAGGGCACAGACAGCCCTGACCTCTCCCACCATCCTGAACATTAACCGTTTAACGTCCCGTTCTGCCTGGGAAGAAAAAAAAAATTGTCTGTTGCCCAAGTATCCAAAAACACCTGTAATTTTTATTATTTTTTTTTTTTCACACAAAACAAAATTGGAGCTTCTCTCATGGCGTAACACCATTTGCTAGTCAGTGCCTGTCAGAGCTTTATACACCGTTTTCACTTCGGTGGACCTCATTTTCAATATTAAAAAAATTTATTTGAGATTCAAGAGTGCACATCTGCCTTAGTTCATCCAGATGAAGCGGAAGGTCATGACGTGCTCTTTTCTATTCTTTAACTGGTCTGCAATAAATATAATATAATTACATAATAAATAAACTGAGTAAAATGGATAGTAATGGACGACGGGCACCTCTCTGTTTCTTTTTCCTGTAAATGCTTCACACTGGATCCTAACTACTCGTCCATTAATGACTGTATTGCGTCATAGTTGTGTCCATATGTGGTTTATTATTAAATTATTTGTTATTCAACGAACAATCTTCTCTAACTTGCTCTCACAGTTCTACCCGTATGCACGGTGTACTCACTGAAGGATTCAGTCACCGAATCAATTCGAAAAAAATACCCCTTTAATGCACATGATGGGTGGCATGGTGACGTCCCTCTCACAGCAAGAAGGCCTGGGTTTCAGTGGCGGGCTTGGCGAGAGCGTTTCTCTGTGGAGTTTTCATGTTCTTCAAGTGCTGGCATGGGTTTCCACTGGGCATGCCGGTTTCATCCCACAGTCCAAAGTTTCGCATATTAGGCTATTTGGCTTTTCCGAATTGGCTGAGGCGCCAGTAGGAACGGTCATGTGTGTGTGTTGGCCTTGCGATGGTTTGGTGAGCTGTTCAGGGTGCACCCTGCCTTCACCCAGTGTCGGCTGAGATTGTGAGCAGTCTCTGGACTGTGGGATGAAACCGGAGTACCCTGAGGAAACCCCCTCAGGCACTGGGAGAACGTGCAGACTTGAACCCAGGACCCTCTCGCTGTGAGGTGGATGTGCTAACTACTTTTCCGCTGTAACACCTTGAATACGTTCATGATGTAATATGGTATCCCGCAAGGGTCAAGGGGAGGCAGGGGCCTATCTCGGACAACTCAAGCCAAAGGCGGCATACCCCCTGAACAGCTCACCAGTCCATCACAGTACAAACACGCACAAACCTTGGGGCAATTCGAAACCAATTAGCCTCATGATCATGTCTTTGGAATGTAGGAGGAAATCAGAGCACCAATCTGTGAGAGCGCAGGGTGTCGTAGATCAAAGTCAAGCTCAAAGTGTACTCGCAAAATAAAGGAAAGCTACTGATGTGTCCGTCATTCGAGCGTGATAATGGACAGTGACTACAGTGTAAACATTTTAAAAGCTTTAACTGGACCAACAGGATCCATAAACCTGTGACTAAATGTCAAGTGCACTCGTTTTTGTGTCCGCTACATGGTTACGCTTGTCAGGGGTTTCATCCAAGGACGCAGATGCTGTTTGCGCAGCTTGTGCCAGTGTACGTCTAAGATGAAGTAACACAAATTACCTTTGTACTATCAGCCAAACAGTGGAACTTCTCTCTCTCTCTCGCTCTCTCTCTCTTTTGTTGATTGATGTCTAAAGGAAAGTTGGTTGGATTCGTTGGTATAAATAAGATATAATGGTTCCGACATGAAATGAGAAGCCTGCAGTCGAAGCCGAATCACTGGGACCTCGTGGAGGCCGGAGTCTATGTCAGCCAACACCGTCCGAAGGTAGGGGCTCACCAGACCATTGCAAGGCAGCACACAAGTTTTCACATAGAGTCAGTTAGCCTGAAGTGCATTCCTTTGGGCAGCTGGAGGAAACCAGAGTACCTGGAGGAAACCCATGCAAGCACGAGGAGAACATGCAAACTCCACACAGAAACGCCTGAACCAGGGACTCGAACCCAAGACGTTCTTGCTGTGAGGTGGACGTGCTAATCACGACGCCACCGTGAGGTTCATTTATTACCTTGTAAATAATAGCATCGCTGAGCTCTAACGGGTTTATTACCGAGCTGTTCTCAAAGTTCAGTCGAATACGAATCCTGGTGAATCTTTGCACGGAGTTTTCTTGGTGTGATTTCTACAGGGTGGGTCACCAGGTCTTTCCCCAACCCTCACATTTACCCGGATTCGGACCGGCATGTCACTGCAGTTGCATACTCACCCACACCTGGGGGCAGTTTGGTACAGCCAGTGAGTCTAACGTGCATGGCTTTGGACTGTGGGAGGAAACCAGAGCACCTGGAGAAAACCCATGCACAGGGTGAACATCCATACAGAAACACCCTCACTGACCCATCTCGCTCTATCTATCTATCTATCTATCTATCTATCTATCTATCTATTTATGATCTCTCTGTGATCTCTGTCTATCCATCTATCTATGATCTATTTATCTGTCTATCCATCTATCTATTCATCTATCTATCCGTGATCTATCTGTCTATCCATCTATCTATCTATGATCTATCTATCTATCATCTATGTATCTATCTGTCTATCCATCTATTCATCTATATATCTGTGATCTCTGTCTATTCATCTATGATCTATCTATCTATCCATCCATCTATATATGATGTCTCTGTGATCTATCTATCTATCTATCTATCTATCTATGATGTCTCTGTGATCTATCTATCAATCCATCCATCTATCTATCTATCCATCTATCTATCTATCTATCAATCCATCCATCTATCTATCTATCCATCTATCTATCTATCTATGATGTCTTTGT
>JAOUQZ010000024.1:4068428-4081915 GCA_028564935.1 Neosilurus hyrtlii
TGCTGGTGCAGGTACAAGTGTGCTGGTGCAGGTACAAGTGTGCTGGTGCAGGTACAAGTGTGCTGGTGCAGGTACAAGTGTGCTGGTGCAGGTACAATGCAATAAATAAGACAAACCACATGTTTGCATCGGTGCATCTTCTTCAGTGGCCAATATTGTTGTACATAGCTTTATATATTGCTTTCAGACCCCCTAGTGCAGTAATAACGCATTAACTCCTCATAGGGTCGCGGGGGGCTGGTGCCTATCTCAGCCGACGTTGGTCGAAGGCAGGTTACCCCTGAACAGCTTGCCAGACCATCGCAAGAAAAAAAAACACATGCGACTATTTGCACACACACACACACACGGGGCAATCAGCCCAATGTGCATGCCTTTGGACTGTGGGAAGAAACCAGAGTACTCGGAGGAAACCCACACAAGCACAGGCAAAAATGCAAACTCCACATAAAAAAATACCTGAGCTCGGGATTTGAACCCAGGACCTTTTTGCTGTGAGGCGGACGCACTAACCTCTACGCCATCGTGCCGTCCTGCTGTTGATTTAGTCCTACACATCTTTTGTTTTGGAGAGATTTTAGTTCAGTCCTCTGTACAGAACAGCTTCATCTCTAGGACGTTGGTGGGTTTCCTCACCTGAAGAGGTCACACATTAAGTTCAGGACTTTAAGTTGGCCGTTCCAAAACATAACATTTATTATTCTGTACATTTACTTTAGTAGAATAGCCTGTGTTTGGAGTTGTTGGTTTTACTTTCTTTTGAGATCCAGATCATGTGCTGATGTTCAGATATTTTATTGTTAAATTTGCTGATATAATTCAGAATTTATTGTTCCGTCCACTGATCAAACTGTCCGGGCCCAGATGAAGCAAAACAGGCCCAAACCTTGATGCTACCACCACCGTGTCATGCTGTAATACCGTGTTTTCACTTCTACGAGCTTAAAACTTATTTAAATTTCTTTCAGGTTTTTCACCACCATATTTATTTATATATATTTCCTTAATAAATAAATTACTGCAAATAACATTTTTGTCTCATTTTGGGACCTTGTGGCATCAGGGCTTCTTGAGGATATTGAAGAGAGTCAGCCATTAATGTAAATAGAAAGACAGTGACCTGAATGTGAGCTCATTTTAAAAGTTCGTTTAGCTTTTACACGAGAATAAATGCTTTAGGTTGTGTCCTTTTCAAAAATCTGATGTAAGTAATGAATATTTTAGTCTGTACATTTGTGTTTCATTTTGGTGAGACACATGGAGCAGTATAGTGGCTCTCTCGAGTGTGTATCGCACAACATTGACTTTATATCTTCTATAATTTTGTGTTTTAAACTTCCGCATCATCAGAGCAGTGTTCAGTTCAAAGGCTGTATTTAGGACCGATCAAACAAGTCTGAGATTTTTCAAATGTCTCCTTTCCATGCAAGAACTGCCAGTTTGAGGAATTTCCTCTGTTCTTGGCTGCTCTTGTGTCACATGTTTGTTTTTATGTACTCTGTCAATGTAGGCTAAGCAAACAGCTAGCAGGCACACCCTGTTTGGAAGGGCATTTCCTTTAAATAACATTTCCATCCTCTTTAGCGAGGAACCCTATGCTGTAATGGTAAAGAACAGTCACCTGGATGGCCATTAAACATGCGTCTATGGTAATAATAAATAATTAAAATATTAATACAACCACTACAGCCAGCATATTGGGTTGGTTTAAGTGCTTTCTATGTACACTTTACTTTCAAATATTATCATTACAGTCTTTTTAGTTTTGCAATAATGAACACCGTTACAACATGAAGCATGAATATTTAAAACTTCACACAAATCAAATGCTTAAAAGGATATTCTTCATCGCGCCGGAATGATTTCCCTTGTTCCTTTTTTTTTTTTTTTTTATCCCCCCATTAAAAATTATTTCAATAACATTGCACACCCCTGGGCGGTATGGTGTAGCACATCCACCTCATAGCAAGAGGGTCCTGGGTTCGAGTGCCAGGCTCGTTCTCGCAGTGCTTGCGTGAGTTTCATCTGGGTACGCTGGTTTCCTCCAACAGTCCAAAAATATGCACATTAGGCTAATAAGCTGTTCCTAATTGCCCCTAGTTCTGAGTGTGAATGGATGTTCAGTTCAGAGAGAACCTTGCTTTCACCCAATGTCGGCTGAGATAGGCTCTAGCCTCCCCACTAGCCGAAAAGGATGAAACTGCTCGGTAAATGACTGAGTGAAACTGAATTATTATTATTATTATTATTATTATTATTGGGGCAGTATTGGCTCGATGGTTAAGGTGCTGGCTTATTGATGCTCAAGCCCCACTATCACCGAGTTGTCACCGCTGCCCCCCCAGAGCAGCTAACTGGGTTAACATGTCTGACTCTGTGGTGAGAGGCATGAAAAAGAACCATTGCTGTCGGTCAGAAAGAGGAGGCCATTGGGTTGCCGTCAGTGTGTTTCTGCCCTGCGATGGCCTATGGAGCTGTCCAGGGTTTAGCCCGCCCACACCCATAATCGGCTGAGATGGGTGCCAGCCTCCCTGCGACCCTAATTAGGATTAGGCGGTTCAGAAAATGAATGAATGAATAATTAAATATTAAATCTATGTGTTCTTAGCTTCAAATCTGAGGAAAAAACCCTTTAATTTATGGCAGACACCCTCATCAAGGGTGACTTACATTCATCATTTTATACATTTCAGCAACTGGGGGTTATGGGCCTTGCTCAAGGGCACAATGGTGGCACTGGGGCTTGAACCCCCAACCTACGGATCAGTAACACAAAGCCTTAATTCAGAAAAACAGTATACCAGACATGACATGACATCATCCATTCATTTAACGTTACAGGTTGTGAAATCCTTCCCGTCAGTTTGAACCTCTGACCAAGTCCGCTGTTGGTGGACCTCATGCAAAGGTCTATGGTTGCTTAGCTGTCCCTCCATAAGCGGCCAAATGTGTCCACCCTTTCTCTGACTATGAATTTAAGGAGGCCAGAACGTATTAATAGTGTTTATTTGTGATATATTAGCTGCGCCTGAGGGACATTTCAGATGTTTTTTTTTCCCCATTAATTAAATTAAATGACATGATTTTCTTCCATTCATGCAGTGATGACTTGATATATTCAATAATTGCTCCCCTAAGACTCTCATTGTTTGCTAAGTAGATGGAAGTAAGCCAGAGCTTTAATGGATTGTTTTTGAAGCTGTATTTAAGACCATTACTGATCCGTAATAGGGCCCTTGTTAGTTCTTCACTCCTCAAATCTACTGTTTCTACAAGTCAGTTAACATTTATTTATGCAGCAGATTTAAGGAGTGAGGATGGGGGTGGGAGTGCTGGTGTGTGGAGAGTGGTCATGCTAAAATCACTAGAGAGCAAATATTTAAAGTTGGTACTGTTTCCACTGAAATCTTTTTAGAGATTCAGGAGAAGGAGGCATGAATACATGAGGAAGTATTCGTTCATTCATTTGCCGAACCGCTTAATCCTGCTAGGGCTGTGGGGAGGCTGGAGCCTATCTCAGCCAATTCTGGGCAAAGGCAGGGTACACATTACATCACAGGGCCAACATACACAACCGTTGACACTCAAACGTTAAAGGCAGTTTGGGACAGCTAATTAGCCTAAAGTGCATGTCCTGTTGGAGGAAACCGGAGTAACCCGGAGGAAACCCACACAAGCTCAGGGAGACCATGTAACCCTGGCCGAGCCTGGGACTCGAACCCCTGGACTTTCTTGCTGTGAGGCAGATGTGCTAACCACTAGGCCACCGTGTCACCCATGAGTGGAATTATACCAGGAGTAAAGTAGCAAAGGTTGAGGAATTGTACGACAGACGGCTGGCATTTCTACAGCGGTCATTATTATTATTATTAATAACACCTATACAGCAAGAATGTCCTGGGTACAAGCCTTACAGTAAGAAGGTCCTGGGTGTTTCTGTGTGGAGTTTGGATGCTTTCCCTGTGCTTGTGTGGGTTTCCTTCAGGTACTCCGGTTTCCTCCCAAGTCCAAAAACATGCATATTAGGCTAATTGGCTGTTCCAAATTGCCCTTGAGTGTCAATGGTTGTGTGTGTGTGTTATCCCTGCAGTGGACTGGCAAGCTGTCCTTTCCCCATTGTCAGCTGAGATCGGCTCCAGCCTCCCCACGATCCTAACAGCATTAAGCCGTTTGGCGAATGAGTACGAATGAGTGATGATGAATGGCTCATGCTTTCCTCATGCCTTGTCCTACTGGCTGCTTCTTAGCCATGATGGTGTAAGTGGTGAAAAGAATTCTACATATATAATTTTTTTTAATAGATGGCAAAGTTAAATTTGTATGCGATTAAAGAACTCCGTATTTGGGAATGCAATTTTTAAATGCATGCAAAATTTCACTAAAAGACCGGTAGCGGGCCTTTACTCTTTTGTATGGTGTGTGTAGGTGGATGGGGTTGGATAGTGTTACATCCAAGCTAGCTGTTAGCTACAATTCTGACTTGTCTGGCATTTCAGACTGAAAGTTTTGATCTGGAATCACTGAAATATATTTAGAGGAACCTATGACTGGTTGAGCATGGAGCGGCGATTTCTGACGAACGTATCGAATTTTGGGTTTGGTCAGGTTTCGCGGAGGTTTGCCAAACAGTTTGCTAACTTTTCTTGCTCAGAGTTTATTTGTGAATGAATTTTTCTGCAAACAGTGGGTCGCTGTAGTTAATTTTGGTTTGCTGAGTACTGAACACAATGCCCCCCCTTATAGGATTGGGTCCATCAATCACTCTTTTTCTTCCTTTTCTTTCCTTGTCTGCAGCAGCCAGACAAAGCAGTTCTTCCTCAGGGGCAGCAGGACGTTTAGCTTCTTCCTGCCAGAAATCCATTTACATATTCTGGAAGTCCATCTTCTATATCTGGGAAAAGTTTGCTCAGTTATACTGTTCCAAATTGCCCCAAGGTTTTTTGATATATATTTTTTTGCTATATTTTTTGATATATATTTTTTTGCTGTGTCCTAGCCATGGCTGTGGTGAATCCAACGTTTGTCCGACACTGATGCATCTTAGATAGAATGTCACTTGATTTTTTTCATTGCAAAATATTTTTATTTGTTTGTTTATTCATTAATCTTGGATTCCAAACCCCACTTTGATTTTTGTCCCATAATTTAGTCATGGCCAATTACCTCCCACTAAGTATAGCATCCCTATCATGCAACCACCACCGACCAGCGACGGGCATAAACGAGCACATGCCCTCTTTATGACACATGGTGCTGCAGCCCGCATCTTTATGGCCTGCTTGTGCATACGCGTTCGGGGGCGGCCTCACACACTCTGTGGAAAAAGCTCCATAAATATCCACCTCCTTGTACACATGAGCTCACAGACACCCAGGATTCGCTGGTGATCGCAGTAAGCGACAGGGAGGTCCGCATGCCCCATCCCTCGGCCTGTTAGCTCCCAGGGACTCCTAGCATATGGCTGCGGATTCGACCCGGATTCAAACTTGCGATGTTGATGGTCCAGGTTCATCGTTGCGCACCGTGTCAGTTTTTTAATGGGTTTAAAATGCACAGGAAACCTTTTCAATGAAAAGTGGTTAAGATGTAAGTTCGTGGGTTCAAGCCCCACTACCACCAAGCTACCTCTCTTGGGCCCTTGAGCCTCAATTGCTGCATTAAGGCACCAGATAAATACAGTGCAAGATCTTTTTATTTATTTATTTATTTATTTATTTATTAAAGAACCCTCGGTGGAAAATGTAATGCTCATTCATCTTCGTTGCAGCCCATTACAATAATTTTATCTACATTCGAGTTTAATAATGACAGAAAGGCCGTATTCACATAATCGCCCTGCAATCAGTCATAATAATCCATCCAGGTCAATTTGATTGGCGTCCTTTCCGCTCGTCTCCATGATGTTGGAGGAATGATGGCTTCGAGCCACTGAGTCCAGAAGTCTGCTTCCAGGGTCAAAGACTAAACAGCTGCTGGATGTGCTGATGTCATGCATGCTGGAGAAGATTTCCTGCTTCTTGTGCTGCACTTGAGAAGGATAACCTTCCTGCGCTGGTTTTATCCTGGCGGCGCGGTGGTGTAGCGGCCGGCACGTCCGCCTCGCAGCGAGAAGGTTCTGGGTTCGAGTCGAGATTTCTATGTGGAGTTTGCGTGGTCTCTGTGTGCTTCCGTGGGTTTCCTTGGGGGTAGTCCGGTTTCCTTCCACAGTTCAAAGACATGCAAATTAACTGTTAACTGGCTGTTACAAAGCGTGCGTGTGAATGGTCGGTCCTGTGATGATCTGGTGAGCCGTCCAGGGTGTACCCTGCCTTTGTTTAGTGTCAGCTGAGACTTTTTATAGGCTTTTAAATGTATTTTTTAAAAGTACATCGTTAGTCTGGCAGGAGAGTTTGGCTGTTTTCAAAATGGTGAGACCACAGCATTAACCCAAGACCCTTAACATGAAATGGAAATAATTTCTTCTGATTTGAATGAGGAAAATAATAACATTACCTAAAATCAATAACACAAAAAAGGGGTCTATTTGCATGTGTCTGGCATCCAAGCACTTGTCATTCCTGCATTGGCTGGGACGAACCAGGGATACACCTCATTTAAATACCAACGCAAAACGCCAGGATTGCATCGCGTCCGATTTGTTTATGTAAAGTCCTGACGTCGACGTGTTCGCCAATACAGCCGGTATCGCAAGCAAGGCGAAATCAAATCAACGATCTGTCTTAGGCTTTGATGTCTCCGATTACTGAGAAATAATAAATATTAATATTAATAACCCTGTGTGACTGAAGTAAAACCTACCCCAGTCTATGGTGGATGAGTGGTACTTACTGTATGTAACATTTACTGGTGATATAACATCAGATTTATGTGTGCTGGCAAATTGCCAAGAAAGAATGCCGGTTAAATTATACTTGTATTTAATGTCTGCGCGAATAAATTAAACACATATAACAATATGGCAGCCTGTATATTGTGTAATGTCAGAAAATCGATCCCGGTGTTGTATTACGTCAGTAATTTGAACCGAGGTTCGGAGAATTTAAAGTGAAAATCCATTCCTGGTCTTGTTCGCTACAAACAAAGTTAATGTTAAAGAAAAGCCCTTGAGGCTAAGCAAATTTCAGTGAGTAAACCGAGCCAGCCGGTGTTTGTGTTTTGCCTGATTGGTGGTGTGTGTGTGTGTGTGTGTATGTTAAAGCCGTTTGCTCCGATGAGCGGATGTGCTGATTGTCACACACGGTGAGTGATTTGGGCAGGCCTGAGTTGAATAATTAATAGTTCGACACTGAAAGTCTGATTCAGGCTGGAAACTGGGATCTGGCCAGGGCTCAGGCCTTTTGTCTCTTTATGTATGGCAAGCAGTAAGGGACAAACTGAAGACTGAAGTGAAAGAGACTGATTTTTCAGGTTGGATGCACTGTCTGAGTCTCTGATCTATTTCATTGGAATGAGCTGAATATTTTGTCCTGGGTTCGAGTCCCGGGCTCGGCTTGCGCGCATGGGGATTCCTCCGGCTGCTCCGGTTTCCTCCCGTGGAATAAAAGAAATGCACGTTAGGCTGTTTGAACCTAGGTGTGAGTGAGAGTGGGAGTGTGAATGGCTGGGTG
This sequence comes from Neosilurus hyrtlii, assembly GCA_028564935.1. Taxonomy (NCBI): domain Eukaryota; kingdom Metazoa; phylum Chordata; class Actinopteri; order Siluriformes; family Plotosidae; genus Neosilurus; species Neosilurus hyrtlii. The sequence goes on from JAOUQZ010000024.1 coordinate 4,076,036, forward strand.
TGTGTGTGTTGCTTTGAGATGGTCTGGCAAGCTGTTCAGGGTGTACCCGGTTTTCACCCAGTATTGGCTGAGATAGGCTCCAGCTTTCCTGTGACCCTACTAGGATAAATCACTGAGTCAGTGAGAGAGTGAGTGAGTGAGCAGGTAAGTGAATGATTGAGCGAATGAGTGAATGAGCGAGTGAGCAAATGAGTGAGAGCGAGTAAGGGAGTGAGTGAGCGAGCAAGTGAAAGAGTGAGTGAGTGAGTGAGTAAGAAAGTGATTAAGTGAGCGAATGAGCGAGCGAGCAAGTGATTGAGACAGTGAGCGAGTGAGCGAGTAAGAGGGTGAGAGAGTGAGAGAGCGAGTGAGCAAATGAGTGAGAGCGAGTAAGGGAGTGAGTGAGTTAAATTAGCCGAGTGAGTAACTCAGTGAGCGAGTAAGTTTGTGATTGAGTAAGCGAGCGAGTGAGTGAACGAGTGATTGAGTGAGCGAGTGATTGAGTGAGCGAGTGATTGAGTGAGCGAGTGATTGAGTGAGCGAGTGATTGAGTGAGAGAGCGAGTGAGAGAGTGAGCGAGAGAGTGAGAGAGTGAGCGAGTGAGAGAGCAAGCGAGTGAGAAAGCGAGTGATTAAGAGAGTGATTGAGTGAGCGAGAGAGTGAGAGTGAGAGAGTGAGTGATTGAGTGAGTGAGCGAGTGATTCAGTGAGCGAGAGTGTGAGAGAGTGAGTGAGTGATTAAGTGAGTGATTAAGTGAGCGAGTGAGTGAGCAAGAGAGTGAGCGAGAGTGTGAGAGAGTGATTGAGCGAGTGATTGAGCGAGTGAGTGAGTAAGCAAGCGAGCGAGCGAGTGATTAAGTAAGCGAGTGATTAAGTAAGCGAGTGAGTGAGTGAGTGAACGAGCGAGCGAGAGTGTGAGAGAGTGAGTAAGTGATTAAGTGAGCGAGAGAGTGAGCGAGAGAGTGAGCGAGTGATTGAGCGAGTGATTGAGCGAGCGATTGAGCGAGTGAGTGAACGAGTGAGTGAATGAGTGAGTGAGCGAGCGAGTGAGTGAGCGAGCGAGTGAGAGAGTGAGTGAGCAAGCGAGTGAGCGAACGAGTGAGTAAGTGAGCGAGTGAGAGAGTGAGTGATTAAGTGAGTGATTAAGTGAGTGATTAAGTGAGCGAGTGAGTGAGTGAGCGAGCGAGCGAGTGAGCGAGAGAGTGTGAGTGATTAAGTGAGTGAGTGAGTGATTGAGTGAGTGAGTGAGTGAGAGAGTGAGTGAGTGAGGGAGAGAGTAAGTGAGAGAGTGAGTAAGTGAGGGAGAGAGTGAGAGAGTGAATCAGCCATGTAGGGATTGAATTTGAAATGAAACTGGTTCTGAGTTCTGTGCTGTTGAGGTGTTCGGAGCCTCTGCAGGGATTCATGCTGAAATGTAAACTGCTGTGTGTACGATTTCATGCATTTCGATGTGAGAATGTAACGGTTTGTCTGTTTGCAGTGTGGTGACATGGAGGATGGGAAGCCGGTGTGGGCGCCTCACCCAACTGACGGGTTCCAGTTGGGCAACATTGTGGATATCGGTGCCAACACTCTGACTATAGAACCCCTCAAGGAGCGGGGCAAGGTGAGAATCCGCTCCGACCTTTCCGCCCTGTCTGAAGTGCAGGAATGTGTTGCGGAATATGTTTTGGATGTTTAAGTTAACAGCAGCCTGTATTGTTCGGATGAAACGAAAATGAAACCTGCAACAATGAAGTCGAGAATAAAACACGGTGGGTGGTGCAGTTATGGGAGATGAATCACTGGGGGGTTGGATATGAGCCCAAATTACTCTGACCATCCTGAAGTTGATGATTTTCCAAAGATACCATGTCTCCTGATGCCTTATTCCTTTTATATCACAGTGACTTGCCGACACCGTTTAATCCTGTTAGGGTTGGGGAAAGGCCGGAGCCTATATCAGCCGACTCTGGGCGAAGGCGGGGTACACCAAGAACACCTCGCCAGTTCAGCACACATAATCATTCGCGCTTTCATTCACAGCTAGGGGCAATTTGTGGGAGGAAACCAGAGTGCATGGAGGACACCTATGCAAGAATTGGGGTAGAACACAAACTCCATACACAAATGCCCTTGCCGAGCCCAGGACCTTCTTGGCTCGGACAAAGTGCTGGCACTGGAGACTCCTTCCAAAAACGTCATAGCACGGTGGAGTAGTGGTTAACACGTCCGCCTCACAGCAAGAAGGTCCTGGGTTCGGGTCCCGGGCTCGGGCGTTTCTGTGTGGGGTTTGCATGTTTCCTCCATGCTTGCGTGGCTTTCCTCAGGGTACTCTGGTTTCCTCCAACAGTCTGAAGACATGCACATCATGCTTATGGTCTGCTCCATATTGCACCTAGGTGTGAATGTGAATGGTTATGTGTGTGTGTTGGCCCTTTGACGGTCTGGCGAGACGTTCAGGGTGTACCCCGCCTCCGTCCAGTGTCGGCTGAGATAGGCTCCGGCCTCCCCGTGACCCTGGTAGGATTAAGTGCTTCGGCAAATCAGCGAGCGAGAACTTTTAGCTATTTTTTACAACTCACCCATCTTGGATGATGGAAGGTCCGTGTGCGAGTTGTTACTATAGAAACAGTAAAGTGAGGTTTTAAAATAAACCTGAGGTTCGTCTCGGGTGGGCAGCTGCAAGTTATGTAAAATTACTCAACACTTAATGACCAGACTGGAAACTGGAGCCGCGCTCTGGGATAAAATTAACGAAAAGATCTACAGCGTCTTGTTTTCAGCGATCAGGGCTGCGGCTAGATGCAGCTCAATCATTCGCGAGTGCCTCTTCACAGAGCTGCATTGAGAAAGGTTTAAAAGCGTCCGAGCGGCACGCAGCTGCTTCTTCAGAGAATGACTGATTTGTGCATGTAGGCGAGAAAGAAGCATTACATCTGCCCCGTGTGACGTTAGACGGATGGGCCTGGAGTGGCTGGCTCTGATAATTGGCTCACTGTGAGGAGTGTTTACCAGAGGAGACTGTGTGCCAGTACGGAGAGAGGGAGGAAACCGGGAAAGTGGAGCGTTAAGAAGGGGGTGTGTTGGGGGGGTTCCGTTCGAGGGCGTTTCTGTGTGGAGTTTGTGTGGGTCTCCTCCGGGTACTCTAACCCCCACCCCCCCCAATCCATATTCATGCACAATAGTCTAACCAGCTGTTTCAAATTGCCGCTCGGTGTTGGAGTGAAAAGCTGTGTGTGTGTGAGTGTGTGTGTTGACCCTGCGATGGACTGGCGAACTGTTCAGGGGGTAAGCCGCCTTCAACCAGATTTGACTGACATAGGCTCCAGCCTCCCTGTGACCCTAATAGGTCATGGTCCCCGTGACCACTCGCACTCACACCTAGTGGCAATTCTGAACAGCCAATTAGCCTAACGTGCATGCCGGTGAACTGTAGGAGGAAACCGGCGTACACGAAGGAAACCTATGCAAACTCCACACAGAAATGCCCTCGCAAACCCCGGGACTGGAAGCCAGGATCTTCTTGCTCTGACGCAGACATGCATGCTAGTCTCTCTGCCACCATGCGACACACGTTAAAATCTACAAAGCGAAAATGAAATATCTAAACGTAAGGAACAGGGTGATACCGTCAGCATGTCGGCCTCACAGCAAGACGGTCCTGGGTTCGAGTTCCTGGGATTGCGACATACGTTTCTGTGTGGGGTTTGCATGTTCTTCCCGTGCTTGCGTGGGTTTCCTCCAGGTACTCCGGTTTCCTCCCACAGTCCAATGGCGCGCACATTAGGCCAACTAGGCTGTTCCGCATTTATTTCGTAGCTGTCAAAGTAACCGGATCCTTCGGTTGATATAAAATGGAGAATGTAACAATGCTGTGGAATAAATGTGCTGAAGGTTTAGAAGAGTTGATTCCAGGGATGTTCACGCTGCTCTGTTTCCTGTGCTTCAGACCTTTGTTGCTCCTGTCAATCAAGTGTTTCCTGCCGAGGACGACACCAACAAGCATGTCGAGGACAACTGTAAGTGTGCAAAGTCTTTATTTGCTGCCACATGGCGTTTCTAATTCCTCCCCTCCATCCACAGACGTGCACGTTAGGCGAAATAGCTGTTCCAAATTGCCCTTAGGTGTGAGTGTGAGTGTGTGCCTTGCCCTGCGATGGTCTGGTGAGCTGTCCAGGGTGTGCCCTGCCTTCACCCAGTGTCAGCTGAGATAGGCTCCAGCCTCCCCGTGACCCTGGTAGAATTAAGTGGTTTGGCGACTGGAATATGGGTGGAATATAAAATACACTCATAAACTGAAGCTCTGCTTATGAAATCAGTTAAAAGCCCAGCTGTAAATTACTGAAATTACTGTGAGATTTTGATTCGAGCCCAGAACCTTCTTTCAGGACCACCACCGTGATGCCCCTGAGGCAAAAATTTAGCATGCGTGTTCTTATGTCACTGTTGTTGTTCTGAAATTTCATTCGCGTTCACACGTATTTTGATCTGATGTTTATTTTGCCATCTTATGTTGTAACGCAGGCTCTTTGATGTACCTGAACGAAGCCACGCTTCTGAACAACGTCCGCGTGCGCTACAGTAAAGATAAAATTTACGTAAGTATCAACCGTCTTACGGAAGTGGTAATGTACAGTAAACTGGTGATGAAGGATTATAATATTGTATGTATGTTAGAAAGCAGACAGTCTGATAGGGTGATGCGGGACCTCGGCTCAGTTGGATTCGGGTTGGGGTGATTGACGTCACCATTCCAGAACATTCCACACCGCTAACTTAAAGTCTTGGGTTGCTTTTTGAAGTGGCCATTTTTCGTCCGCATTGTGATGTACCATCCAGTGGCTTTTGAAGCATTTGACTGAATCTGAGCAGAAAGTATCAGAATTCATTCCAGAGTCACGTCATTAATAAATACGAGGGAACTTGTTCCACTGATAAACGTACGCATGCACACTCATGCCGTTAAATGATGGGGTCTACTTTGGACCATGAACCTTCTCCATACGCTTGTGTTAGCATGGTTCTGGTACAAGCAGGTCTTTGTCACATGTGCCAGCGGTATTATTATATTATTCCCGAATTTTTTTAATACTACTTATATAGCAAATTATAACTTTTGGGTGGCACATTGGCTTCATGGGTAGCACATCTACCTCACAGCAAGCAGGTCCTGGGTTCGAGGCCCAGGCTCAGCGAAGGCATTTCTGTGTGGAGTTTGCATGTTCCCCTCATACTTGTGTGGGTTTCCTCTGGGTATGCCAGTTTCCTCCTACAGTCCAAAGACATGCACTTTAGGTGAACTGGTGGTTTCTGATTGACTCTAAGTGTGAGATGGTTGTGTGTGTTACCCTGTGATGGTCTGGTGAGCTGTTCAGGGTATACCCCTCCATCGCCCAGTGTCAGCTGACAGCCTCCCCGCCACCCAAGTAGGTGAGTTGGAGGGGGCATGTGTATGGGGCAGGTACCAAATACAGACACCACACGTGATGCCAACTTTATTGTTTTTTTATTTGCTAACTTGGTGTAATTAACACATTCCACCTTACAAGAAGTCCAGGGCTCGAGTTGCGCTTGTCTGGGTTTTCTCTGGGCACTCCGGTTTCCTCCTACAGTCCAAGGATATGCGCGTGAGGCAAACTGGATGTTCCAAATCGGCCCTGGTTGTAAATTTGAATGGCGGTGTGTGTCTGTGTTGGCCCTGTGGTGGACTGGCGAGTGTGGCAAATGTGGGGTCACTTATACATCTTTCCCCCAATTTCAATGTTTTATCAGTTTTCCTTTCCCAGTTTAATAGTGTTGTGTTTTAAGCCAGTGGCCTATTAATACATAAGAAGGAAACAATCTAGGGCGGCACGGTGGCGCAGTGGTTAGCACGTCCGCCTCACAGCAAGGTCCTGGGTTCGATTCCCAGCTCGGGCGT